>MU968411.1:88985960-89585960 GCA_034641835.2 Pinus albicaulis
GTTCTCTTAGGGTAGATAAAGCTCAAGAGAGGTGACTAATGAGAATTTTGGGCATGTGAATTCAGTTGTGTTTCTGTGTGAAGTCCGCATCAAATTTTGAAACAATAGAGAGGGTTGAGACCCCACCATGTGCTGGTTACTAGGTTGCAAAGTCTATGATAAATACCAACACAAATGGAGGAGGGTTTGCACTAGAATTTAGTGCCAGAACAGAAGTAGTCACATGTGTAATATTGATTGAAGTAACCAGAGTTTTAGGGTCGTAGAGATATAAAGTTCAGGTCAAGATTCAGTCAAAGAGATGACCATAATCTATGGATCCATATGAGCTAGGCCGAGTCTCTTATGGAGGAAGGAGTTTTATTTTTTGGTATGGGTGGATATGGTTTGTTCTAAATAAATTAGAATAGAAGTATAATTCCCTATTTAGAGAGGTTTCCTAACATGTTCAATCCATAAGGTATGTCATTAATACTGTGACAAATTTGCATAGAAGAAGAGGGGTTGTGACCCTTAGAGATAGGTTTATCTCTGCAATATATACCCCAAATTTTGAAAATGGCTTGCAGAAGTATGCGCAGAGATAGAAGATCCAAAGGAAGGTGGAACCTGAGTAGAATATGGATTAGAATAAATGTGCCATATGAGGAATGGATTGACATGAAGACGAGTTGATTTTTTTGGATTGTCCATAGAGTTTTGGACAGAGATCTGAAGAAGCCTATAAACAATTATTCAATGGACTGTTAATGGATGATTTGTGACCCTAGTTCAGTCATCTATAAATTGTTATAAGGATGATAAGATGAGTAGTTTAGATTTTTTTATAGATTGGACAACAAAAAATTTGTACACAAGAATAGTGATTTTGAGAGGACTCAAATCACTATTAGGTTCCATATTTGAAGAGCCCTAGATGAGGGCTGTGTTGTGGGCACTAGATCAGTAAAAAAAATTACTGTGGTTGGGAAAATTGATTGCAATCCAAGTACAATTAGAGGGTTTTTAGGTGATTGTCAAAGAAGAACTCTAAGTCCTGTACTTGTGAAGGAAAACAAGACTTGTAGAAGGGTAGGTGTATTGGGCCTAAGGATGTGCATAATTTGAAGGACTAAAGTAGAAATCAAGTGGGCTAGCCAACTAGACCTAGTTCACTGTATTGTAGAGTATTGTGTCATTGAGAAGAAGGGAAACCTCCATATCCCTAGACTTGTCATCTTGGAGCAGTAGTATGGAAAAAGTGGGCAGACCAAAGAGTTTTTCACAATAGAGTTGTGAACAACTAATCGAAAAATTTAAGTGTTGCAGACCTTAAAGGAAAGAAGAGGTAGATATAGGGAAATCTGTTTTGAGCCAAGTTCAGCAACATAAAGGAGTTTAGTTCACTGATAGAGGTAGATTGAGGAGTTTCATAATGGGAGGAAAGAGGACCTGCCAGATGTGTTCAAGACATGTGGATTGAAAGGGCTATGTGTGTCCACCATAAAAAATTGAGTCAAGTGTTGTCTTGTTCAAGGTATATTGGTTGTAAAAGGACTAACACCAAGCCCTAATTTTATTCCTTGTATCAATGTGATTTTAAGGGGCCATCATCCCTGGTACGAGATATCTAGCCTATTCTATTACATTTTGTAATTTAACGAAGAAAGGTTTGAAAAAGTTAAAAATTTTCATGTGCACTAATTGATTCCCTGATGTGCTTACATTTCATTATGAAAGTTGATGTGTTGTGGCACTTGAATGTGTTTACATAAAATATTTTAAGACCAAACCCAAATTCTCATGTGTCGTGGAAATTCAACATATGCCTTGTTCACCTAAGAACTACATGTAACTCATATTAGACTACTCATGTCCAATCTCAATTGATCCCACTTTACAAGTTTCTAATACAAGGCTCGTCACATACAACTGTGGTCGTAAAACAACTAAGAAACATAGTATACATCTTAACATTCCATAACACCTGACATGTCTTAAATGCCTTGGAATTATGTGGCATATGTTAGCATCCCCTACATTCCTTGACATGATTTTACACTCCCTAACACACCGTAGCACTTCCTGACACACCTTGGTAGTTTAACATACCTTGGCATTGCCTAGCATATAACCTTCTCACTGCCTCCTTAACACACCTAGAACTCATTGACACTCCATATCACACACTCTTATTCATTCGTTTCCATGCATTTTGATCTAGTGCTTCCTTGTGTTTACTTGACACTCCCTAACACTCCCTAGCATGCATTGGCACACCCTAACAACTGGCACATCTTGGCATGCCACCCTACCACTCTAGCATTCATTGGCGCTACCTAGCATACCTTTTCACTCTCTTCTTATCACACCTAGAGCTAATTGAAAATCCCAGTCACAAACTCGTATTCATTCATTTTCATGCATTTTTACCAAGTGCTCCCTTGTGTTTCCATATCATACCTTAACACTCCTTGGCACGTGTTGGTACACCCTAACACCTAGGACATCTTGGCATGTCGCCCTGGCCTCTAGCATGCCTTAACACTGCCTAGCATACGTTGTCAATCCCTCCTTAGCACACCTGGCAGTAACTAACACTTCCAATCAAAAACTTTGTTTGTTCATTTCCATGCATTTTGACATAATGTTCACTTGTGTTTCTCTGGAACTCCTAGTTAACACTTCCTTGCACCCATTGGCACATCTTGGCTACATCCTACCCTATCACTCTATCATTCCTTATTATTTCCAAGCATGCCTTGTCACTCCTCCTTATCACACATGGAACTCGTAGAAACTCATTGTCACACTATTATTCATTCATTTCCATGCATTATGACATAGTACTACCTTGTGTTTCTCTAGCACTCCATAACACTCCTTGGCACACATTGGCAAACCCTGGAAGTTGGAACAACTTGGCATGCTTTCCTAGCACTCTAACATGCCTTGGAATTTCCTAACATGCCTTGTCACTTCCTCCTTAGCACACCTATAACTTGATAACAATCCCTCCTTAACACATGGCATGTATTGGGATGCCTGTAATGTCTTGGCAATATCTGGCACATATTAGCACACCCTGACACTTCTTGAAATGCCATAGCATTCCCTAGTATTCCTTCACTCCCCCATTTGCATACCTGACACTCGCTCACACCCCCAACACACCCTCTTATTCATTCATTTCCATTATTTTTGACTCGATGATTTATGTTTGATGGGGTGCATGTCTAGAAAGAGTTCCTTTAAGGGAATAAAAAAATGATCTCACTATTACTAACATAAGTAACTGACAGATTCTACTTGAATGACATTAGGAAACTACATAATAGATTTTAAGAATGGAATTTTTATGGTTTTTTGTTATGGTGTGAGAATGGTAAGAATTGAGTGGTCAATAAGGTGTGTGAATGCTTAGAATAGCTTCTCACTCCCTCTGTGGCATGAAAACTATCACTTATTGCTACTCCCTGACACATCCTCATATTCATTCACTTCCATGTAATTTTACCTAGTGCTCCCTTGTGTTGTCCTAGTACTCCTTAACACTCCTCAACATGTATTGGCACTCTCTTACCATCAACATGCATTAGTACTCAATTATGCAATCCTTAATTTGGAGCCTTAACATTGTATTTTAGAATTTATATTCCAATGATAACAAGTGAAAACTCTGATGATGCCCTTCCAACTTGCATGTATTGTACCAGTTAGACTATTGTGGCCCAAGTTAAGATACAATAAGCTACTCAGATTTCCAAATGAAGCTGGAACAGTTCGTGTGAGGTAGTTAGGTAAGAGAGACAATACCGAAAGGTTTTTCATTAACCCAATCTCAGGAGGGATTTGTCCTCCCAATCAATTCTCTGAAAAAATTACTATCAAATAATAAATATGCTTGCATTACCAGGTGCCATGTAGCCTATGGAGCCTCTCAGTGTGGTTGAAAGCATGTTGTCGCGAAGCTGTGGGTTGATTAACTTTGCAATTCCAAAATCATTGATGTGCGCTTATGGTGATCAATTCCACACATGGAGTCTTTTGAGCTAGGAATTTCTTTTTCTAAAAAATTGTTTGGGGTGTCACTTAATTGGTGGAATTCTCAAATTCATGACATTGTAAGTTATGTAGGAGCTTTGTTTCTTCTATTATAGAGGCTAAGGTTTGCAAGGAGAATATAGGGTTTGTAGGGTCTTAGGGGAAAATAAGCATCAATTTATAGCTCTTTGATCTACTAAAGAGTATGTATTATATGAGTAATTGATATAGATTATATGAAATTGAATCCACCTTGAGATGGAGGTTGTTATGACTCTTGAATCCTCATCCTTCTTCCTGTTGATGAATTTTTTTTATTAGTTATCCCTTGGATAAGAACCACCATTTTCGTAAATTCCTATGACTCTTGATTCTTCAACAATATTCCAATGTAATTGTGCCCATTAAAATTTATAATATCTATCCTGAAAATCATAATGTTGACCCACTGATTTTGATCCTAGATTTAGTTTGCAATTAGAAACCTAGAACCAATCCACTAAACAAATATGACTTTTTAAGAGTATCTACAACTTGCATAAGACTTGTAGGAAACATGATACATCTCAAACCATTATATTTAATACCATGTAGGAGAATCGCGAGGTTTTGTATACTAAAAGACTTGTATTCTAAAATAGAGGTGGTTTCTAAATACATTGTTACAAAACCTAAGAACAACCAAACATAGTTCAACATACTAAGAAGTGTAAGAAACATAACTATTTCCATAGACAACACATATAGTATGTTTCTCACCATATTATAAATACACCCATAAGACCATCTTTTTTAGCACCAAGATGTAAGAAATACAATCCATACCTTGCTTAACATAAAATTGATTATGTGCATGCACTAGCTATTTTGTGTTGATTGATAAGTTAACTAGATGATCACTGAGTTAGATAGAAGTCCCACTACACAACTGATCTTCCACTAGTTCCTCCAAAATTTAGAACTCGTTTAACTGAAAGCAACTTGAAATAACTGAACTTGATTGCTACAAATTAGAAATCACACATGCTTAACTGAACTCCAACTCCTCTAACTCAAATTTACTAAGCTAAATTAGTGACAAGACCCATGTCACCTCAGTTAACTGCCTCCAAGTTTTCTGTTGATGTGGAAATTCGATTTTTATCAATTTGACCAAGGAAAAGTCAAATTGAGATTTTCTTGCTGCATTTTAAACAATAGGTATTTTCCTACTCCATATAATGTTCTCCCTCAACCAATTATGGTAACAAATTTTTTGTTGTTGTTGTTGTTGATCACTTCCTTTGGACGAGAATTTCGGCACCCTATAAGCAGAATGTCGAAACAAAATACCCTCATAATCTCTTCTTCGAGAATATTTTGGTTCATTTTGGGTTGCCAAAGACCATATTTCTTGATAGGGATAGTAGCTTCCTTAGTTTTTTCTAGTTTAACCTCTGGTCTATGACAGACATCAAGCTTGACCAAATCCACCGCCTTCCATCCCTAGATTGATAAATAAAAAGTACCCGATATGATTATTGTAGATGTCCTTAGAGTATACAATTGTGAGGATCCACATATGCATGTTGAAAGCCTTCCATATTTTCAACAGAAATTTGACATAACTCTTCATATTTCTATTTCCCACAAGCCTTTTCAGGTGTGCTTGGGGTCCCAAAAAATTGACACAAATTGATGTAGCTATATTCATGGAATAACAAATGAAGTTACCTCCCAAACTTGGAACGAGGTAAGCAATGAAACCAATTTTGAGGAATGTATCTAACAAATTCAATAACGAGTTCATGATATTTTATAGAGTGTTTAAAACTCCAAGTACAAGTAGATACACAATCCATTCGTATCCACATAAGTTTTAGGTTGATGACGAGTTATGGTTGGACTTTCATAAAGAGCAATTGACAAACTCCTAGAAGAAGTTGATACCATTTTGATACGAGCCTTACACCATCAGCAAGGCTATGGGTGAGAATTCTTTCGAGCATATTAATAGGATGATTTATATTATTTCAAATTTATATGTTAGGATGATTTATGCTTGATGGGGTGCATGTATAGAAAGCGTTCCTTTAAGAGAATGAAAAATATGATTGCACAATTACTTACACAAGTAATTGTGATATCTACTCGAATGACATGAGGTAACTACATAAGATATTTTAAAAGTGACATTTTTAAGGTTTTTATTATATCAAGGTATGTGGATCATTATGTTTTTTTTTCCAAAGCATTTACATATGACTAAATTTTTTAAATAGTACATCACTCTAATATTATTTCTCTTACATGCTCCTAGGTTATAATTCAAAGCATCATAGGTACTAAAATTCATGAAACTCTTCTTTTTTTTCTCCAAATAACTAAAAATCCCAAGTGTGCTACTCTTAATATTCAAACTTGCACTATTTTTAAGACTACTTCCTCCATTTGTTATTTTTCCTCCATAAGTAAGTTGACTACAAGGTGGACTTGAACCATTATTAACACACTAGTGTAGTGTCACCTATTTGTATTTAAGAAGCATAAGGGGTAGGGTTGGTATAAGGCCAACTTTGCTATTGTCTAGTGCCATGCCCACTACTAGGTTCTTAACCTCTGTTGGCCTTAGGATATGGTTTCCCATTAGTTCATTTGATTCTTTCTTATTTGCAATCTCATCCTACATTGCATCCAATCTGCTACTTTGTAATCACATATCTCTCGTAACCTCACTCCAGTGTGTTCATTAGACCTCATTGAGGTGCATTTACTACCACTCTTTATTGAGCTATATTTTACCATCAACCCTTTGTTTCACAACCATCCGCTCACCAACTCACCTTTCCCATTGAAATTCTCCAATTCTCTCATCCTCAATTCACTACTCTCTTCCGAGTTAATCTACTTTTGTGAATCCTCATTGCCTTCTTCATTTACACACATCAAGTTCAACCACCACTCATTAATTATATCTACTTCCTCAAAACTTATTCAACTTGCTTTTTATCTTTTGTGTCCTTCATAGCCATTTAGTCCTTTGAACTCTCATCTTTTCGAACCCCATTGTAACTCATTTCTTAATTACTTATTGAAAAGTTTTACACCACCGTACAATAATAAAAAAGTCAGTAGGAAAAAAAAATTCCTAATCCTTGTAGAGTTTGTGTTCAATAATCTCTCTCAAAACCCCTTTTCCTTAGCTTTTGAGTAAAACTAGTTCATGGGATTTTTGTTTTTCGAATATCAAATTTTTTAGTTTCCCTCATCTATTTCCATTACGTTGCAGGGTTTTTCCAACGAAGGAGGAGGAAGGGCGCGTCCATGCTATCCCAACTCTGATTTGATACACTTTGTTGAACTCAAGAAATTGGAATCCCGGTGCCTCTAATCATGGTGATTTCTATCCCGAGACTACCACAAAAATCTCCATTAGCTCCATTACACTGAGGGGTTCAAGTGGGCTTATCAAAAGAGCCATGGATGGCCACTATCATGATCACTTCCTACGAGACGAATTACCTGGTTTTTCATTACCTCCATGAATCAGGTGACAGTTTTTATTCAACCCATTTCAGTGAAACCGTTTTATTTTATATGAACATCGCATGTAAAATTGTTTTTCAAGGAAATTGTTTGAATCTTTCCATGTAAGTGCCAAAGCTTTCAAAATTTAGGATAATGGCAGACTTAGCATTCTTCTTACTCTTACTCTTTAATATTTGAAGCCTTGCTGCACTGGTGAAAGAGTTGTGTATATCATGTAAGCAAAAATTATCTATAGCTTAACGTAGAACAAGAGTACTTGAGTGAATTCGAAGTGTAAATCATAGCAAAGACATAAATCTGTCTGAAACCCTAAGTGGAATTGAAGGTATTATATCGTGGTTATAATCCTAGAAGGAAAAATTTGTAGTTCCGCAACATTGATTGAAACCCCAGCGTGCTAAATATTTTGATTCAAACTTTTTTTCAGGACGAAAAAAACGTTGCTATATATAATAGTTCATATTCATTGATCAAAGATAATTTTCCAACACATTAGACATACCATTATAGCATATGATAGATAGCAGGAAATATATGAACCCCATGAAGAGGCAAACCAAATCCATCATAAGAATAGTACAAAGGCCATAAAGACACATCAAAAATCTACATACCAACCACAAAAAACCAAACCAATAAGTAACTGAATAGAACATCACTGAGCCCAGATACATACCGAGGGACAATGGGAACATCATGTGATTGAAAACATAATAAAGGAGAATATGGAGAAAGGCAAAAAATAGAGAAGGATCTGGAATGTACAATGAAGATATAGCCTATAAAAGCAAAATAAGAAAAAAGGATATCCCACTCGCTTGCAAATGTATTCTGGCTTGCTTGAGAAGATCAGGCTCGCTTGATGTAGATTATGGCAGAGGAAAAGATTGAGAGTCCAAAAGAGTGGAAGCCCTAGAATGCATGATCTGAATAGCACCATATGTGGATTCCAACCCTCTTTGAGAGAGAAGGCCAGCACGCATATTTTTATCTCTATGTATGTGTTGAATAGTGTAGGCTTGAAACTTTCCTAATAGATACCTGATCCGCTGTACCCAACCAATGCTATTGTTGCATTGCATTTCACATCTGCCGCTGATCCCATCAATAGTGTACTGCGAGTCTCCATATATGTGAATTCAAGGGAGATTTAGATGATAAGCAATCAGTATCCCACTCCATAAAGCCATAATTTCCGCCTTATTGTTTGAGCAAACACCTGCATTCTAAAACATGTGATATCGGTCCTTGTTTTCAAGCTTTATCCATGCCCCACAGCCACATAGCCCATCCTTATTTGCACCATCAAAATATAAATTCGTGAGCTCAATATGGTGAGGCTAGATTCTCTTAGAAATATCTTTAATAGCAGGTGGGATACAAGGATGATCATTAATCCATAAAGCAATATTCCCTGTAATCTTGGAGTGTTGTGGGGGAACCCCTTCGAAAATCCGACGATTCTGAGCATTCCAGATTTCCAAAAACACATAAAAGGGTAAATATTTGTAAGAGCAACTTACAACAACCCAATATTTGATAACTTGAATACAGTTATAAGGATGCCAAGAAGGGTCATCTATAAGCCTAGAAAAATGCTGCCAAATAGAAAGAGAGAAGGTACATGTGAAGAAAATATGAGAAGCAGTCTCTTCATGTTGGAGACAAAATGGACATCTTCCAAGACCATAAAATCCCCTTTTGCATAATACTTCCCAAGCAAGTACTCTATTTTTCCACAATAACCATGAAAATAATATTATATTTGTAGGGATTTTAAGATTCCATGTAATATAAAAAGGAGACAGCGTAGGGTCGGGAGTAATTTTAGCAATTTTATTTTCATACACATCCTTAAGCAGTAATATCGCACCCTTGAATTTTCCATTCGAAACCAGAATGTCACCTTCCCCTTTGAAAGATAATCCCATCGCCTGTAGAAGATATTTATGGCATTCCCAAGTGTGTGCTTCACTGCCCCGTAACCCGAGCATCTCTACAGATTTCTATATGGGAGCCCCAAGGTTCCATCAGTATATAAGATCAAAGAGAGAGAGAATGTCACTATGATGAAGTCTGTGAATTAGGTGTGAATCAAAGAGAATTGCATTTTCAGACCCGAGCATTCAGTCGACTTTAATCAGAATATTTTTTCCATTTCCAAACTCCCAAACCAATCTTTGTCCCAGGATGTGCATCACCCTTTGGAGAGTGTGCCAGATGGTTGAAGCCTCCTATACAGACCTTACACATCCCAAGTATATAGATCGAATAGAATCACTGTCAAAATATTTGTGTGTAGTTATTTTATACCATACTCCATCGCCCTTCAGAGCACACCATAAAGATTTTACCAGCAATACATTTGAGAAAAGTTTTAGAATTAATAGACCCCAACCGCCAGATATTTTCGGGGTAGAGATTGCCTCCAATTTGAAGCGATGGATTTTAGTGTGATCTGAGGAACCTCCCCACAAAAAATTGCAATAATGGAATTAATTTTGTTAACATTGATTTCCGGGAGAAAGTACAGGTGAGACCAATAGACCACATATTGAGATAAGATAGCTTGTATCAAGATATATCTACCACCCAGTGAAAGGAACCTACTCATCCACTTGTGTATCTTGTTTTTAAATTTCTTGATCAGCCAAGTCCAATCATTGCTATTATATGAACAAGGTTTGAGTCTAAATCCAAGATATGTTATACATTATATGACTTCTACCAGTACCCATGAACTGGGCAATAAACTTAATTTCCTCCACATCTCCCGAATCATACAGAAGGAGAGATTTACCTTTGTTAATGCATAAACCAGAAGTAGGTCCAAAGCGATTGAGAATGTAGTGTAGATAAAACCATTGGTTCCTAATAAGTTTACCAAATACCAGCAAATCATCAACAAATAATGAGTGTGTGACACATACAGTAGGAGAGAAAGCCAATCCATAAAAGTAACCCTTTTCCTTTGCCATCTTCATAAGGTTGCTGAAGAAATCCATAATAAGGATGAATATGAGTGGGGATAAAGCACAGCCATGTCGAAGAACTCTTTCGACCAAGAAAAAATCAGTCGACCATCCATTAATGAGAAAAACATATCTTACTGAAGTTATGCACACCATTATCCATATAATAGACTAAATAGATATCCCAAAATTTAGGATAATTATCCTAATGAAAGACCAATCTACAGAATCATATGCCTTATGGATGTCGATCTTCATAATTAGAGCCTCAGTTTTGTTTTCATGAATGGAGTGTAAAGCCTCCTATGCTATAGCAATGGCATCGTGTATAGAATTTCCACTTAAAAACCCGAATTGTTCCTTAGAAATGTATGTTGATAGGATCCCCCGAATCCTATTTGAAATAATTTTAGAGGTGATTTTGTACACAACATTACATAGTGCAATAGGCCTAAAATCTGAGAATTGTTCAGGATCCGATGAATTAGGAGTGATTATCAAGAAGGTCGAATTCATATCGCCAGGAACAAAACCTAGAATTCTAATATGTTCCACAACCATAAGCAGCTCGTCCTCCAACATATCATAGAAGTGTAACTATAATTTAACAGACCATCCATTCGACCCAGGACTTTTATCATGTGAAAAAGACTTTAATGCAACTTCTAACTCCTTCTTAGATATCTTCGCCTCCGTAAAATTGTTTGCATGTAACTCAAACATGGAGGGCATATGTTGTAGTACCCAAGCTTGGCTTTGATGATCAATTTCATGGTCAACTTTATAAAAATCAGTAAAATAATTGAGTGCTTAAACCTGTATGTCCTCTGTTTTATGTTTCATAGAGCCATCCACAACCTTTATTCTCCAAATTGAATTCTTGTTCCTGCGGCCATTTTCACGGTTATGGAAAAACCTTGTATTCAGATCGCCTTCCTGCAACCATTGAACTCTTCTTTTTAATTTCCATGTAGTTTCCTGTATTTTTAAAATCTCAAGCTTGCGAGCCTCCATCTTCTCAAGAGTGGCATAGGATAGAGAGTCAGGTGGGGCGATCTTCATGTCCATATAAATATGAGAAATCTTACTATCGATGTCTCTCAGCTCCATCCTAAGACCCACTCTTTTCTCTTTTTGCCATTTTTTTAACAATGGTTTTGAGGCTACGTAGTTTAGCAGCAAACTTAATCCAACCCACCTGTTCTGGGACATTTTCCTCCTTGCTCTAGCAGTCAATCACCATTTTATTAAAGGCAGGTTCCTGTAACCATACACGGTTGAATTTGAAAGGTAATTCAGCCAATATGGACTCCTATCGCCATGTGAGAGAGACCACCATATGGTCCGAGAGGCATGAAGAGTATACTGCAGCCCAAACGTTCCCCAATATATTGATAAGGGAAGCCTTAATCATGGCTCGATCAAGGCATTTACCGATAAATTCTCTTCCAATGCGCCTATTCGTCCAAGTCGACACTAGAGGAGAGGGTTTGATATCAATCAATACCGAGTCAATGAAAAATTTTCCAATTTTATTAGCCATAGGATCCTATCGGACCTTTTCACCCCATGATTCTTCCACAGATAAGGTGGCATTGAAATCACCCATCATCATAAGATTATCTATACCAAGGAGCCCAGATTGATCTAGCCCTTCCCATAAAGCCACCCTATTTTTTCAAGGTGCATATAGGCTTATAAAGAAGATTGGCTTCGAGACCTCTCTTATATTACCGTATAGAAAAATACCTCCAAAGAATTTATAGGCCTTTAGACTGTTGTTACACAACATTTTGTCACCGTCCCTACAATCCCTCATCCTGTACATTGGAGGACTATTCCCATGACCTGTGAACGGTAAAATGTCTTGAAAACACATTGATGGTATCCTTCTGCATAAGGGAAAGAATTCTCCTAAAGAACATTTCCTTAGAAAAGCCCCAAAAACCCATGTTTTGGAATTGGCGCGAGTATCCAGTTCATCCCTCGCACCAATGAGGAAAATATACACTAGTGGGCACGCCAGTTGGCGCTCTGTCCTTGTGTTGTGCCCGCGCCAAGTCTATTTGGGAATGTTTTTTAACAATAGAAGGTGGAGGTTTGATTCTAAGAACTTCAGAACGAATCATCAAAAAGAGGTTGGGTTGTTTGGCTCTGAATCTCCCTGATTAGGAAGTGTTTTTCCACCTCTCATGGAACCTTCCTAAGAGATAGGACTCTCCCCCATGATTATAGGGATCCCAACTTCCCTTCCTCCCTCTATAAAAGCCTGCCCTCTCCATTTGCTAGCTAGCTGAACTTTTGGGAAGGAAATTATATTTGAGTGGCAATCAAGAGCAGAGCTAATGAGAACCCTGTGAGAGAGAGAGAGTTTTTTCAAATCCTTGAAGAGCTTTGTGAGACACGTCCCGCTAGAATCCTGTTGAAGGAAGATCATGGTGTTAGAGCACCAGTTGTAATCTTTCTCTCGCATTTTAATATATATGACTCTGTTATTGGTTCCACAATTATGTTTGTTCGTTACATAATGCAATTTCATTTGTTCCTCTCTGACTGATAGATAGTTATAAAGTGTGAAATATTACGTTGCATGTTGTCTCTCTTCTTTGCATGTGTACATGTATCAGGATGCAGCAAGCTCATGGATCGTGACCTATCCAGCTAGGAACAGAAGCGCCACTTCTTCTTTGACAACAGCAATGAAGGAATCACGGTAATTGATCTATTGTGATTCTATCTTTTGTAACTAGGAATCAATAGCTTTGCATGTTTCAATTGTTGCTAGACCCACTCTAGGGCTAGTGGGATCGCCTCTGTCCGCAGAGGGGATTTACCTCCACAACAATTTGGTGACTCCGCTGGGGATCAATGGGAGTTGGTCCTTCCTCCATTGGGGTTTTTTTTGGCTTTTCGTTTGATTAGTCTTCTTTTCTGGTTCACCTTCCTTGGTGTTAAAACTTTGTTCAGCCCCTAGAGGACTAGATCTAGCTTCTGTTCGTTCATTTTCATAATTTTGTAGGGCAAACCTGATTGGCGCGGTTATCCCTCTGACAGTCATGCCCAAGGGCCCGAGTTGCTGGTTAGGCACCCGTGACATCCCCTATTTAGCACAGATTACAACCAGACAGGCGCGCCAACCCTGCTAGGTTCTAGGGTTTCCATGTTTTTGGACTCTGTAAGCTTGAGTTTTGGTCCTGGTTCGTTTTTTCTGATTTTTTGAGTGCCTTGAAGTCATTTTTTACTGTTTTTAGGCCTTTTCCTCGAATTTTTTTCCCTTTTCTATCAGTTTCGCATTTTAGCCCTAGGGCTTCTAGGTGCTTTAGTGTGCTGAGCCTCCCGTGGCAGTTTTTGGGTCTTTGCTTTCCCGGTCAGCTTTGTTACTGCTTCTTTGCATTCATCTTGCTGAGTCAGATTGAATCATTGCATTTATTGAGTGATTGCCCTCTCTTTCATTCAGTTTCACTTTTTTTCCCTCCAAGCCTAGATCACATGACTTGTTTGAGTCTGTTTCGAGATTCTTCTTCGCTTTGAGGGATTTCATCATCGGTTTGAGTCTTGATTGTGCTTGTTTGAGTTGAGTGAGCTTGTTTTGTTTCAGTTCTATCTTTATCATTCTCAAATTGATTTTTTCATTAGTTTTTCATTTATTTAGTGCATTTTATCTAATATATTGAAAAATACAAAAAAAATATTTTGCATTTTTTGATTGGCATAGTGAAAATTGAATTTTTTTTCACATTACTAGTGTTGTATAAATTCTAGAGAAAAGTTTTCAAGTTTCATTAGCTTGCATTGAAATAGGTAGTGGATGTTTTTGTGTGTTCATTTCGCTATCATTTGAAAGCTCTCAATTCTCCCATAGATAGCTCTTCATTGAACGAAATGATATTTTGTGGCTTGTATTTTGCATCTAGAGGTTTTATAAGATCCAACATTCGATAGGGCCTTGAAATCGAAATGTAAATTGAAGATCAACTTTAAAATTTACTGAATTAACCTAAGGAAACATTTAAACTTAACGAAACATCTATTATTCTAAGGTAGAGATGTGTTCTGACATCTTTAAGCCTAGTAGATGTCACTTGCCATTTGGCTACAGACAACGCTAGTATGGACTTGTGCTCCTCGTACCATCGTGTATATAAAGGGAGACCCCATTAGGTTGCAAATCCTTTATCCATAGGAAGCCGATTCTACTGCCTTTTACCCGTGATACACCAAACATAGCATTCGGGGAGATTACCTGCACGTACATTAAGTCCTTGGTTGATTTCTCTTTCATTTTTACCAAGGTGTATGTGGAAGTTCATGGATATCCGGTACACCCATTTACCTAGATTACCAGAGCAGCCAATTTCATCTTTATGGACTCTTTTAACTGAAAATATCATCGAGCTCTTTTCCTTTCAAGCTCGTGTTCAATCTGAAAGTGATAGAGTCACCTTTTGCGTGTTTCTCGACTCTTAAAATATGAATCAACAGAGTCTAGTTTCAGTGTCTTAAAAATTAATCGCCCACAAAATATTCCTGGTTAGAATTTTTGTCCTTAGTGTTTTATTTCAAGGTCGTTTCCGATGGAAAATTTTCCAGATTTTTCCAATCAAGGAGTCCCCTCTAAAGGGAGTCCTAGTCCTTTTCCTGCTTTAGGAAATATTGGTGCTCCTTATATGGCCATGTTATCCCTCCCTAGGTTAACTGTTGGGTTGCCTGTTTGGTTGTTTTCAACCTCTGTAGTCTCACGTGTTCTAGCTTTTGTACCATCCACTCCTCCACCTGAGCAACGCAATGTTGATTCGAAGGTGGACCTCTCCCCTTCTTCGCCTATTTCTTCATCCTCATCTTCTACTTCGCCTGGTGAAAGTTTCGATTATAGTACCCAGGTGGCTAAGAAGAAGAAGAAGAAGACTAAGAAGAAGAAGTCAGATAAGTGAAAGGCTAAGTCTGCAGCTGTTGCTTCTAAAACACCTTCTCTCGATGAACCTCCCAACCCTTTGCATAAAGTTAAGTTCCCTTGCATGTTATGCCAGGGAAACCATCTTCTTTGAGATTTCCCTGGCATTCCCAAGGTTCTCGAAGTATGGTCCAACAGTTGTCCATTGTTTCCTTTGGCTTCCGGGAGGTAGGTTGGGGGCACATCTTCAGCTGGTGCTGGTAAAGCTCCTAAGATTCAGGGTAAGCTCACCAATCCCTGTAAGTTGTGTGAAGGGCATCATGCCATTCACCTTTGTCCGTATATGGATGAAGCCAAGAGAGTTTTGGACAAATAAACTATTTTTTTACCATTCCTTCCGGCTGGTTACAAACAACTTTCTTTGAGTCCTTCACTAGTTGATTTAATGATCAATCAGGAGTCATCCTTGCTTGATCCCACTCCCCTAGAAATTCACCATTATGAATCCATCCCTAACCAACCATTGGTCATGGGATCGGTTGAGCTGGCCCCGTCTATGGTGCACCAGGTCTTTTCCGTTGAGAGTGGATCTCACATCCCTCAGGTTCTTTTTGTTTTTTCAGATTCCTTAAACTTGGAAAAATATTCTCCTGTCCCTATATCTCAGGAAGCTATTCCTTCGCCTTCCATGATGGAGGTACCAAATGATACTCCTTTTGCCTCCATGATGGAGGTGGCAGAGGATGCTCCTTCTTCTCCCGTAACACCAGGGGAATACCATCTCAGTTTGATGGTAGCCCGTCCAAGTATTTTGGTCACTTCCTTCGATTGGAGTCAATTTGCACGTTATCGCCTTCCTTCTTATGTGCCCTTTGAGATCACGGTACAGGCCTCCCATCTGGTCGTACCCAACACCATTATAGATGAAGGTGCGTCTGTTAGTATTTTATCCTCAACTACTTGGCAAGATATCGGTTCGTCGCCACTTGTACCTATTACACAGAATATGTTGGCGTTTAATAGAGGAACTAGTAAACCATTAGGGATCCTTTCGAAATTTCCTATCAATTTGGGAGGGAAAACGGTCCATATGGACATGATGGTTGCTCCTAGCCCCTTAGACATTAATTTACTCTTGGTCCATGATTATACTTATGCCATGAGAGTGCTTGTCTCCTCCCTCTTTCGTGTGATGGGTTTTCTGCACCAAGGTCAGATCGTGACCATCGATCAGCTTGTGTTCTTTGGTCCTAATATGGAAGCTAGCCCACCATCATCCCTGCCGGATCTTTATCTCCTAGTTGTGTCATTCCCGCCGCATGTCAATTATGTGGCTACTTGTCCTGTGCCTGTATTCAATGATAGTGCCATTGTACATCGTGTGCTGGGGGCATTGGGTCCAGACTTCCAAGATGTTTTCCTTCCATCGGACGGGAAACCCTTGGAAGCTATGACTTCTTATTCATTATGATGAGGTCTGTCAGAGCATGGTTCATCTGCTTGTGTCAAGCTCCTTAAACCATGAAACAAGGTCTGTCGGAGCATGGTTTATCTGCTTGTGTCAAGCTCCTTAAACCATGAAACTAGGTGTGTTGGAGCAAGGTTCATCTGCTTGTGTCAAGCTCCCTAAAAATGAAAGAAGGTCATTTTGAGGACAGTTCGTTTACTATGTCAACTGCGTTAAAAAATGAATTTGGATTTGAGGATGGTTCGTTTTCTATGTCAACCTCGTCAAAAAATGAATTAGCTCACGAGGATGGTTCTTCTAATGTGTCAGCCTCATTAAAACAATGAAACACGTTCCCTGTTGAATTGGAGTCTTTGATTAAATCTTGTAAAATCCCAATAAAGTCTTTCACTTAAACTCATAATTTGAACCTTCACTCCATTTTTCATATGGACTAAAGCTTGGGGGGCATGTACACCTCGAATTGAGTCATCATGCTGGGGGAATGCCCGGTTTTCCTTGTCATTTCAAGCATACTTTATTTGGTTTTTTCAAGCTTGCGTAAAAATGAAAAATCATTTCAAGCATACTTTACTTTGTGTTTCGAGCTTGTGTAAAAATGAAACCCATATTCAATAATAGTTTAAATTTGTGTTTTAAGCTTGCATAAAACATAAAACTCATTTTCAAGCATAGTTTGCGTTTTTTCTTTTAAGCTTGAGTAAAAATAAAATATGTTGGTTTGATGCATTTTGCGAACTTTTAACTTTTCCATTGGGTCATTACTTATGCAGATTATTTAGCTGATACATGACATAACATTGTATTAGAAATTTGTATAACATATAAAACATCATCACATATGTAAAGCTAGATCCATGTAGAAAATATATATATACATATGTAGAGCGTTTGCAACATGTGCATCATATAAAACCAAAAAATATATATGTTTGTTTCAGTTACATCCGGAGACGACATGTCTCTCAAAAATATGAAAATAGAAAGCCTACGTGACTAATCGACATGGTGCTGATGGTAGCACGTCACTGCAAGCACCAACCGCCTCTCATAAGCTAGGGGAGCATCAACTAAATGAGCATAATCCAGAACTCTGTGAGCGATCAACTCTAGGTTCTGTACGAGCTCGTCCCCCTCGCCTCCCTCACCTTGAGGGTCATAAGTGAGAGGGGTCCTCCTCGCTATTGGTGACATTTTAGCGGGCCTCTCTGGGCCAACATCTACATACATATAATATTAGCTGTTAGAACATACATGTATACCAAAAAATCATAAAGATCGTAAAATTAAAAAGAGTCTTACCAAGCTCCTCATCCCAGTCCTCTCCCTCTGGGAGCGGAAGGTCTGGGTCTCCGGTAAAATTGGTGCCCGCATAAGGCCAGTCCTCCATGATGATCAACTGTCGTCGAAGCCAGTCAAAGAACTCGGGCCGCCAGGACATCTACTGGCTGCCCCCTGCCCTGGGCATCGATGCTGCCCATCGAGCCATTCGTGGCTCTCTCAGTGGTGGATCTGGGACTATGGCCTCCTGATGCTGGAAAATAGGTAATCGTTCCAGGAAGAACGACACCTGAATCGACCCATATCCAAACTGTTTCAGTTTGGTCTTCTTGCATTTTGTGAGTTGCCATTTAATGTTCATGGTCACGGTTGTGGCCCAGCCAAAGATAGTTGGGTTCATACACTCTGATGCAAGAAGTAGTTGCGTCTTTGTGGCCTCGTGCAGTAACTGTGACCTCGCAGCCCGCGCAATGGTGTGTAGCACTAATTTCAGTGCTAGATCGGGGATGGTATGAATGTCTACTTTCCCGCTCCCTGTTCCTTTGCGTGCCCATGGGTACACCCTGTTCATGACCATTTCCATATTTTCCCCTGAAGGCCTGGTACTGGTCAGAATAGGGACTTGACCCCTGCGTGACAGTCCAGTGATGAAGTATACATCTGAAACTTCGAGCTCAAGTTCCTGGTCTCGAAGTTTGAATTTCTCCTCATCCTCATCCCAAAAGCTGATGAGATACTGCAGTAGTTTGGGCTGATCCCGGAGACATGGCATCAGAAAGAATTTTTTCAACCCACAATTTCAAAGAACATTCATACAATGCTCGTTTCCCATTGCCATTCATCCTCTTCGCTATGTTCTCTCTCTTTCCATTCAATAACAATCCTTTTGCTAGATACCTACATCAATCAAACATAGGAACATTATAAACCTCCTTGGGTATTCAAAGTTACATTTCATTGGTTGTTTTTTAAGAAATTTTAGTCAGATTTTGTGTTGCGCCCTTGGTGCGACCTCTGTGTAAAATAGAATGGATTGACGTGGGTCCATGCCCAGAACCCACGCCAACCACAGAGCCCTAAAATTTGAAAATCCTTCCCTAAACGACCTCAAATAATGATTAAATATAGTAAAATTTAGCTTAAAAGTTGAACAAAGAGGTCGGCTCTTACCTGAACCGGACGAAATTCAATTTGGTCCACTGGATTGGTCGCACTCGTCACCTGAAGATCAAAGCACAAAAGGGTCACTGTTGCTTTGCAAAGAGGTAAAAAGTGAAAAGTAAATATTTTTTACCACTATTGATCTTTTATAGCTTTTCAAAGTCCTCAAATGGGTTTTTAACATGCTTTTCGATATATTTTTACATTATTTTCATCGAATATGTTTTACATGCATATTTTTGTGCAGCAATGGGTTTTTTCACGTGATTTTGATGAAGAGTCGAGTTGTGTTTTATACTTTTTCGGACTCGGTAAAAACACGAAAAAGTCACTACTGGAGTCACCTTTCAGCTCTTTTCTGAATCTCTAAAACTGAAAAGATTGCTGAGTCGCTTGTCATTTTGAGCTCATTAAATTGGCTGCGAAACGACATCTACCCAGTATACCTTTACCCCTTTTTCGAGCTGGGATAGATTATTTATGAAAAAGGAATACCCTAGCCTATCGTGACTAGGAGGTTGTCTCAGACATAGTTTTCTACAATTTTGGATCTGTGGGACTACCTACGAAAAGGGACTGTTGGAGTTTTCTTTTCCACTGTCTTTTCAAAATCTCTAAATTTGAAAAGACGTCGAGTTCTTCCTTTGTCAGACTTGTTAAAAAATGATGACATTGGACTCCATCGTAATGACATTACTCGATTTCCACCTTCCTAGGGCTCGTAAAATGTACTAGGTTGGATTTGTCTGAAGGACAAACTTACATCGCAGACACATGCTATCCCCTTAAAGCTTGTTTCCAAAAATAATTTGGGTACTCGCCAGAAATGGTGGGGGAAAATGAAACCAATATTATAGTCGTGTCGACAGTATGTCGCTCTTGAACATGGCACTTGTCTGCATTCGTGTCGGGTTAGGGGACATCTCATCTCATTATCTGCTTGCCTTCATGGGTTTGGGTAATCTCTTTTGACTGCTCATCTGCTCTTTACCACGTCACCATGACCTCAGATCCCTTGATGTCAAATACTGCCAAATCTAGTGTCGTGTTGCCGATATGTTCAAGATAAGTTTGTCTCTATAGTTTTCAACCTCTCTCTGATTCTCTGTTGGTCTTGATTCACAATTTTTTTTTTCCTATGTCTCGTGTCGATGATGTGGGAAACATTGTGGCCCACCTTTGATGAAGGTCACTTCCTATCGACTTCAACTCATTATCTAGGAAGCTGATCTAGAGACTCCCTTCAGGTGCCTTGGAGCCCGCATGCCTCAATGGTAGGTTCTTCGCATTCAATGCAAGGTTTTCATTATTGGCCTTCGATCGGATGATTTTACAGATGTTTGACGCCAACTCACTGATCACATTCTATGGATTGTACCTCTTGTACCTTGAGAGCCATCGTCATTATTGGTGGTTTCTCTCGCGTCCGTTAACGACTTTCATTATTGGTTGGTAATCAAACAATGTTCTTGCATGTTCGACTTCAGCTCACGTATTCACATGCTCGAACTTGTAATCTATTCGGGTCCTGATGGAGCGCAAGACCCTGGATTTTTTCTGATAACAATCCAGGTTGTGGTTCTTTATGGATTATTATGATTTATTACATGACTCTTTTGATTGGATGGCTACGACCATACCTGAGTCTACCTGTTGATCCTTATTTTACTAGATGGTTGTGTCCATACCTTGGATCTCGTTTTGTACACTTTATTATGGTTGGCTGCGCCCATACCACATATCATGTATCATAGATTTCAGTTTTATTTTTACTTGTAGGTCTTCCGATGGCAGTGTTGTCAGTTGAATGCATTCTCATAAAGCCTTTCACCCCTCCCTCTCTGTCGGACCTCATGATTTAGGGGGCATATGTTACACAGCATTTTGTCACCATCCCTGCAATCCCTCGTCCCGTACATTGGAGGACTATTCCTGTGACCTGTGAACAGCAGAATGTCCTGAAAACACCTTGATGGTATCCTTCTACATAAGGGAAAGAATTATCCTAAAGAACATTTCCTCAAAAAAGCCCCAAAAACCCTTGCTTTGGCATTGGCGCGAGTATCCAATTCATCCCTCACGCCAATGAGGAAAATATACACTAGTGGATGTGCTAGCTAGCACTCTATCCTTGTGTTGTGCCCGCGCCAAGCCTATTTGGGAATTAAAAAAAAAAAATAGAAGGCAGAAGTTTAATTCTAACAACTTTAGAACAAATCATCAAAAAGAGGTTGGGTTGTTTGGCTCCGAATCTCCCAGATTAGGAAGTGGTTTTCCACCTCTCATGGAACCTTCATAAGATATAGGACTCTCCCCCATGATTATAAGGATCCCAAGTTCCCTTCCTCCCTCTATAAAAGCCCACCTTCTCCATTTGCTAGCTAGTTGAACTTTTGGGAAGGAAATTATAGCTCAGTGACAATCAAGAGTAGAGCTAAGAAGAACCCTATGAGAGAGAGAGTTTTTCCAAATCCCTAATGAGCTTTCTGAGACACGTCCTGCTGGAATCTTGTCGAAGGAATATCATGATATCATAGCACCGGTTGTAATATTTCTCTCGTATTTTAATATACATGACTCTATTATTGGTTCGATGGTTGTGTTTGTCCATTACATAATGCAATTTCATTCATTCCTCTCTGACTGATCGATAGTTATAAAGTGTGAAATATTATGTTGCATGTTGTCTCTCTTATTTGCATGTGTACAGGTATATGGATTCAGCAAGCTCACAGATCGTGACATGTCCAGCTAGGAATAGAAGTGCCACTTCTTCTTCGACAACAGTAGCGAAGGAATCACGGTAAGAAATCTATCACGATTCTATCTTTTGTAACTAGGAATCAATAGCTTTGCGTGTTTTGATTGTTGCTAGACCCACTCTAGAGCTAGTGGGATCGCCTCTGTCCACAGAGGGGATTTACCTCCACAAAAACTGTACAATAAAGGGTCCCAAGTGGCCAACATTCCACCCGCCCAACCCACTGCATCCACTCCCACTACATGCCAACTCGAGCGTATACTTAAAATGGTCTCAATAGGAATAGTCCAATTACAAAGAGTTTCCTGGAGAAATACCATTGGTGGATTTATTTCTGAGAACATATGGCGAAGGCGAAGATTTTTAAAGGGTCTGCCCAACCCTCTGACATTTAGAGATACCATAGTCATCATTTAGGTACTTCATTGGGTCTGCTTGCTCTAAGGCCCTGAATATCACCAGTTGTATTAATAGGAACATCATGCAAATCATATAGATCCCCTTCAAATAATGATTTTGTCCTGAGCTGACCATGAAAATGCATTGATCCCTTTTTAGTAGTCTTCCTTACAGTGATGTTTGAAGCCGATTCAGGAGATATATGAGGAAAGGGTTTTGAATGTCCTTTATCAAAGACATTAAGTGAAGCCATATCTAGCATCAGGTTTCCTAGAAGCACATCTAACTCAATACCCATGGTATTCCGCAGGGAATCTGGTTGTTGTGGGGGATCAGGTTCATGAGAAGATAGCGAAGAAGCCCATTCCAGGGGGGGTGTTATCACCCAAAAAAATTTGAAAACATCATTATGTCAACTCTGTTTTTTATCATGGTCTCAAAATGGGTTTGAAAGTCATTTTAGGATTTAGTTGAGGGTAGGTTAGAGTTTTTATAAGTTTTTAGGTCATCATTGAATTCAAATAAAGTTTTTAAATGGTCCATTCCATGATCAAATATTCACATTTTCCATTTAGGAGTTATTCCATCAGGTTTCGGGTTAAATTTATGCAATTAGCCAAGAATACTCTGTTTCGTAGCACCACTAGTTCAAAAATGTGGATTTTCGCTACAAAATCGCTAATACTTTTGTAGCGCAAACTACGAAAAATACACTATGGGCACTACAAAAATGTGGTTTGTTAACCGTTTTGTCAATTAAGCTGGAATCTATTAGAATCCGTTGGGAAATGATAAGTTAGTGGTTTGAGGAGTCAGTTAGTGATGAGATTCAGTGTACTTACCCGTCCTATAGTCATCATTGTCATGATAGGGCATGAATGAGGCATCATTCAATTATGAGATGACATTTCAAATTCAAAATCTTGCCTAATTTGGTCATTCTCGTGTTCATTTGCCTCCATACGAGTGTCTAAGCTCTGAAGCAGTCAAACTAAGCCCGTGGGTGCTCTATACAAAGTCTATCTTCAATATAATCAAGAGAGGTTATTCCATATCCTCAAACGAGGTTGTTCATATCCTAATCAAGCGAGGTTGTTTCACAGATTCAAGAGAAGCTGACAGGATTTTCTAAGAAGCATGGCAGAGGAAAAGAAAGTCCACATAGGGGGACATTGCTTAAGATATGAGCCTGAAAATGCGAACGCTATAATTGAAGATCAAACAATGATGGAGGCTTTTAGCAAAGCAGGTTGTCTCTAGTTTTGTGAAAAGCTGCAGGGTTGCCACACACAGGTGTCTAAAGAATCTGCCTTACACTTCAGTGAAAAAACTACCAAGATTGGGATGTTAAATGTGCCAGTCACACCTCAGATTATTGCTTCTGTGACAGAAATACCAAGGGGGCAAGAGACTTGGTTTAAAAGTTTTAAATTTGACATGGAACCATGCAAGGAATTCATGAAACCTGAGTATGCAAATATGGACCTAAATAATGCAATACCTAGAAGCTATATCAAAGACACCTGTGAAAATATTTTTTTCAACATTCAAAGATACTTTACATGTGAAGGAAGATACCATAAATTTTATACTTATCATTTCAAGTTGCTTCTTCATTTCACAGGTATGATATCACTATATTTTCCCTTTTATTTGCATAGTAGCCTTGCCAAAATGGCTGATAAAGTACAGGCCAAAGATGATGGTTATGAAACATCTCTGTTTCACCATGGTTTGATAAAATTATTGTTTTTGAATGAGCTTAAGAAAATAAGCAAATATTGGTCTTCCTTTTTTTTTATGAATGGTTTTGAACTAGAAACCCTAACCCCAGCTAGAGACCCTAAAACTAAAGGAACTCCTTCACCACCAGTAGCAATGTCTAGTTAGCCTATGGTTGCAAAATCAAAGAGGTTTTTAAATTTGAAACCAAGGAAACAAGTTGAGAAAAGGACAAAGAAGACACAAGTTCTTGTTGCATCAACTCCATCACCTGCAAAACAGAGGTCAAAAAGCGTCAAAGAGGCTAAACAAAAACAAGTTGCCAGCAAACAGGAAATAAAGAGACTGACAAGAAGCCAAATAGTGGCATCAAAGGGAAAAAGAGTTGTTTCAGGTATATTGGATAGCCCAATGATAAAGGGAAATTTAGATGACATCCTTCA
The DNA here is from genome assembly GCA_034641835.2 of Pinus albicaulis. Classification (NCBI taxonomy): domain Eukaryota; kingdom Viridiplantae; phylum Streptophyta; class Pinopsida; order Pinales; family Pinaceae; genus Pinus; species Pinus albicaulis. The sequence goes on from MU968411.1 coordinate 89,010,610, forward strand.
TGCAATTGATATAGAAGATAAACCTATTATGCAAGATGATTTCATTGGAGTAGATGAACACAAACATAAAAAGGCTAAGTTAGCAAAGAAACTTGAATTTGAGGGTGAAAATGCAACCTTTATCTTCCAAGCAAGAAAATTTTAACTAGGCATGCTACGAAGCTCAAGGAAGGAAAAAAAGAGGTCCAAGAAACTATTGAAACAGCTAGAGTCCCTGAAGAGGTGGTTGATCTCTCATCACCAATAGTGGAGCATGCATCCAACAAGACAATGAAAGGAAAATAGCACATGATAGAGTTTCAACATCTTGAGGAGAAATTGAGGTTAGAAAACCAAGAGATTTCAATGATGAGAAATAGGGCTATAAAGCACAACATTGAAAAAACAGAGTTTAAAAGAATGAAGGCACTTTGGGAAGGTCAAACTGGTTTTAGGTCTGAAATTCCAAGCAGTGAAAAACAATTTTTTACATGGACAGTTTCAGCCATCAAGGAATCCAAATTTGTCAGAGTAATCAATACTCAGTTGAGAGCGAGTAATAGAATACTGAGAGATCAACTGGAGGACTTGGAGCAGCAACTGAAATTAACCCAGGATGAGCTAATTTTGAAGAAAGGCATGGAAACTAAGATGGATGGTTTGAATAAAGGCGTGGAATCTAAGATGGATGGTTTGAAGAATGGCATGGAAGGTAATATGGATGGCATGGAAGCTGGAATGGAATCTTATATGGATGACATGGAATCTAAGATGGAAAACATGAACAATGATGTAAAATAAGACATGTAAGGTTTGACAAAGTTGATACAAGAAATGTTTCCTAATGGTGAAAATATAGTAGAGGAAACTCATGATGAGAAAAAATTAAATTTTAATCGTGATTTGATAAACTCTAATGTTGGAGGGAAGAACCACCATATTCCAAAAATGGATATGAGGAATTTTGATGGAAAGGATCTTGTAACATGGATACTACAGATGGAGCAATATTTTGATCTCAATAAAACACACAAAAGGTACACATTGCAACTTTACATTTAGAACAAAATACATTTGTATGGTATCGATGGCTTTTCTCCGGTAAAAAAATTGTCACTTGGTCAATTTTTACGAAGGAAATGATAGCACATTACAAGGATACAAAGAGCAACACTTTCTTTAGCCAATTGATAAATCTCAAACAAAATTGTTTTGTGGGGGATTACATTGAGGACTTCCAAAAATTGAATATAAGGGTAGCTGATATTCCAGAGGAACACAGGATCAATATCTTCATAGGTACTTTAAAGGATAACATCCAACATGAAGTTTGTGTTTTGGAACTTGATTCATTGGAGAAGGCATTCAGGTTGGCAAGAAAAATTGAATGTAAAATTATGGCAACAAGGAAGCCTACCACTCACTTCTATAAAGATGGAAGTGTTGCTACTCCTAGATTTCCACAACCTACAAGGTTGACACCACAAAAATTGGAAGAAAAAATATCAAAAGGGCTTTGCTACAGTTGTGATAGAAAATACACTAAAGGTCATAAATGTGCTGAGAAGAAATTATTTTACATAGATTATGAAGAGGAAGAAGAAAATGACCAAGAATATTCAAAAGAAGAGGATATACACTAGGAACCAGCCCTAGAAGAGGAAGAAATGAGTCTGACAATATTGTGTAATGCATTGGAAGGAATTAACACTCCTCAAAATCTCAATATAGAGGGACATATCAAGAAGAAAAAGGTAACATTTTTAATTGATTCAGGTAGTACCCATAATTTTATTCATTGTAAGGTAGCCAAGGAATTGAATTGTTTCCTATACCCAGCACCAGAATGTCAAGTGATGGTTGTAAATGGAAGAAATATAAATTGCTCTGGAAAATTCCATAATATCAAGCTAACCATGGGGAAATATGTATTGAATAGTCCGATGCTTTCCATTCCTATGGGAGGTGCTGATGTTGTACTAGGAGTACAATGGTTACAATATTTGGGGACAGTAGCTTTTAATTTTCAAGAAATTTTCTTGAAATTTTTTTTAGAAGGAAAAGAAGTCCAATTATGGGGTATTGCAAGGAAGCCGAGAAATATAATAAGCTCTAATGTCATTAAAAATCTTCTAAAGAAAGAAAAACGAGGTGTAATTGCACAATTATGCTCACTAGAAGTTCCAACATCAAAATCATATATTTCTGCAGATCTCCAAAAAGTCTTGGAAAATCATTCCAAGGTGTTTGAAAATCCCAAAGGACTCCCACCTATTTGTGATCATGATCATGCTATTCATTTTATTCTGGGAATTTTTCCTCCAAACATCAGGCCTTATAGATATCCTTATGTCGAAAAAAGCAAAATTGAACGTATGATTGCAGAATGTTAGAGGCGGGTATAATTTAACCTAGTCAAATTTCTTTCTCTGCTCCTGTAGTATTGGTACACAAGAAATATGGATCATGGCACATGTGTCCTGATTATAGGGAGCTCAATAAGCTCACCATTAAAGATAAATTTCACATTCCTGTGATTGATGAATTATTGGATGAATTACATGGAGCAATTTATTTTACCAAGTTGGATCTTCGTTTAGGATATCATCAAATTAGAATGAAGACTGAAGATATCTTGAAAATAGCATTTCGAACTCATGAGGGTCATTATGAATTTTTGGTCATGCCTTTTGGCCTTACTAATGCACCTTGTACATTTCAAGGGTTGATTAATTCCATTTTCAAACCCTTCCTTACAAAATTTGTGCTAGTATTTTTTGATGATATACTAATCTACATTAGGTCTTGGAAGGATCATGTTCAACATGTTGACAGGGTGCTCAAACTATTGTAGGAGAAATAATTATATAAAAAAATTCCAAATGTTTCTTTGGAGTACAATAGGGGGAATATCTGGGTCATATTGTATCTCACAAGGGTGTTAAGGTAGACCCTAACAAAATTTAAGCCATTAAGGAATGGAAAGTCCCCACAACCATAAGTAGTTGCGAGGATTTCTTGGGTTAACAGGGTATTATCGCAAGTTTGTTAAGAATTATGGGAGAATAGTAGCACCTCTAACAACATTATTGAAGAAAGTTGCATTTTCATGGAATCTTGAAGCAACTAAGGCCTTTGAACATCTTAAAGAGGCAATGTGCCTAGCACCAGTGTTAGCTACGCTAGACTTCACAAAAACCTTTACTGTGGATTGTGATGCCTCGGGAAATGGAATTGGTGTTGTTTTAATGAAAGAAGGAAGACCCATTGCTTTTGAAAGTCGTCAAATCAAAGGAAAGTATTTATAGAAACCTATTTATGAGAAGGAAATGTTAGCAATACTGCATGCACTAAAGAAATGGCAAACTTACCTAATGGGAAGACACTTGAAGGTAAAAAATGATCATGATAGTCTTAAGCACTTTTTGGAACAAAGTCTATCTTCAGAAGAGAAAAAAAAAATGGGTCATAAAGATGTTGGGTTATGACTTTGAAATAATCTACAAAAAAGGGAAGCTCTATGTTGTTGCAGATGCACTCTCAAGAAAGAATGAAGAGGTGGAAGAATTGCTCTATTCCATTTCTATTATCATATCAAATTGGATAACTGAAGCAAGGGATGAATGGAAGAAGGGCGAAGAAGTGTGGACACTCATTCAAAAGTTGCATCAAGATCCTAGTACATCTGATACATTTAGTTGGGAAAATGATTCCTTATGGTACAAATATCGCTTATATCTTTGTAAGAATTCCCAACTAAAACAAAATATTCTTTTGGAATTGCATACTTCTCCTTAAGGAGGAAACTCACGATTTTTAAAAACTTACCATAGGGTGAAGAAAGAATTTTATTAGGATGGCCTTAAATCTGATATTCAAAATTTTGTGGCGGAATGTTTGGTTTGCCAGCAGAATAAAGTTGAGACAATTAAGACCCGGGTCTTCTACAACCTTTATCCATTCCAAGTCAATGTTGGGAGGAGATTTCAATGGATTTTATCATAGGTTTACCTAGGTCCAAAGGAAAGAGTGTCATCATGGTGGTAGTTGATAGAATTACCAAGTATGCACAATTTTGTGCATTATATCATCCATTTAAAGCAAGTACAGTTGCTACTACATTTATGGACACAATTCAAAAGCTACATGGAAACCGAAGGGTTATTGTGAGCAACAAAGATCCAATTTTTAATAGAAATTTTTGGACGGAGTTATTTTCTTGTTTGGGTACTCAATTAGCTTATAGCTCATCTTAACATCCTCAATCCGATGGTTAAACTGAGATAGTAAATAAATGTTTGGAAGGATATATTCGTTGTTTTTTATCTGATAAACAAACACAATGGGTCAAGTGGTTACCTCTCACTGAATGGTGGTATAACACTTCCTTCCATACTGCAGCAAAAATGACCCCATTTATGGCACTTTATGGATATCATCATCATATCATATTTAAGAGAAAATTCGAAGGTTGAAGTAGTGGAATATCACGTCGAGCATCAACAAGAAGTTCTCCAACTCTTAAAGGATAACCTGAATTTGACACAAAATCGAATGAAACAACAGGCAGATCAACATCGCAGCAAGAGAGGTTTTGATGTAGGAGACTAGGTATTTTTACGACTACAACCATACAAAAAAATGTCCCTCAAGCAAGCTAAGAAGAATAATAAATTATCGCCAAAGTACTATGGTCCTTACAAGGTGTTGCAAAACATTGGTACTATGGAATACAAATTGGAGCTTCCTGCTTCTTCACGAGTTCATCCATTTTTCCATGTTTCATGCTTAAACAAGGTTATAGGTGAAAATCTTCCAATTCAAACAATATTGCCATACCTTGATGAGGAAGGAAAAATCATATTGGAACCTAAAATGGTCACAGAAACAAGAACTCGACAGGTACAAAATCGATCAATTTCAGAGTATCTCATCAAGTGGAAGAACTTACCCACTGAAGATTCTACATGGGACGATAAGAATTTTATACAAAAGCACCCAGAGCTACTCAGGCGTGGGGGACAACACTTTTTTGAAGGAGAGGGGCATGTTAGGTCCCTATATTACTAGTATAGTCGCTTATTGTTGTTAGTGTAACCCCCTTATTGTTATTATTGTACCCTTGTAACCCCCATATTGTTATTATTGTTCCCTTAAATTATTATTCTTAGGTCAGCTAGGATTACATTGTGGCCCCATGGACTCCAATATATAGAAAGGAGGTTTTGTAATTTGTATCATCTAAGAATTGTTCATTCATGTAATGTATTGGAGGTTTCCCCCTCGAAGTGGCTTATTTATAAGGCGTTGATATCTCTTTTCTTCTATTTTTGGAGATGGTTTCACATTATGTATTGTAAATGGTCTATAAAAGATCAAGAAGTCAAATATGCATGGGTTGGACACTTTTAACAAAAACACTGTCTTTATTATAAGTGACTGGTTTTCAGCTTCATACAAAGTTTTTTACTTAGCCAACACAAGATTCATAAAGAGTTCTAGTGGGATCTTGTTCTACTGGCATCTTTTTACTATCCTATTGCAGTGGTGTTTACTTATGTTACTCAGAATGTATCATTGATGCTCTGAATTCCTTCATAGAAAAACTGAGTGTGTGTTTTACAGTTTCACATGTGTATCTCTGGAATAGAACTCTGATATGCCTTGACTTCCATGCTAAGTAGATTGTTTGGTTTTACTGAAGCTATTGTGATTCCATAAGCCCAATGTGCACTTTCTAATGTGATTTACAACCAATATCCATTTTTATATGCTTATTATCCCACGTAGAGTTAGCCATCTATATTTCTATAAAAAATCATTAACCCTTGAGAGATCCCTCTCAGGTTGAGGAGGCTAAGCCTCAATCAAAAGATTGGTTTGAAACAGTTACATGAGATTGATTTGATTTCGAGCCTATCAGGTCTAATTTTGTGATAACATTTTGGTGCATCTGCTAGGAGCCTAAGATTATACTTTCCCAAGATTTTGAAGCTGGACTTCTGAAGGTAGCAGGAGCTCAGAAAGTTTTTCGAGGATGCATATACCTTGGTGACTCCATTTAAAGTTTATATGATTAAAGGTGGCTTCGAGAAGTAGATACACGAGGAGTAATCCTGACCCAGATCCACCTACCATAGTGGACAATCCAAACACAATTTCCAGAGGTAGTAAAGGCATTTCTGAAATATCAAGTACTCCATCACATTTGAAATCCTTGTCCTCTGAAATTATAAGAAGTCTTGAAGATAAAAGAGTTGATGATAAAATTTAGGAGGTTTTGTTTAGATCATAAAGTGAAAAGGAAATAATTGACATTATCTTAGACTTGCATAAGAGAGGTATTGATACCTCAACTCTAGTAACACAAGAAGACAAAGAAGAGTTTTGTGAAGTTGTTACTTCTGAGTTATTGTTGGAAAAAGAGTCTTTAGATAAATTCAAATAGCTTGACCCTTTTGAAGTATTGTTGAAAAGTAAAGCTAGTTTTCCCCTTCCAAATTAGAGTTCAATTATCAGTGAACCACAAAGATTGAATAGTCCTCCTCAGAGAATTTTTTCATCCTCTATTTCTGCCATCCCTAAAGCTACTACAGTCACTTTAACCATGGCTGGAAATGTACCTCCTCCACCTATTTCTCCTGCTAGATATGCCCCTCTTGTTCTTCCCTCTGTCCTACATGATCTCCCTATTAAATATGCTATTAGAATAAAAACTTGGGGAAGTGATGAAGACATTACAGTAGAGGAACATGTGGATCAATTTAATGATTTTATAGACAGGGAGGAGGTTGATGATGAAGATGTTAAGTTGAAGTTGTTTTATTATATTTTTACTGGTGAGGTTAGGAAGTAGTAAAAATATCTTAATCTTAGAAGTATTCATAATTGGAATGAGTTTGAAGATGTTTTTCTGAGAAAATAGGGAAATAGAACTAATCCAGTACAAGCCCTCACTGAGTATAGTACTTTGAAGAGAGTTCTTGATGAGTCGGTTCAAAAATTTTCAAAAATGTTTAATAAGATATTAGACTCTATTATTGCTCATTTGAAACCACCACAAGCCTTAGATCAATTGAGGTATGGTTAAGCTTTTGACTATGAGTTTTCCATACTACTGAGAGAAAGGGAATCCCCTACACTTGCTGAAATGAAAAGTGATACAGTGAAGGTGGAGGTTAACTTGATAGCACCTAAAAAGTAAAAAATGGGTAAGACTAAGTTGAAATAATAAGAGAAGCATTCCTTCTCTACCTCTTAGGATAAGCTGGATTCAATGATGAAAAAAATGGAAAAGTTGATGGATAGATTAGCCCTTGGGAATACCTCTTCTCCTCCTGCACAACATGAACCTCAATTTAGAAACCCTCATTTCAGGAGACCTTAGAATTAGCAAAGGCCAAGGGAAAATAGAAATCAGCAGCCTGATCCTCCAGTGAGACCTCCTTTCCAACATAACTTGGTTTATGAAGAAGATGATCCTGAAATTCCTGAAGAGTCTATTCACTATTTTGATGAGAAAATGTCTAAAATTTTCTTGAAAAAATAAGAACATGATCAATCAGACCAAAGTAATTATGAAGAGGAAACATCAGACTATCTAAATGGGTATTAACATGATATTTTTGAGATGCAAAAACAATACAATCTCAGAAATAGAAATGTGCCTATCATTGTAAACAAAACTCAGTCTAAGAAAGATATACCTAAGGTTGCTAATGGCAAGAAGGATGCTCCTAAGGTCGCTGAAGGTAAGAAAGATACACCAGTTGTCCCTCATATCAAAGAAGTTGAAAAATATGTTTCTATTTTCAACCTTGAGAATGAAATTTCTAAGATTAAAATATCAGTTCCTTTTGGTGAGATTCTCAAGGTAGATGAATATAGAAGCAAGATTGTTAAGATTTTAAATTCACAACCAGGAGCTGCTGATATATTGAATGTATTAGAAGATCATCCAACCATATATTTAGGTCCAAGGCTAGAAGATGAACAAAATGAGGAATTCCCTCCTTTTTATGTGAGCCTTAGCATTCACGACATGACATTGCATAATGCTATGTTGGATTTAGGGGCCTCTCACAATATTATGCCCAAAGTAATCATGGAAAGAATGGGGTTAGAAATAACTAGGCCATATAAAGACTTGTTTTCTTTCGATTCGAAAAGAGTTCAATGCATTGATTTAATCAAAGATGTTGTTGTTGGTGTAACACAAGTTCCTGCTAAGACTGTAGTCATGGACATTGTAGTAGCAAACATTCCACCAAAGTTTGGTATGCTGTTGTCAAGATCATGGGCAGCGAAAATTAAAGGTACAATGCAGATGGATCTCATTTATGCTACCATTCCTATTTTTGGTGAGCAAAGAAGATTATATCGAGAGACAAGAATGGCCTACATGGTGAGTATTAAAGACAAACCCCAAAATTTTCCAATTTATGCTCTTGATACTGAACTTGGTTCTACTATTCTTTTCAATGAGTTGACTAATGAAGCAGAAGAGGAGAGGAAAGAAAAAAATTAGAGTTACGAAATTCAACAGTCTGAAAATCAGCAAGTCAGCGATAAGGAGGTGGAAGGTTGGTGGTCATTGCATTTTGATGGATCAACATGTAGATAAGGAGTAGGAGCAGGGATTTGGATTAAAAATCCAAATGATGAGAGCAAGTTATTTTCCTATAAATTGAACTTTGATTGAACGAACAAAATGCCTGAATATGAATCCTTGATTATGGGTCTAGAGGTTTTGAAAAGGATGAATGCTCAAAACATTTCTATTTTTGGAGACTCAAGAATAATTCATTAAATAGGTTGAAGGTGTTTATCAAACAAAAGATACAAGGATGAGAGCATATATGAACTTGGTTTTGGACATGTTATAAAACTTTCAAGCCTATTCATTCATGGTCAAAACTAGAGAACAAAACTCCATTTCTGATTCTCTTGCTGTCTTTGCGTTTCTTTTCATTATTCCTATGCATTCCACAGAAAAATATGAGGTTGAGATTCGCCATAGACCAGCTATCCCTGATAATATTACTCATTGGCAAGTTTTTGAAGATGATCAACAAGTGAAAACCTTTATTGAGCTCAAAGAAGAGTTTGAAAATATACAAGTAGATCAGCAAAATATGCTGGCTGAATCTAAAGGGAATTCTGAATTTTTGCAACTAAAGAACAATTCCATATTGAAGGGACTCATACCTTTAGAAAAAAATTCTGATCAGAATGATGTTTTTAAATCCCCTAAGTTACAAGTTGATGATGAAGAAGTTGAGATCTGTAACCTTGGTACAATAGCTATGCCCAAAATGATTAAAATTTCAAAGTTTCTTTCAGATGATATGAAGTTTAAGTATGTTGAAATGATGAAGAGATTCATAGATTTCTTTTCCTGGAACTATGCTAATTTGAAAGAATATGATCCCACCATTATTCAGCATATTGTTCCCATAAAAGAAAATGAAAAGCCCTTCAAGCATAAGTTGAGAAGGATCAATCCACTTCTCATGCCATTGATTGAGAAGGAGGTCAAAAAGCTCTTTGATGCTAAAATAATTGTCCCAATGAACTTTTCAAATTGGCTTGAAAATTTGGTTCCAGTTAGGAAAAAGAGTGGAGAAATAAGAATATGCATTGACTTCAGAAATTTGAATAAAGCCTCCCTGAAGGACAATTATCCCCTCCCAAAGATGGACCAAATTTTGTAAACTATTGTTGGTTCTCAGAGAATGTCTATACTTGAAGGTTTTTCATGTTATAATCTGATCCTTGTACATCCTGATGATCAAGAAAAAGCAACCTTTACTACGCCATGGGGCATTTTCATGTATTCCAAGATGCCATTTGGTCTCATGAATACAGGAGATACCTTTCAAAGTGCAATGGAAATTTATTTTTCTTAAGAGAAGGACAAGATGGTGGTTGTTTATCTTGATGACATAACAATTTTCTCAAGGAGGGAATAAGATCAGTTGAAACACCTACAAAGAATTCTACTGAAATGTAGAACATTTGGCATCTCTCTAAATCCCACCAAAAGTGTTTTTGCTTTAACTTCGGGTAAATTAATTAGACATATCATTTCTAAATATGGGATTAAGATTGATCCAAACAGGGTCAATGCAATTCAGAAGGTTAATTTTCAAAGAAGTAGGAAGGAGATTCAATCTTTTCTTGGAAAGGTAAATTTTGTAAGATGATTTATTCCTAATTTTGATGAGATTGTGAAGGACATAAAAAGGATGCTAAATAAGGGAGTTCATATTAGGTGGACAACATAAGAAAGACACTCATTTGAGGAAATAAAAAGGGCACTCACACAAGCACCGGTATTGATCAGTCCAGATTTCTCAAAGGAATTTCTGGTTTTTACTTTTGCATCAGAGAATACTATTGTTGGAGTTCTGATACAAAAGGGACAATAGGATATTGAGCCGCCGATTTCTTTATTTAGTAGGACATTAGCCAATTCTGAGCTGAATTATAATATCTTAGAGAAGCAGGCCTATGCCTTGGTGAAAGCTATCAAATATTTTAGAATTTATATTCTGCATTCTCATATTGTGGTGTTTGTTCCTAATACTGTTGTGAAAGACATCCTCACTCAAGCCGACCCTGATGGTAAGAGGGGGAAATGGATTGCCTAATTTCTATATTATGATATAGATATTAAGCCAAAAAAATTGGTCAAAGGGAAAGGCTTAGCAAAGCTGATGGTGCAGTCAATCTTTGACTGTCTCGACATAAACTTGATTGCAGAAATATCATAAATTTTAGATGATGAAGAGGAACTAGTTCCTATTGAAGAAAAATACATCACTTCAAATTGGTACAAGGAGGTTGTTTTTGTCCTACAGCATAATAAAGCACCTGCTGATCTAACAAAGTCTAAAGCAAGGTTTGTAAAGCTGAAATCCTTGAGATATTTTATTTTTGACAGAAATCTATTTTGGAAGGATACTGGCAGAATTTTGGTGATTTTTTTGCTGGAAGAGGAGGTTGATAAAGTAATTGAAGAGTTCCACAAAGGAGACTGTGGAGGTCACCATTATCGGAAGGAAAAAATGAACAATATTCTAAGAGCAAGGTATTATTGGCCTACAATGTTTAAGGATGTCTACAAGAGGATTCCTGCCTGCCATGAATGCCAGATTTTTGAGGGTAAGAAGAAGCTTATACATTTACCTTTGATGCCTATCTATTAGAAGCGCCATTCCAGCAGTGGGGGCTAGATTGTATTGGGGAGATTCATCCATCGTCATCAGGTTGACATTCCTGGATTCTTACAGCGACTGATTACTTCACCAAATGGATTGAAGCAATCCCAACTAGGCAAGAAAATGATTCTGTGATTATTTCTTTCTTGGAAAATAATTTCTTGTCTAGGTTTGGTTGCCCCTTGAAAATTATAACTGATAATGCAAAAGAATTTAAGTCTCAGAAGTTGATTAATTTCTGTCATCAATATCATATTACTCTTAGGCATTCTAGTACCTACTATTTGCAAGGGAATGGTCTTGTTGAGTCTTCTAACAAGAGTCTTGTGAGGATAATTAAAAATGTGTTGCAGGAGAATAAGAAGGATTGGCATTTGAAGCTGAAATATGCCTTATGGGCTGATAGGATACGCACAAAGAGGTCAATTGGAACTTCACCATATGAATTGGTATATGGCGCTAAGGCTATTTTTCCTACATCACTAGAGGTACCTGCCATGAAGCTCTTTCAAGGGCTAGAAGAGGAACCAAATGCAGTCCGTAGGATAATTAATTAGCTAATAGCTCTGCAAGAGAAGAGGAATGAGGTTTACAACAACAATCAAGAATCTCAAAATAGAATCAAGAGGAAATTTTATAAAAAGATCAAGGAAGAAATTTTTCAGATTCAAGATGAAATGCTGAAATGGGAGGTGAGAATTAAAGAGAAAGGAAAACATGGTAAGTTTGAAAACTTATTGAAAGGTCCTTTCAAGATATCTGCTTTTCATGGAAACAATACTTAATACTGCAGGAGATGGATGGAAAATCATATGCTGGAGGACTTGTCAATGTCAGGTTTTTAAAGCATTACTCTTCCTAAAATCTGATTGATCATTTTATGTCATTATACATATTCCATTTTATGAGCTTTTCTACTAATAATGACAAGCTAAATCAACGAGGTTGAGCCCGAGGTGAAGGCCAATAGAGCTTTAGGAGGAAGCTTGGAAATTTCAAAGTTGTTCTATTTGCGTAAAGAAAATGGATAGCATCACTGGAACTACTGGTTCTTAGTGTACCATAGGGGCACATTATCCCAAGTGGAGCCACTGTTATCACCCAAAAAAATTTCAAAACATCATTATGTCAACTCTGTTTTTTATCATGGTCTCAAAATGGGTTTGAAAGCCATTTTAGGATTTAGTTAAGGGTAGGTTAGAGTTTTTATAAGTTTTTAGGTCATAATTGAATTAAAATAATGTTTTTAAAAGGTCCATTCCATGATCAAATATTCACATTTTCCATCTAGGAGTCATTCCATAAGGTTTCGGGTTAAATTTTTGCAATTAGCCAAGAATCCTCTGTTTCGTAGCACTGCTAGTTCAAAAAAGTGGATTTGCGCTACGAAAGCACTAATACTTTCATAGCGCAAACTATGAAAAATACATTGTGGCCGCTACGAAAGTGCGGTTTCTTAATCGTCTTGTATATTAAGCAAAAATCTATCAGAATCCATTGGGAAATGATAGGTTAGTGGTTTGAGGAGTCAGTTAGTGATGATATTCAGTGTACTTACCCATCCTACAATCATCATTGTCATGATAGGGCATGAATGAGGCATCATTCACTTATGAGATGACATTTAAAATTCAAAATATTTCCTAATTTGGTCATTCTCATTTTTATTTGCCTCCATACGAGTGTCTAAGCTCTCAAGCAGTCAAGCTAATCCTGTGGGTGTTCTATACAAAGGCTATCTTCAATATAATCAAGCGAGGTTGTTTCACAAATTCAATAGAAGCTGACAGGTTTTTCTAAGAAGCATGGTAGAGGAAAATAAAGTCCACAGAGGGGGGCATTTCTTAAGATATGGGCCTAAAAATGTGAAGGCTATAATTGAAGATCAAACAGTGATGGAGGCTTTTAGCAAAGTCAGTTTTCTTCGGTTTTGTGAAAAGCTGCAGGGTTTCCACACACAGGTTTCTAAATAATTTTCCTTACACTTCAGTGGAACAACTACCAATATTGGGATGTTTAATCTGCCAATCACACCTGAGATTATTGCTTCTATGACAGAAATACCAACGGTGCAAGAGACTCGGTTTTAAGGTTTTAAATTTCACATGGAACCATACAATGAATTCATGAAACCTGAGTATGCAGATATCGACCTGAATAATGCAATACCTAGAAGTTGTATCAAATACACCTATGCAAATTTGGTGTTCAACGTTCAAATATACCTTACATGTGAAGGCAGATACCATAAAGTTGATACTTATCATTCCAAGCTGCTTCTGCATTTCATAGGTATGATATCACTAGATTTTCCCTTTTATTTTCATAGGAGCCTTGCCAAAATGGATGATAAAGTACAGGCCAAATCTAATGGTTGTGAAACATCTTTGTTTCACCATGGTTTGATAAAATTATTGGTTTTTAATGAGCTTTAGAAAATAAGCAGGGATTGGTCTTCCTTTTTTTTTATGAATGGTTTTGAACTAGAAACCCTAACCCCAGCTAGAAACCCTAAAACTAAAGGAAATCCTTCACCACTAGTAGCAGAGTCTAGTCAGCCTGTGGTTACAAAATAAAAGAGGTTTGTAAAGTTGAAACCAAGGAAACAAGTTGAGAAAATGACAAAGAAGACACAATTTCTTGTTGCAGCAACTCCATCACCTGCAAAACAAAGGTCAAAAAGTGTCAAAGAGGAAAAACAAAAACAAGTTTCCAGCAAACAGGAAATCAAGAGAGTGACAAGAAGCCAAGAAGTGGCATCAAAGGGAAAAACAGTTGTTTCAGGTACAGAGGACATACCAGTGATAAAGGGAAATTTAGATGACATCCTTCATGCAATTGATATAGAAGAGACACCTATTGTGCAAGCTGATTTCATTGGAGTAAATCAACACAAACAGAAAAAGGCTAAGTCAGCAAAGAAACTTGAATTTGAGGGTGAAAATGCAGCCTTTATATTCCAAGCAAGGAAAGATTTAACTAGGCATGCTAAGAAGCTCAAGGAAGGTAGCAAATAGGTCCAAGAAACTATTGAAACAACTAGAGTCCTTTAAGATGTGGTTGATCTCTAATCACCAATAGTGGAGCATGCGGCCAGTAAGGCAATGAAAGGAAAAGAACACATGACAGAGTGTCAACATTTTGAGGAGAAATTGAGGTTAGAAAACCAAGATATTTCAATGATGAGAAAGAGGGCTACAAAGCATGACATTGAAAAAATAGAGTTTAAAATAAAGAAGGCACTTTCAGAAGGTGAAACTAGTTCTAGGTCTGAAATTCCAATCTGTGTAGAACATTTTTTTACATGGAAAGTTCTAGTCATCAAGGAAGCCAAATTTGTCAGAGTAATCAATACTCGCTTGAGAGCTAGTAATATAAGACTAAGAGATCAAGTGGATGACTTGGAGCAACAACTGAAATTAACCCAGGATGAGCTAAAAAATAGAGGTACAGAATGACAAATCATTAAAAGGTCATAAGCTAAGTCAATTGAAAAATTAAGAATGAACCTCATGAATATTGTGTTTATTAGTTCATATGACTTTTTGTTTTGATGAAAATAGTGGTATTTTGAATTTTTGGCACATTTTTGGTTTAAATTTTGAAGAAATTTGGGCAAAACTGCTCACTCAGTAGTTTCGTAGCGCAAATAATGCAAAAAGAGTGAAAAGCGCTACGAAACTGTTGTAGCATTTTTTTTCACTCTTTCTCCTAAATTTTTCAAGGGAAAAGGTGTAAGTTATGACCTCAAATTGACTGGGAGGATGTGTTAACTGATAATAAAGATAACTCTGGAAGAAATAAGCCAAAATTTTGAAGGTAAAAGCGTTAAAAGACTGCGCCATGAAAAGCGCTACAAAACTTTGTTGTTTTCGTAGCATAGGTCTACTTCTGCTATTTTGAACAGTTTTATGGTGGTCTTGGATAGCTGGCACTTAAGAATGATTTTTGACGGGTATTAATTTGGTTTCTAACAGAAAATAACCTCAAAGTGATGGGTTTATGATGGTCAGAGTGTCTCAAGAATGCAAAGAAACATATGCCTAGAAAACAGGGACAATTTCCTAATTTAATGGAGATCAGTGTTATGGTCATAAAGTGTTGAAGCTTATCATCTAGGTTCAACGTCGCGGGAGTACAGTTGGAAAATGATGTAATCTAGTTTAGATAAGGTTTTTATGAGTACAGTTAAGGAGTTTGAATCCTATTTGTAATAGGACTATTTATTAGATTTGTAGCTGTCATTTTGTATAAAATACCATGTCATATGGTTAGGCAAGGTGTCAAAAAGTAGGAATTTGATGTATCTAGCTCGGGATAAGGTTATCATATATTGTAAATGGTCTATAAAAGATCAATATGTCGAATATGCATGGGTTGGACAGTTTTAGAAAAAAGACTGTTTTTATTGTAAGTGACTAGTTTTCAACTTAATACAGAGTTTTTTACTTAGCCAACTCAAGATTTATAAAGAGTTCTAGTGTATTCTTGTTCTAATGGAATATTTTTACTATCCTATTGTAGTGGTGTTTTCTTATGTTACTCAAAATTCATCATTGATGCTCTGACTTCCTTCATAGAAAAATTGACTGTGTGTTTTACAGTTTCACATGTGTATCTCTGGACTATAACTCTGATATGCCTTGATTTAGATGCTAAGTAGATTGTTTGGTTTTATTGAAGCTATTATGACTCCATAAGCCCAATGTGCACTTGCTAATGTGATTCAAAACCAATATCCATTTTTATATGCTTATTATCCGACATAGAGTTAGCCATTTATATTTCTATCAAAAATCATTAACCCTTGAGAGACCCCTCTCAGGTTGAGGAGGCTAAGCCTCAATCAAAAGAGTGGTTTGAAACAGTTACATGAGATTGATTTGATTGGCAGCCTATCAGGTTTGATTTTGTGATAACAAGGGGCATTGATGGTGAAACCACTAGCGGTTCAGAGGGATGTGGATGTGGTGATAAGGTAGGATTTCCCGTATAGACAGTTCCTTGGGGGTCATCTATTGGTTTATCAGAGTGTGGTGAGATTGAATCATGGGAAATTGGAGAGAATTCTTGATTGTAGCAAAGGGAACCTATGTTTTCAGGTAAAGATGGGGCTTTTGCAGTATGCATATTTAACAAAGGTAAATCCGAAGAGTAAGATCTGACACTGTTATAAGTGGGGGGAATTGACTTACCTAAGTCAGATCTAGATGCATGAGCCAACTTCTTTCCATGTTGGTGACCAAAATACATGTCTTTGCGGTGTCCTATCCTCCATTTTCACATAGGATAGGTTCTTTGCAAGTGACCAGTGTGATGACATATGAGATAGTGGAATGTCACACCCCAGTAGTCTAGTCTTTGTCGGTGTATTTGTTGTCCTGAAATTAAATCAACATCACTCGGAAACCCACCTTGGAATGAAACTTCAACTAAAATCCAAGAAATCTGCTTTTCCGCAGTACCAATACATCTAGGATCCAAATATTTGTTCGTTCCAATGGAATTTCCAATAGCCCGAAGCATTTTCAAGGTCCAAAACTCTAGGGGTAAGCTTGGTAATCTCACCCAAATCAGTTTACTCTTCAGGGCATCAATTGTAGGATTGAAACCCAAAAACCATGGGAGGAGCTGCATGAAACTCCTGCCCCAGACCCAGGTTCGAGCCATAATATTCCTACAATCTTCCTCATGCAGAAAATGCACGCTAAACCAATTTCCCATAATTTTAATTACTTTAGGAAAGTAACCCAGAATTGGACACCAGAAGGCTTTACCCACTCCAGCATATCAAAAATTAAATCCTCTGGGTACAGCCATCTTCCTATCAGTGCCCGCTTTTGCAAGCTTGCAACTCTGTCCCAGAGGTCTTTATGTTCCAAAATTACTTGTTTAACATTAGATGTAGGTTTATAGCAACGTTCCTTGCAATGAATCTTCCTCCTATATAAACCCTGCTATGAATCAGAGTGTGCCTCATTACTGTGCAAAGAAAAACCCTGCCTCTTCACATTCTGGAGCTTGTTGGAAGTATGTTCCAGTAAATGATTCGGGTTATGACCAGAGTCCACCCTTTTTCCATATTGGACAGTCTTTCACAGCCGCTCCTTTTCAGCATGTAAGGTGGCATCAATCACAACCTCATGGGTGGATGTGTCGGAAGAAAGAATGTAGTACAATTGTGGTGAGTGTAATATTGTCAAAATTGCTTTAAGCTTTTCATCAAACATTTCACCAAGGAAAGCCCTCTTTTAGATTGATCAAAACCCTATAAAAAGTTTTGTATATTTGAAAATATTGATTAGGACCACTGTTGAAAACTTGGCTGGGGTAACCATGTCAGAGTACTGTCGGATTTGCAAAAATTTTGTCGAATACTTGGCCAATAAAACATTTATAGTGTATGCAAATTTCACCCAAAAGGATATTGTACTCTCCTACTTTACAAGAAACTTGTCAACATTTTTGTTTTAAATGTACATAGAATTTCACCCAAATTTTTTTACCAGGTTTCTATGGAGTCAATTTTTCTAAGTTTGAATGAAAACCTTGCGAGTTAGCATTGAGTTCTCAAAACAAAAACTGATTGTCAATTTTTTGGTGAGTCAAAATTTCTCTGAGTCCGGACTCGAAGTCAAACTCAGCTGTTGTTACTGACTGTTTCTCAAGTTATTTTTTCCAAGTTTTTGACTTGGGCCCCCACGCCTGATAGTGAGTAGGGTATGATCAATAAGTCCAAGTGATACCTGGTGAGTTTTACCACTATGATTGGGGTCCTGGTAACAGTTTGCAGTGTGCACTCTGGAAACTCTTCTACGATTAGCACAAAAATAGGGCAACGTAAAATGCGATCAAGCCTTTTAACAATGTTCATTTAAAACTTTATTTATTATCCATAAGTATGCTTTTCTTTCGTCGGCTGTGTAATTTTGATCCAGAGTTGCCGGATATCATGATGTTACATAATTGTTTCAATCTTATGTTGTAGTATTGATTGCACCAATATTAATGCTAAAAAATGCCTGACATAAAAAAATGATGACATCACACAGTCACACAAGCATAGATCCATATTAGCACACGATTTATTGAGTGCTGAGAGATTTGTAGGTGGAGTTTTTCTCTCCCCTAGTGTGCAATAGATCCAGTGTTGAGATGGACCAATGCTAGTAAAATAAATCTCTCTGATTGGACTAATTGCAATTATTCTTGAGAGATATTTTGATGCCTGGCTCCTATAATTAAACCACATTTAATCTCTTCTTTCGCATATAAATTTCATTCCCAGTTTTTTTTTCTTTGTCAAATAAAGTTAAATCAATACCCCCAAATTAATTTCAACACTCCATGCGCATATGGAGGTAATTTCACTGAATGGTTAACCCCATGGTAACCCCATTACATGGATATTCAAATCTTCGCTCAACTTATAATCAACCCGAACGTATAATTCTCAGGAATGCACATATAAATATGGGTAATTATCATGTCATATATTCAATTTCTCTTCGTGTATAATTGTAATGTGCACCCTTTGTGACCCTTTCGGATACGTTAATCATATATCACAGTGGCTTACAACGTATTACAGTCTCCCCCTAAGCATTAAACCTTATAATAAAATTTCTCCTTCGGAATTAAACTACAGTGACAACATATACAACCACTTCCAGGTCTTGCAAGCCACGTACCTTGATTATATATCGAGCGGATCCAATGATCCGTATGGCATCGCACCTCCACTGTTGATTGAATGGGTGTAGATGGATATCGCGCGAATGTAACGACCGAACGTTAGCCTGCGATATAGACGGTATTCAAATACTGCTCAGGGACACGCGTCGGTTGATCTGCCATGTCGTGTTGATTTTATCAAAACCACTTACCTCTTTCCTATCTCGCGATAACCACCGTGGGTTTTGATCCACATCATAATTCCACCTTCTCCATCGCAAGGTTCCACTCCTTCGGATGGTCACACAGCTCGCCTTCGATCTTGACTAACCATGTCTCGGACTTATGTTAAAACCAACCCACGATAGGACCAAATGCTTGGCCACAACCCTGATACTATGCCACCTTCACTAAAAGATTGCACAGGCTCTGTTCCCATGAGTGAAATCACACTATTCCATTAAAAGGTCGACTTCCATCATCCCTTACATAGGATTTCGCCCTCCATGGACTACTGTATCGTATTCTTGGCAAAGCCACTATCTGTCACCCGAATCGACTCAACAATCTCTTGCACAGAGGCTTGCCAAGTTCAGGACCAGAATCCTGCCATACAACATTAGTGTGCGACAAGTTCATACAACGACTCGATGAGAATTAAGGAACAAATTTATTCTTCACGTAAGGAGAAACAACCAATTTCTCATACAGTTAATTACTCTAGAAAAGGTAATCGAACCCTCTTTTCACGTTGTCACCACGCAAATTCGATCCATCTGACTTGTCATATATGTAACCTGAGTCATGTAATTGGCACTCTGTAGGAATCGATCCTTCCAGTGATCGATTCCTCCTAATTACGATAGAATTTGAAGTACACACATCATCATCCCAGAAACCTACCCAGGATTCTATCACACAGAATTTAATCAATTAACGCAATACACCTGAGAAATATTTCTTCATAATATCAACATGAAATTACTTACAAAACTCTACTTTGGCCAGATTTTCAGTTACAGTGGCCCTCTACAACCTCTTGTCTCTGAACCGATCTGTAGCTATATTCTTCCTTTTCTACTCTACATGCGTTTACATTTATACAGACACAAATGAGTCGATTCGACTTCTTTATAGCTTGACAAAACCTCTTGAAATTCTTTAGGTCCTAATTTTAGACTTCAAACTGAAACTACTGAAACTGATCCTAAATCTACTCATACCCTTGGTTGTCTCTTCATATTCTTATCTTAACCAATTTCTCATGTTCTCAAATGACTTGAGAACAATTACAATTCCCTACCATGTTTATTCAAAATTTTAATATTTACAAGAAATTCTAAGAACATGGGACCCCCTATGTTTACTGAGATACAAAGTGTTTCATTGTTCCTAATGCCCCTGCATCAGACTCCCAAGCTTCAATTTGTTCATGATCTCCTGATCATGTTTCTTTAATCCCTGTTCCCAAGATCCCATACTCTGTTTTGGTGTTTTTCATCAGCTGAATCATCCTTCAATTGCATTTCTCCAGGTGTCCAAATCTTGTTCTGCAATCTGCCCCCAGCTATGCTTTCACAATCTGCCTTTGTCCTTCTTTTGTTGAAACACTCCTACTTTCCTGCTGCTGTATGCTGCTCCTGAGTCACTCTCATTATCAGCTCCCTGATGTCTTCAATTTCTTTGTCCAGCCTATCTTCTAGCTAGAAATTTCCTTGCCCATTAATGCTGCCTTCACCTTCTACTGGTGTCAACACCGTTGTTGTAATTTCTTTTATTTCGGCAGATGTCATCCCCAATGTTGCGTTCTCCCCAACGTCCTGTCCCTCTGCAACATTTTTATTTTTCTCCTCATCTGTAAACTCATTCTTAGAAAAAAAATCACCATTTAATTTCCTACCAGCAGTGACATACTCATCCAGTATACTAGTAAACAGAATTTGATTATGCAAGCTAGCATCTGCTCCTCTTTCCTTCTCTTATTCAATGGCCCCCAGCAAACATTTTAGCCATCTCTTCTGTGTTTGTTTTACATCTTTAGCATGTTGTAAGTCAAACTTAGCATTTTCTTCTTCTTTGTGGGAAATCTTCAGCAATTTCCTCTCATCCTCTTGATGGATTTTGGCAATCCAATAAAGTTCTTGGAGCTTTTCTTTCTCATATTTTGTCAGCATGGAATGCTGATTCTTCTTTACTGTAGAAGTTTTAAAAATCTGCTCTCTAACTGGTTTTGGCCCATCAGACTAGCTAATTCTTCTCTGTCAATAGAAGTGACAAATTCCCTCATATGAGACATGGTTGTCTCATCTTCCTTCTACAACAGTTTTTCTTTTCCCAGGACAATTCCAAAGGGCGACTTGTCTTTTTCATCACCTGTACACATAAGAAAATTGTCGGCTTCAAAACCATAAGACCCACTAGTCTCACTTGATGACCCAGTCACTAAAATTTCCTTCAGTAGTCCTAAGCCTATTTCAAAACTCAGAAAATCTTCATCATATTTCTCCCCAGCTGTCAGATTCATCTCCACTGCTCCAATCACCATGTCTAAATGATTATCCTTCACTATGTTTTCAGCCAACACAGTTTCCTTCTTGTTCGCCTCTCTGACAACTTCCAACTATTTTTCTTCCTCCTTCTCTATATTATTAACACATGAATCATCATTAGTAAAGTTCCAAGGCTTAAATATCGCTTTTTTCTCTGACAACACATCAATATGTTGTTCAGAAATCTCCTTCAAGTCCTCTTCTAGCATCTCAGTATGCTGACCTGCTTTCCTCATGAGATTGTCAGCTAGCCTCCTTTTCTCATCTGCTTCATGAATGTTCTTCTGCTGTGATTCATGAAAATGAACTCCTTAATTTTGCTAAACCATTTTCTTCTTAGCCTCTGGTTTTTTATTGTCATTCATGACAATTATTTTTCCCTGCTTCTTCAGCAACTTATCCAGTGCATAGGTCCTCTTCTTCTCCAAATCTCTTCTTTGAAAATCCAACCTCCTATACAATTCCACAACTTCAGTAGGAATAGACTTTGAGAACCTTACACAACCTTTTATACCTCTTCTTGTTCTTGACCAATCCTCTGCTAGCCCTTCTCTCTCAGCTTCAACATTCTGATGAATATCTTCATTCGATTCTTCTTTCTTAATTTCTCCCTGAGATCTCACTATCTTAGCACTGATCTGAACAGATTTCAGATTCAATGTCTCCTCCTCATCAACAAACTCTAAAGCTTGTCCATCTTCTAGTGGTGTACCTACAAACACACACAAATTTTTAGTTTTCAAACCACAAGACTTTTCGGTCTTGGTTGCTCCCTCAAGCACTTCTTCTTGAACAGGTCTATACATGGAATCTTCAATTTCCATCCTTGCCTCAATAACTCGGGGTTCTTCTTCCTCTGTGGAGTATGTCATCACTTCACATTTTTCAGGCTAAAAAACACAAGCCCTTACATCATATTTACTCGTCCAATAACTCAGGAAATCCTCAATGACTTCCTCTTCAACAAGACAAGCTTCTTACTGCCTCAAGTCTTCATCATGTCCTACAAGATCTCTTGCAGATCTCCACTCTTCATCTGTGCTCTATTCTACTTCACAAGAAGAAATTTCTTCTTTCAACTTAGCTTCTTTGAGTTCTTCTCTCAATAAGGCAATCTTCTTTTGCCTCAACTTCAACTGTAATGGTTTCCAATTTACTCTCTTTTTCATGAGCCAACCAACTCTCTGGCTTTCTTCTATCATTCTCTCCATTTTATAAACCTGCTCTGTAATCTCAACTATCTCTTTTTTCCATTCTTCATCAGTGGAATTATTCCTCATGCCATTTGCTTTGGCATCTTATTTCTTTCTTCTGTTGTGGCGTCTCTTAGAACCTCTGCAATCTCTATTGTGGCTATCAATAGCCATTTTATCCTACAAGCTGCACTAAGCCTCTACAACAGCAAGCTCTCTTGTTGCAACTTACCTCACCAATCCCTTCCTCTGGATTTTGGCAAGTACTGATCCCCTGTCTGTTGGAACCTTCTGAGAACTCTCTTCTGCTCTTCCTAGGCTTCACTATGCAACTTTCTCAAGAACACTTCTGCTCTCTTCTCATCCAACCTCTATTGGGAATTATTCCAGGTTCTGCCACGCTTATTCTTCACTCAGAGTCCCTTGTTTGAATTTTCTATCACTGCTCTCAAAGCTGTGACCAGCTTCCGCTGAGATGTCTTCAATTGTCTGCACTCTAAATTATGCAAAAAATCCTTCAACCAGAGTTAAACACTACTCGTTTTCTTTTGAGAGCACTGCAATTGTCCTCTTTATCCAACCTCTAGCTGAATACCAGGCTCACTGCCTTCACTATCAAGCTCTGTATCTACTTTCACCAACCACAATTCTGCAAACACCAAATACAGATCAGATTTAAAATTATTCACCTACAAGATTTCTACATGATCTTGTCTTCCACTCACTCTACAAATCCTGTTCACTATGCTCTATTTACTTTGCCTATTAGATCTTGGAATCTGATCTTCCCCTTTCAAAACTTTAATTCCTCTTCAATAGATTTAGAACTTCAAATTTTCTCCATTCTCTCATCACATGCACTGTATCTCTGCATGCTGCAATTTCATCAGTTTCCAAAAGCCTGGTTTCTTTGCATTCACCAAACTTGGAATTTTTCAAGAAGAGTTATTCCAGCTCTGATACCACTTTGATGCCCGTCTCCTACAATTAAACCACATTTGATCTCTTTTTTCGCATATAAATTTCCTTCCCAGTTTTTTTTCTTTGTTAAATAAAGTTAAATCAATACCCCCAAATTAATTTCAACACTCCATCCGCATATGGAGGTGCTTTCATTAAATGGTTAACCCCATGGTAACCCCATTACATGCATATTTGACTCATCGCTCAACTTATAATCAACCCCAATGTATAAGTCTCGGGAATGAACATATAAATATGGGTAATTATCATGTCATATATTCAATTTCTCTTCGTGTATAATTGTAATGCGCACCCTTTGTGACCCATTCGGATACGTTAATCATATATCACAATGGCTTACGACGTATTACAGTCTCCCCCTAAGCATTAAACCTTATAATAAAATTGCTCCTTCGGAATTAAACTACAGTGACAACATATACAACCACTTCCGGGTCCCGCAAGCCACGTACCTTGATTATATATCGAGTGGATCCAACGATCCATATGGCGTCGTGCCTCCATTATTGATCGAACAGGCGTAGATGGATATCGCGCGAATGTAACGACCGAACGTTAGCCCGCGATATAGATGGTATTCAAATATTGCTCAGGGACACGTGTCGGTTGATCTTCCATGTCGCGTTGATTTTATGAAAACCACTTACATCTTTCCTATCTCGTGATAACCACCGTGGGTTTTGATCCACATCATAGTTATGCATTCTCCATCGCAAGGTTCCACTCCTTCGGATGGTCACACAACTCACCTTCGATCTTGACTAATCATGTCTCGGAATTAAGTTAAAACCAACCCACGATAGGGCAAAATGCCTAGCCACAACCCCGATAATACGCCACCTTCACTCAAAGATTGCGCAGACTTTGTTCCCATGAGTGAACTCGTGCTCTTCCATTAAAATTTTGACTTCCATCATCCCTTACACAGGATTTCGCCCTCCATGGACTACTGTATCGTAGTCTTGGCAAAGCCACTATTTGTCACCCGAATTGACTCAACAATCTCTTGCACAGAGGCTTGCCAAGTTCAGGACCAGAATCCCGCCATACAGCATTAGTGTGTGACAATTTCATACAACGACTCGATGAGAATTAAGGAACAAATTTATTCTTCACGTAAGGAGAAAAAACCAATTTCTAATACAGTTAATTACTCTAGAAAAGGTAATCGAACCCTCCTTTCGCACTGTCACCACACAAATTCGATCCATCCGACTTGTCATATATGTAACCCGAGTCATGTAATTGGCACTCTACAGGAATCGATCCTTCCAGTGATCGATTCCTCCTAATTACGATACAATTTGAAGTACACACAACATCATCCTAGAAACCTACTCAGGATTCTATCACACAGAATTTAATCAATTAACGCAATACATCTGAGAACAATTTCTTCATAATATCAACATGAAATTACTTAAAAAACTCTTCTTTGGCCAGATTTTTAGCTATAGTGGCCCTCTACAACCTCTTGTCTCTAAATCGATCTATAGCTCTATGCTCCCTTTTCTACTCTACAGGGGTTTACATTTATACAAACACAAATGAGTCGATTTGACTTCTTTACAGCTTGACAGAACCTCTTTAAATTCTCTAGTTCCTAATTTTAGACTTCAAACTGAAACTACTGAAACTGATCCTAAATCTACTCAAAACCTTGGTTGTCTCTTCATATTCCTATCTTAACCAATTTCTCATGTTCTCGAATGACTTGAGAACAATTACAATTCCCTACCTTGTTTATTCAAAATTTTAATATTTACAAGAAATTCTAAGAACATGGGACCCTCTATGTCTACTGAGATACAAAGTGTTTAATTGTGCCTAATGCCCCTGCATCATATTTGTATCACTCAAAATATTTATTCAGTATTGGTAACGGTTTATGCATTGTGGAAACTTCTCAAAGAGTAGCAGGGAAAAAGGGAAATATAGAATTGGTTCATATTTTGGGTGAATTTGAATCAAAGAAAATCCATGTTACATCACGTTTTCAGAATAAAGGGACGAGATTATAAAACAACAGACAAATCCCTTCAAACTTTCAACAAACGAGTGGATGGAGAAAGAAAATTACATAAAATTGAGCCCTCCTAGACTTCTGATGGTAAGAAATAAATAATCTATCGTCAAAGATCAATTCTCTGAAGTTGTTGATTTTCAATTTTTGTATGATTTTCCTTGACAGTTAGTTGGAAGGGTAAGTCATTTTTCTTTCATATTTAGTGGGTTAGGTTAGTCAAATAAGGGTTGGAACTTTAGTTATGTTCTTTTCTTGGTCCTTGGAAAAGAAGGGAGAATGGAGAAAACAATGTGACACTAGGGATGCCTAGATGAGCTTGTCATGGCAAAGACAACCTTTGATCTTACTGGGAATTTAATTGGCATAGTTGGAAAATGGGGTCATCCTTGGTGCCAATTGGGGTTGTCCTTGGGCATCCACAATTTCTTGTGATGCCTTTGAATTCAAGGGAAAATATTGACAATGCTAAAAATAACATAAAGAAGGAAATAAATAAGTTGTAGTGCTGCCACGACACACATATAATAAAACACCGTGTAACGATAAGCCACATATATATCCTTGAGATGCTTTCAATGTCGTTTATATTTCAATATCAAAAAGGTTAGCTTCAAGAATTGAATTCGTCCTTCTTTTATGTATGAGAAGGGTGCTATTTTCAAAAACTTGTGTCACGGATTCCCTATACCCTCACAGTCCTTATGAAGAGATATAATGCTGCTACATATTCTAGTGTCATAGAGATGGGCCTTATATCATCATAATTAATTCTGTCATGAAGTAGCATCCCTGAGGTTTTCGCACAGGATGCCACTAAATGCTGATTCTCGATGATTCAAAAAGTTTTGTATGTCTTTGTATAGTCCATATCACAAATATACATGTTCTACTTGTCATAGAGATGCTCATACTTTTCACAAATGTAAATTCTATCATTAAGTGTAGCTTCAGACTTGGAATTGATCAGAATCTTAGCTTTTATTCACAGTGATGATTTTGGTCCCTTCTATAAACTATGTACCTTAGTCTTTTGGTCCTGTAGCATAGAGTAGATCACAAAATTTTGATTCATTTTGCACAAAGGTATAGAGATGCTCAGTCATTTATGTCACAGACAAGACTTCTTTTGCATGTCTTCAACTTCATCATTTGTACATTTAAATGCCTCAGAGATGATCCACATGGTTTTGGTTTATTTTAACTTCAGATCACAATACACTTCTATCCTTCGTCTCAGAGTGCCATAGATTTGCATTGATGACGAAGATGATGGTCTTTTTAAATGTCAAAGATGGATAGTCTCCCAAATGAGTTGAGCTGCCTTATATAGTGTTAGATAGAGCTTGTATCATTTCATGTTGGTGTCATCATTGATGCCTTGAATCTTCAAATATTTTTTTCTATAGTAAGCTTGAGATACCTCATAGAAGTGTCACATAACATTTTTGTATTGATTGAATAATAGTACCTCAGATATTTTTTTTTTCCCAAACAAATTGCTTCAATCATTATGGAAATTTTGGACTTGTTCATACTCTCAGACTAGCCTTTGAACTCAGCAGTAATAGATGTCAGCTACAATATTTTGGTTACTCAAAATATACAAATGTCATGAATACACTTGATCTTTTTGATTCAGAAAGGAGCGCACTGTCATGCTCAGACCGCCACTGAAAGTATTGTCACAGTAGGTTGTCTTCTTTTAATAGATTTCGTATAAGCCATTTTATTTTTCTTTGAGTACTTTTTAGATTATAAAGATAATGACTTGTATTCTTATCATAGGAGAAGGTGCCTCTGAAATTCACATTAGTACATGAATCAAACTTCATAAATCAACATAGGGACTCAAATATGTGTACCTATGCCAATTTTTTTTTCAACAACAGAGATATGAATTTCATCCTTGTTTTATAGAGATAATGCCATAGAGTCTTCGCATGTATTATAGGTCTCTTTTTCTAGCCCTTAAGTATTTCGGTCCTTCCTTTATTTATGAACTCAGTTCACAGGAATATTGATGTCTTTCATCAACTTGAATCACAGAGGTAATGTGCCTCTTTCAATTTGTATTTTAAAGAAAGGATGTCACAAAATTTGTATGATACTTTTCTTAAGGTGCCACAGGGATAAGCAAATAAGCCAACAAACTATTATCTTCAATATGCCTTTCCTTCAACCTATAGCTCTGATACCATGTTGAGAAATCAAGATGCTTGTAGATTAGAGTAGATTTCTCTTAACTTGATAATTAATTGTGAATGTTTGTTGGATTCTTGTTACTTATGTTATCTTCTTCATAAAGAAATTACCAAAAGTACAGAACATGAAGATCACAAAGAGACAAAGAACAAAAGAAATTAGGCTCCAAGCCAGGGCAAACCCCACAAGGGGGAAAACCCAAGAAAATCCTCTTCTTACAGAATCAGATCAAAGTGAGATATCCAAGACCTAAGACCAAGACTGCGACTACCACAAATACCAAAGTCAACCATCCTCCCATCCATTTCCAACAAATCATGGTCAACAGAAGTCAACGCTGGTCAAATCTCAGAAATCTGGTCATCTCCTGAAATTTCGAGCCTGCAATACCACAAAAACTAACTTAGAAAATTCCCATGTGTGAACAAAAACTAGGGCAAAAAAAAAAATTCTCTCCTTTGAATTTCGCTGAAATTCTTCTTCTTGCACAGAAATCAAAGTGATGGATGGATGATAGAATGAGATTGAACTATATTGTATTTATACATGTCCAGGAGGTCGAATGGCTGCCTCTTTAGGCCATCTTGTCCAGGAGGGCCGACTTGGTCTTTGTGGTGACATTTTTGACTCTTTCACTTGAAAGATAACTTTTCTTTTTGTTTTACAAGTCCAAATGGGACCTTGACTCATGATAAATTTTCTCTTGGCTCAATTGACCCTAAAAGCATGAGGAACATGCTTTGAATAGAAATAAAATAATAATAACAATGAATATAATAAAATTATAAATACATCAATAATAAATTTGAATTATATTATGAAGACCAATGCTAGTTACATTTTCAATAAGGTCATTTAATTAGAAAAGGAAATTACAGTCCCCCCTTCCTAACATTGCTTGTTCTCAAAAAATTTCACATTCGTGTATTGCAAGATCTTTTCTTGCACATATGCAGCCCACTTTAAAATTTCATGAATACATTTGAAGGCTTCATTCACTGTGCTGTGATTTCGTTCCTTCATTTGCCATATAAACAACTTATGCTTGCTAAGAGATGCATAGATATCCTTGAGTTTCATTGCCACATAATAGTAATCTTGATGGTCTAGTGACTTATTGTTGTGGTGTGCCTCCACTTGACTGAAATCCTTAAACTACTCACATAAAATAATTGGCACTCTATTAATTTTCTCCTCAAAAATGCCATATTTATTTAGTAATAGAATGAATGGTGTATCTCTAAAACATGAATGCTCCACAACATTCACAAAAAGTTCTTTGCTGAAGGTCATCTTATTTCTCAGCCCACTTTTGATCATATTCACTTATAGCAACACAGAAGATTACAGCTCGTACATTCTCAAATATTTCCAGCCACTTACAACCTTGATTTAATCCTTTAGTATTTACTCTAATGAGCTGATACTTCACAGTTGGATTTGGACAATCAAATTTTTTATTATAAGGTTCTGACATTAGACTATGATCATCAGTTGAAAATTATATAAATGCTAACCCATTACTTTGAGTCACTCTAGCATATAAAATGTGAGATTCAGATGGATTGTATGCATTACTTGATACCTCAACAACTCGTTCCTATAAGCGATCAACAACATCAGGAAGGACATGCAACTCATTTATTCTTGCATACGTAGCCAGAATTGCAGGGTCCCTCCACATTTCATCAACTATTGGGGTATACTCATGTGTTGCAGTTGGGAAAAAACCATCTAAATCCCCCATTGCCATAATTTCTAGAAGCAAATTGGAAAAATGTTTCAATTTTGGATTAAGAGAGTAAGTACATTGAGTAGCTTCTTTATCATCATTTTCATCTGAGGCAGAAACTTGTTCATGTACACTGGAACCATCCATATCCGCTAAGCTTTCCTCCTCAAAATTCTCACGCCCCTCAAGCAATATGTAAATATATTTATATAGGTTTCTCTGTATCATCATTTCAATGTTTTGCAGCTCCTCCTGTGAAAATCTCTCACCCTTGTGGAGAAATTTTTCCTACTTTAAAATTGTACTATCACTAGAGCCTTTATATCCAAGTAACAAGAGCTTTTGAATCTTCTTCTGCTTCAAGCATTCTTGGATAAAACTGCTGGAATGATTATCTGTATTTTCCCTTGAGCCATGATAGTTACTCTGAAGGGTAGGTAACGATAGTAAGGAGCATATCAACCTTGTTGAGAAATTAGGGCGTTTAATTCAATTTCTCTTTCATGATAATTAATTGTGAACTTGTTATGCTTCTTTCAATTAGATCTTATCTTTGTTAGATTATTATGTCTTTCATCAAGTCAATTATCAAACACAAGAGAAAAAACGTTTAGGTTCTTCAAGCCAGGGCCAAAACCTCTCCCTCTTGGAGAGGAAAACCCAAAAGAAATTATTCTTATAGATCTTCCATTGATGAGTATCATCACCATGAAATACACCCTTGATACCAGTATGCCTCCAAGACCCTTTTGACTTCTCTTCTTGGCTTCTCTAGCTGATCTCTTCTTTCTACACTCCACTGCACCTTTACTAGGGAAGCTCGGTCCCTAGTTTAGCAGCCCCAAACTGTGTGCTTCTTCTTGGCTTCCTTTGATCTTATCCTTAGCTTCCTAAATTATTCTTCTCAACCTATTTCCAACATCCTTTGGACATCTTTGAAACTCAATACCGAGCCTTTCTTCATGTTGTTGTAGCCTTCCTATTTACTGTGATTACCTTCGGCCTCCCTAAGACCCAAACTATTCAACCATGTAGGTTCCACCCCTTCACCACCTTTCTCATTCAAGTTTCATAGTCGATTAGATCCGTCCAACTGTCTTCTGTCACATAACGGCAGAAACCAGCAACACTTGGGAGGAGGAAAGTCTTGGTAAACCAACTCTTTCTGAAAATAGTGGGATATGGGGCACTCAAAACGTCCTCCATTTCTAGCAATATTTCTAATTGAATTTGGGCCAAAAATTTTATGGAAATCACAGTTCCACCAAAGTTGGAGTTCTGTCCATAGGGAAATCTGCCCCTAAGTACTTTGGCACTCTCCAAATTTACCCAAATCCTTGAAAACCTAAAAACGGTGTATCAATCACAACCATGCCTGCGATATTTCACTGGATTCCGACATAGGTTTCCGGAAATGGTGCACTTTGAGTGCCCCTTGTCAAAGCTCCTGAAAACCGTCACGAAACAAGAGTTTATTGACACTCGTCTATTGTATGATAGCATATAGTGGTTGAAGTGACATGTTTATGAAATGGAAATTTTCTAGTATGGATTAAAGGAAATTCGAATCATTAGAAATTCTGAAAGACAGATAGAATTAGATATAGATATGGCAATGAGTCAAATCCTGAATGAGTAGGTACTGCCCTCTTTTAAAGATAGGCAGATGTTCACCGAGATCTTTTACTTTTTATCCCCCTTCCTCCAGTGGTTCTCTAGAATCCTGTCAGGGAATGTGATTTGGAAAGTGCCCTGACTCACGAAGACCAGAATGATTGAAATTTTCAGTCTTAGTAGTTAGACTAAGGTGATAGAAAATTCATAAACAACCAGTGTGGACCTCCTAAGCCAACTATGAAAAAGTGGGTGACTATAAACATGGATCCTAAACCTCGTCACATCAAAATCAATATTAAGAAGTAAACAATTCTATTTAAAAAGTCCAAATAATATGAGGATTTTTTCTGAAATAATCCCAGACTTTTACGAGGCTAATAATATGATTACACGTCTTGAACTATTTTTGGATTGATTTTATGTACAGATAAAACTTTGCCCCTACATTTTCCACAAAAAAATTGTTGCATTAGCCATTTTCACTATAAGCAAAAGGGAGGGACATCATATAATCAAAGAAATCATCTATTTTATGGTAGCGTACAGTGGGTGAAGTAACATGTTTATAAGACTAAAAATTTGTTAGAATGAAAGGATATTTGAGTCATTATAAAACATTATTTCTGAAAGAAATATAGGATTAGATATAGATATGGCAATGAGTTGAAGCCCAAATGAATAGTGCCTACCTTCTTTTACTGTTCATACATCTATCGTCCAGTGGCTTTCTTGAAGCCTTCTGGGGAAGGCGATTTGAAAGGTCCCTAATTCAACATGGACATTATGAATGAAATTGTAAATTTGAGTAGTTAGACCATGGTGATAGAAAATTAATAAAAAACCAATGTTGACCTCCTAGGCCAACTATGAAAATGTGGGTGCTTGTAAACATGAAATTAGCTTCGGAGAGTTCCCTGATTCACCAAAGCCACTATGGGTGAAATTGAAGGCATACATTTAACTCAATAAATTGTCTTTATAAGTGTAACACCAATTCATATACATCACTCTAAATTATATATATTTATAAAAATATGACAAACCCCTAAAAGACATCAAGAAGAATTATTTGAACTATAATAACAAACTCCTTACTCATGAAACCCATGATGTGCAAGTATTAAAAAACACATTTTATTATATTTTTCTTCTTCATTACATAAATTCATAATTGCAAGTCATTATGAGGACCGAACTTAGTTACACGTTCCAACATTCCCTCTTAACTAGGGAGGCATTCATAATGGTACATGGTCACTCTCAATCTAAAGAATCTCATAAGAAGAATTCAATTGGTAATCCATCTGTTATAGCATCTTACAAACCAGCATTGTCACAATGTAAGGCCTTGATTAACAACTAGAATGTTGGTGAGAGAAATGATTATAGACATCTTCATCATTGTCTCCAAGGTACATATTCCAACCGCGTGTTCACTAAGTATGACCTCATAAGACTATTATTTTGGGGATAACTAATCCTCAAAGAATACTCGTCCTTTCATGAATACTCTTACCTTGGATACCCTAATACATTGTCAAAGGAGTATCAGATGCCAGATGATTATCCAATGCCACATTCTGTCTTCCAGGTGAAGACCAGAATGATACGTCTATCTCTCGCTCTTAATTAGGGAGGACATACCCATTCCTATCAAGAAATGTTCTCAGACTTGTCAAGGTTCCCTCTTATCCAAGGACTTTTCAAGGCTCCCTCTTATCCAAGTACTTGTCCAGGCTCCTAGGGACTTGCTTCCAAGTTTATACTAGGTAAGAAACTTATTACTAGCCCCCCTCTTAATCAAGGACCTGTAGTAGAAATGATGAAAATACCGAGCTTCTCATGAAGAGCTACTTTCTTTGATGTCATGAATTTATTCGTTGTTGAGGAGTCTTCATATTTGGGATATCTTCATTAGGGATCAAATCACCCATCACTTTTCATTTTTGTCCGAAAGTGATCCATCAATTTTTCATCTTGTATACCTTCATATCATGCTGCTTTCCTTCGAACCATAATTCTTCCAAGGATCTTACATCCTACAATATGGTTATCAACTTGTGGAAGACATATACTTCCCTTTGGCTACCCTGAATAAGCTCATAAGATATTATTCAATTATAAATATGAATAGTTAAATCAAAATTGACCTTAGTGATGATCTTTCACCATGACATCCTTCTTGTAGGCATCGAAATCCTTTTTTATCTCCTAAAGATATGTATTTTCAAGGGTCTCTATCTTTTCCAGACTTCTATTAGAGTCCACATGTCTTCCCTGGAGATCTCCTAGTCAAGTCTTCTTGGATTCCTTGGATGTTTACTGCTTCTTTCCATGGTTGTAATTCCCATGATATCTTCCTTTTTCCTTCTCCAAAGTTTTATTTCATTCCCAGGAACTTCCATTGTGCAGTTCCTTGATAATGTACAACCACCTCATATTCCATATGAGGAAATATTATGTTGATTTCATCTAGTGTAGATCATGCCCTTTTGGCAACTTGTGCATCAAAAGAGTTTCTTCTTTCTATTTTAATCATACTTCTAAAGATAGAAATATACTACCTCCAACCACATGGCATGACTTCATAGCATCTAGTGTCAACATATATATATATATATATATATACATGTACCTCATTATTTTCCTTTCGATTCATCCTATAGCAAGTTTCCTTAGAATGAAAGATTTTCATTTTCTTGATCTTCTTCATCAATCTATCATCATATTCTAATCCCAAAATTCTGTAATTTAGAATTCTTGATGAAACCTTTTTCTATCTTCCTAACTAGTGAATCCAAAGAGGATTCCATTATAAAATGTCAACACTTGTTTCCATATTGATTATTGAATGATGACACTTGATCTAGATGACTTCCTTACATACATATTGTTTTCAGTGAGGTTCATAGGAGCCACTTCTTTCATGCCACTCTTGTTGACTATTGTGGTCTTATTCCTTGGAAGGTTTTATCAAGATGATTGCCATGCAAGCTATTATACATTGTATTGAAAGTTTCCTATTTTTGCAGATAAGTTAGCGTCACACTAGTGATTAATTTGAAACTGTATTTTAGTGGAAAAATTCACTATTTTTTGGTGGAATATTTCATAATTTATTCTCATATTTTTTTGCAAGTGTACTAGTCATGATGATAACTGTGTGGTTTACTTCAGAGGGTTCTCAGTTATTTCTAGATACGATTTTCATCATTTTCTTTGAATACTTCTCTAATGCTTTACCTTCATATTTTATCCCCTGCACAATTGCTCCTGAGGTCCATGTCGTTATGTTTACTGGCTATTTCTGTGGAAACTTTTTCCTAAGGTTCTGCAAGGTAAATCCAAATGCAAAAAATACTATTTTACATATTGATATTTGTTCAAGACATTCTTGTGTGATACTTTAATTTCATAAATCTAGATTTCTATTTCGTTATCTATATCAATATATAAGAATAGGCCCATGGATTGTTCATATTTCTCAAACTATGGAGTTGTTCCTTTCCTGTTGCATGTTCTTTTATATTGTTATGTTGTGATTCAAATTTATAGTTGTGTTATCCAATTATTCTCCTATGTAGTACATGCCTTGTTAGACTATATCAAAAGTTATTCTTATTGTCTTTTTAATTATGTATATTGAACATATTATTTCTATCAAATTTTGATCTTCCTAAATTTTCTATTCCTTTAGTGTATCTTTGCACCTTTAGGGGCAATTGTTAGTTTAAAGTCTCATTATTTAAAAGGTTCTAGCTCAATGGAAGAGCATCTTCTTTACAAGCAGGAGGTTGGTGGTTTGATTCCATCATGCCCTGATATTCATAGGGAATGAGGATGATCAGTTTTTGGTGACGAATGATCTTTTGACCATCACCAATGAGCTTATGGTGACATTTTTCGACCCTTACCAAAATATTAAATGGTGAGGGTCAATGAATGCCACCATATATACGCATCAATAATGATGACCATTAAAGGTCCATCACCATAAATCTTTGTTGTTGATATGAAATGGTGAGGGTCATTATTTTTCATTATAGTCATTATTCATGACGAGCCTTGATGTCACCAATGAGTTTATGGCGATGGTCAATGAAATTCACCATATATATGCACTAATAGTGACGGCCATGAAAATTCCATCACAAAAAATCGTTGTTATTCATATGAAATGGTGACGGTCACTATCTGTCATTATAATCAATATTTGTGATGTACCTTGAATGTCACCACAACACATACTTTTGGCGACGCCACCTTTGGTGACGTTCATTTTTTTGGTGACAGAGGCTATTGTCCATCACCATTACTCATATGAAATGGTGACGGTCACTATCTGTCACTATAAATCATTATTGGTGACGAACCTTGAATTTCACTACAACACCTATAATTTCGGCGACGCCACCTTTGATGACATTCAATTTTTGGTGATGAAGGCTCTTTTGACCCTCACAATGAGCTTATGGTGACCATTTTCTTACCTCACCATATAATTTTTTCTTGTAGTAAGTGGGAAGTGAATCAGTGGTTTATTAAACCATTCTTGGTATTGTTCCTCTCTAATTTTTTCTCTTAATTCAATCTTCTCTCGATTTGACATTGTCGTGGGGTGCAACAGAGGATGGTAGGCAGGTCGCTCATCATCACTAGAATCCTAATAATTAAAAAAAAAATTATTTAAACATGATTAGTACAAAATATATGATATCAATTAGTAAGCACGTTGACAATATTGCATGATTAATTGGTGTGACGTTGAAATGATTACATTAATCAATATACCAAACAATTAAAATTATTACCATCATTGTCCCAGGATTTTGGCTAGAAGATGCAATATTATTACAATTGGTAGGGTGAAGCAGATGTCCATTTTCATCTACCAAATGCGCCTTGCAATATGCTGCTCCTGATAAGAGCTTCCAACGTTTTGGAGTTGTTTGAATATTTTGTGAATTTGAACTCGATTCTAAATTTTCATGAACCTACAAATTTGTATACATTATAAATTTAATTATGTTATGCATGATGGAAATGTATAAAAAACATAAATTCAACTATATAATGAAAATATAAATAAAAACTAAAGTAAATATTATGTATCGAGATGGATAGGGAGAAATTTGTGATGGAATTTGAGAAATATTATGGAACAATTTTGATTTTGAAGAATTGTGCATTCAATATAATTATGATATTTTCTCCCTGCATTTGAGAAAAATCAACAATAAATTTTTGTGTACACACCTAAAAGTAATTTCGGTGCGTAATGTAAAACATTGTCTCCATGGCAGTCGTATCCCTTAAGTAATCATCCATACCAACCTCTATTTGATTGCCTCCATTGCTAGCTTTTCAAGAACTACTATTGTTGTAGTCATTCCTAATTAGTGAATTTGGACGTAGCGGGAATTGAATAAGTGGTTGATTCAACCATTATTGGTATCGTTCCTCTCCGATTTTTTCTCTTAATTCAATACTCTCGATTTAACATTTTCGTGGGGTGCAATGGAAGATGTTAGGTAGGTCGTCCATCATCACTAGAATCCTAATAATTAAAATAAAATAAAAATTGAACATGATTATTACAAAATATATGATATCAATTAGTAACCACGTTGACAATATTGCATGATTATAAATTGGTTTGACATTGAAATAATTACATATTAATCAATATATATACCAAACAATTATTTTTATAATTACCATCATTGTCTTGGGATTGTGGCTAGAAGAAGCAATATTGTTACAATTGGCAATGTGAAGCGGTTGTCCATTTTCATCTACCAAATGTGCCTTGCGGTATGAAGCTCCTGATAAGAACTTTCGAAGTTCCGGAGAAGTTTGAATATTTTGTGCATCTAAAATCGATGTTGAATCTGCATGAACCTACAAATTTATATACATTATAAATTTAATTAAGTTGTGCATGATTGACTGCATGGATAAAAAACATAAATTCAATTAGATAGTGAAAATATAAATAAAATCTGAAGTAAATATTATGTCTCGTGATAGATAGGGAGAAATCCACAATGGATTTTGAGAAATATTATGGAACGAGCTAGATTTTGATGAATTGTCCATTCCATATAATTATGATATTTTCTCCCTGCATTTGAGAAAAACAACAATAAATTTTGGTGCACACACCTAAATGTAATTTCAGTGCGTAATGTATGGATCGCTGCACCGGTGCATTTTTGGTAATGCGCACTGGTGTTGTTTTATACCCAGACGCACGAGTGTGGTTCAATTAAGGGACGCATCGGTGACTAATAACCACAAATAAAAAAAACACATCTCTATTTTCTTTAAGTGAAAAAAAAGTGGTAAATTGAAAAATGGGTGGAAAAATATTTTCGAAAATATAATTTCATAAAACATTTCTTTAAATACTAAACACTTTTCATTATTTCACTATTCTTGCAAAAAATTTCAGCCAGAGACTTGCAGGATACATACTTAGAGCAAACAGGGCACGAGAGCACTGTGGAGCAGGGAAATACATTTGAACAGAAATATTGAGACAATTAGAATTCCAAACCTCTCGTGATTCAAACCCTGTAGCATACAATTTCAAATTATGTGAGTAAAGTTTATTATTTTTTTTAACTTTTTATGTAGTTTTTTTTATGCAGTAAAAGAAAAAAATCTAAGTTTATTGTTTTTTTTACTTTTTTCCTGCAGTTCTTTTTATGCAGTAAAAGAACAAAATCAAAGTTTACTGTTTTTTTTACTTTTTCTGCAGTTTTTTTTAGTTTTTCTGTAGTTTTCATAAAAAAAAAATCCATTTTTAGAAACAAAAACCCTAGATTCTTCTTGTTTCTACCATTTCTTCTCCCTCTTTATGTAATTTCAGAATTAGGGCTTTTCAATTTATATTTATATGTTTTGTATAGTCATAAGACATCCAACCCATGGGACGACTTACATAGACGGATCCCAATCCATGTTGGCCCTTGCGTGAATTTAAAAAGAAAACATATTTTTTTCCTTGGTGCACCCTGCGTAACATAGCTCACCGTTGCGCTATGTTATGCAGTACCCTGCAATACGATGATAATATATATATATATATATATATATATATATATATATATATATATATATATATATATATATATATATATATATATTTGTTTTTTTCAGTGCGCCATATGTAACATATGGCACTGGTGCACTATTTCATTTTGGCGCACTGCGAATGTGTTGTT
The DNA here is from genome assembly GCA_034641835.2 of Pinus albicaulis. Taxonomy (NCBI): domain Eukaryota; kingdom Viridiplantae; phylum Streptophyta; class Pinopsida; order Pinales; family Pinaceae; genus Pinus; species Pinus albicaulis. Next base: position 89,049,017 of record MU968411.1, read on the forward strand.
TCACCAAAAAAATATACATCTTAGAAACAAACCCTACATTTTTTTGTTTATGCCCTTTCTTCTCCCTCCTTCTGTGATTTCAGAATTAGGGCTTTTCAATTTATATTTATAGGGTTTGTATTGCTAAATATAAGCCTAAGACATCCAACCCATGGGATGACTTGCATAGTCGGATCTCAATCCATGTCGGCCCTTGCGTAAATTAAAAAAAATATATTTTTTTATCGGTGCGCCCTGTGTACCTGAGTGCACCAATGCACTCTATTATCCCGATGCACCACGAAAGCACTGTGATAAAAAATTAAAAAAACGTAATATTTTTTCTCAGTATGCCATTTGTAAAATATGCAGCCGGTGCGCTATTTCATTGTGGCGCACTCCAAACATTCTGTTTTGCAAAAAAAAAAAAAACTTTCAAAAAAATATAAACCCTACATTCTTTTTGTTTCTGCCATTTCTTCTCCCTCTTTCTATGATTTCAGAATTTGGGCTTTTCAATTTATATTTATAGGGTTTTTATTGCTAAATATAGACTTAAGACATCCAACCGATGGGACAATTTTCATAGTCAAATCCCAATCCATGTCGGCCCTTGCGTGAATTAATTTTTTTTTTTTTTCATCGGTGCGCCCCGCGTAACCTAGCGCCCGGTGCTCTATATTGTACAAGCGTGCCACAAAAGTATTGTGATAAAAAATTAAAAAACAAAATGTTTTTTCTCAATGCGCCATATGTAAAATATGGCACCGATTTATGCTACAAAAACTAACACTGAATGATTTTTATTATTTTATAATGGTTAATCAATGCAGTTGGTGACATGTAATGCACCGATGCTCCTTGTTGACATAGTGCATCGTACAGTCTATTATACTGTTTGTGTGGTGCATTTCTAAGACACCCACACACTGGCGTCGGTGTGTACACCATGAATGACGCACCTGTTTTTTTAGTTTTTTACTTGAAAAGTTGACATTTTATTTATAAATATATTAATGAATGATATGATATAGATTTGAGATTGATAAAGAAATGACTGACAAGATATCGAGTAACAAAAATACTGATAACACATCAAGAAAATAAAAAAAGGTAAGTTCTTTGTAAATTATTTACAAAAAATATTATTTTTGAACTATATGTAAGTTTCACTAATATGTATTTTTTACTCTGTATCATGCAGAGCCACAAAATGAGGAAGCTAGATAAGATTATTTTTGATCTAGGACTAGAAGAGCGTAGAATCTTGATGGAAAAATTTCAAAATGATGAATCAGGTGAATGAAAAAATACTATCGATCTAATATGAGTTTCTTTTTTTAATTTTCATTAATAATATAATTAAAATTATTAGATAACATGTGTCCAACAGTCTATTAATTCACATCTGTTTAATTTTCTACAGGGACCAACAACTTAGAAAATGAATGTTTTTCTAAGAAAAGAAAAAAATAGAACATGCAAATGAGAATGAATTGCTCCTTAGTTCATCTGGAGTGGTCCTGGAGGTTAACAAAAGGGAGAAAATATTTTACAAAAGTTTGAGGGATCTAGTGGAACGAATGTATAGACTTTCTTTCCACTTACAATAAAAAAACCAATCCAATGATTCCAAGAACCAAATTTAATCTAAACTACAGGAAGAGTTTCCAAAGAATTGGTCAATGAGAGATGTTAGACTTTTAATAGCAAAAATGTACAACAACAAAAAAAGAAGAAATTAAAAAGTAATATTCCTTTAAATGTTTGTCTAGAATTATTTATAAATATCACTTTTGTTTATTTACTTTTCATATATCAATATAAAAATTAAATTGTTTATTGTCATGTTCCATTTTCAGGAAGATTATGAAAATCTAAGAAGATGAACGAGTTGATATCAAAAATATGCTAGTAGGAATGTCCAAAAAGGTGGACAAGGAGATAGTCAAAGAAATGGACAAATTGCATCGTAGGAGGAGCCATCTCAACAACAACGTGCTTCAAATGTAATATGTAATCATTGAATTTTTCGATCATTAGGTACAATAAATAAACAATTTAGCATTAAATATTAATTTTCAAGTATTTTCTTGCAGAAAAGAAAAGAAAATGGAACCCATTCAGCACATAAAACAGGACGACAAGGAAGAAAAGAGTTCATATCTAAGTTTGTGAATAATTGTTACTTCCTTATAACAACTTAACTAGATTTATTTTTTGTATTTTTTAAGTTTTTTTACAAAAATCATCATTGAATGTCTTCAAATAGGTGCTAACATACAAAGAAGAACCATCAGAGGAATTGATTGAAATTGGGTTAAATATGGGTTGTGAGTATATTTTGGCATACCAGAACTTAATTGTGGAATTTGTAAGCATCTATCGATCTTGTTTTACTTAGCTCCATTTATAATTAATAGAAAAAAAAAATCTTTTATATTAAATATATGATTTGTTATGGGGTATAAAACTTGCAGGCAACAAAGTATGGAACTATGCCAAAATATGAAATCTTGAATGATGGCATGTTACATGGTTTTGAAAGGATGTGTATAGTTTATGAGTCAATTGTTGCAATGGTACGTCATTTTTTTTTCAATTTACATTGATGTATATTATTTAATATTGCAATTTTCATTATTCTCACCAATGTATATACACTAATTACAGTTTATTTTTATGTTTGTATATGGAAGATGAAGAATAAGAAAATAATCAACACCATGAACAAAACATTCTTGAAAATAACTCAAGTCATGGAAGTAGCTCTAGCAGTGACAACAGTTCAAGCGAAGAATAATGATCACTATGTTTGGATATCAAAGCAAGGCATTGTATTTTTTGAAATATGTCTGTGAAATCAAACATTTTATTTAATGTAATGGACATAGTATCCCAATTTAAAGACGAAGGGATATCGATAACTATACCATTTTGTATGAAAAAGAATGTGTTATATATATATAGATAATAAAATATGTTTTAATTTATTCTATTGAATTCTCCATTGTCACTATTGTGTTCTCCATTGTCGTTCTCAAATGCAGTAATAAAAAATTCAATTCATATGAATATTGTTATAAGATATATATGTGTCAACTTTTGATGAATAATGAATTTTAAAAAACCACAATAATTATGATATGTTATAGAAAATTAATCCAAAAATCACATTTAAATACATTAATAAAAAATTAATTAATATGAATATTGTTATAATATGTGTTGACTTTTGATGAATAATGAATTTAAAAAAATCACAATTTCACTATCACAGATCGGTGTTTCTAAGAAATACAAAATGAAAACCAGTGCGTGTCAGGTACTGTACACCAGTGCGTTTCTACGACCTATGGGTACCGCACAAATACCAAAACCAGTTAAAAATATCAAGGCATTTGAGTGGTATGACGCACCGATGCATTTATGTGTATATACGCACTAGTGCCATTGTACAACCTATAGGCACTGCACGAATACCGATACCAATCGGTGCGTTTGTGTGATACTACGCACTAGGGCGTTTATGTGTCTATACGCACCAGTGCATTTGGACGACCTATGGGCACCACACTAATACTGATACCAATTATACATCTCGGTGCATTTGTGTGATACTGCGCACTGGGGGTTTATGTGTCTATATGCACCCTGCATTTGTACGACCTATGGGCACCGCACGAATACCGATACCAATTATAAATCTTAGTGCATTTGTGTGATACTGCACACCGGTGTGTTTCTATAAGTCTACGCACCGGTGTTTTGATACGACCTATGGGCACCACAAAAATCCCAAGACCAATAGAATGGCCCCATGCGTCGTATCACCAACACTAATCCTAGTGTGGTTTTATACCTTAACGGTCTGGTGCATTCTCCTTCAACCACCTTGGGGCGCCTTCTACATGTACGCACCGGTGCGTTAAATCCAGAGTAGCGCATCGATGAAAAAAACATCCATAATAACCTCCGACCACCCATTTGTTTTTAGTTGTGTTGAATTTCCGTTAAAAGCTCCGCCAAAACCTTGGTAACCATAAACGAATATTGTAGAAAATGTTTTTTTGACAATTTTGGCCAATCTTATAGCAATAAAAACCTCCTTTATAACCTCCACTAGAGAGCCTTTTCCTTGTAGTGTCAGTTCAACAAAGAACCACGTTACAATTGGTAAACTTACCACGTTTTTGAAGCATGCACCCTTGTTGAAATTTCACCGCATTAACACTAACGCATGCCAAAATAGAGAGTCGAGCATTTAACGCAGTTCAACCAAAGGTGAAAAGCGTTAGCACGAAGGTTTAATACATACCTAAAGCAACAATATCACGTTAGTATTCGCACCAAAGGAGGTTTGAATATTCGAAAAAAAAAGTCAACAAAGGAGCTATTAAAACCATATGAAAAGTTTTTGTTTGTGAGTGGAGTTTATTATAAGGTTTTTTCATAAAGAATTTTTAGAGTTTTTAAAAGCACGCGAGGAGATTTTTGAAAAGGGACTTTTTCAAAAATAAAGTTTTGAAAAAAGTTTTTTTTTTTTTTTTTTTTTTTTTAAATAAGTGGAGAGTATAATAAGTTTTTTTAAGAGGCTTATTATATAAGATCTTTTTATAAAATGATTTTTTCTTATATAAAAAAAATAAAACCTAGGGTTTTATTAGAAGGTTGTGTTTTGGAACTTAGAAAAGCATACAAAAAAAATTTAGGGTTTGGGAAGTGAATTTTTGTTTGAACAAATATGGCCACAAACAGCTTCGAGCCACAACTTCCTTCTTTCATAGGGAAGTATTATCATGTGTGGGCCATTAATATGGAGACCATGCTAAAAGCGCATGATGTTTGGGATCATGTCAAGTTTGGTTTTGCAGAACCTCAGGATGATGCAGAAGAACGAGCCCTCAGTAATGCAGAGAGGGAACAATGGAAGAAAGATAAGAGGAATAATGCACAAGCATTGCTTCTTATCCAACAGGGAGTGGACCAAGAATTGTTCCAGAAGATGATCATCACATCTTCAAAAAAGGAAGCATGGGAAACTTTGGCGACAAGGTATCAAGGTATGGAAAAAGTTAGTATTGTTAAATTGCATAATACTAGGAGAGATTTCAAAATTATGTAGATAAAGGAGACATATGACATTGATTCCTTCATGAATAGGGTCATGCCTGTCGTCAATTAGTTAAAAATTTATGATAAAGAAATTAAAAATCAAATATTTATTAAGAAGGTCCTTAGATCTTTGTCTACAAATTCTGATGTTGTGGCAATAGCCATAGAAGAAGCAAAGGATTTGGAAAAAATGATAGTTGATGAGTTGATGGGATCAATTATATCGCATGAAGCAAGGATAGATAGAAATACAGATTCCACTTTAGAAATTTCTTTCAAAAGTCAAGTTTCTATTTCAAGCGGTTGAGGCAGAGGTTGATCTAGAGGTAGAGGAAAAGGCGAAAGATATGGTGGTCAGAGAGATGGTCGAGAAGAGCAAGAACATGAAATTGGAAGTAGTAGTAGCAGAAGATTCAACAATAATTATAGATCTGAAAAATCAAAGGTGAGATTTTATTATTGCAATAAATTTGGTCACTATGCTCATGATTGCAGGAAGAAGATAACTGATCAAGGAAGCCAGAGAGCTAATGTTAGTATAGAGAATACTAACTCCATGTTCCTATAATACAACAACATGCATGAACCTTATGATAAGGTGTGGCTATTAGACAGTGGTTGTAGAAACCACATGACAGGAAATAAGAATTTGGTTTCAAATTTCGATCAATCTGTGAAGACGGAGGTAAAGTTGGGGACTCACAAGACCGTGGATGTAGATGGAAAAGGAGTGGTCAACATTGTGACCAAGCAGGGGGAGCCAAAGAAAATTTCATAGGTATATTATGTTCCTGGTCTCAACACAATTTGATAAGTGTTGGTTAGTTGACGCAGGATGGATAGTGAGTTATCTTTTAGGGGAAAGAGTGTGTTATTTATGAAAAACCCCAAATCAAGAAGCTCATATAAAATGTGCAGATGACAAGGGAAAGACTCTTTCCTCTAATTATGAACTGTAATGATCAGGTTAGTTCTTTTACAACTGCATATTCTAATAATTACTGGTTATGGAACTTTCGGTTTGGACACTTTATTTTTTCCGGTTTAAGATTGTTGCAGCAGAAATAGATGGTCAGGGGATTACCTCCCATCAAAGAACCTGCTAGTACTTGTGAGTGTTGCATCTTGGGAAAGAAACACCGTGAAATATTTCTGAAAGGAGTTTCATAGACATAAAAGAAACCACTTGAGTTGGTGCATACAAACTTGTGTGGACCTCTGAGGACACAGTCGATTGGTGGAAGTTGTTACTTCCTCACTTTTATTGATGACTATAGAAGAAAGACTTGGATTTACTTCTTGAAGAAGAAGTCTGAAACTTTTTAAAATTTGAAATAGCTCAAAGCCTTAGTATAAAATCAAATTGATTGATAGATCAAGGTATTGAGATCAGATCGTGGAGGAGAATATGATTCAAACGAATTCCATGAGTACTGCAAACAACATGGAATCAAAAGATAGTTTACAAACAGGTACACATCGTAGCAGAATGGTGTAGTAGAGAGAAAGAATAGAACAATCATGAACATGAAAAGGATCATGTTGAAAACAAGACAGTTGTCTAATGAGTATTGGGCAGAAGCAGTTGCATGGTTGTTTATGTGATAAACAAATATCCTACAAAGAGTGTGATGAACAAAGTTCTATAAAAACCATGGTCAAGTATGTTGTCCAATATATGTCATTTTAGATTTTTTGGATGTGTAGCCTATGCACACGTGTCTAAGAAGATAAGAGGTAAATTCGATGATCAAAGTGAAAAATGCATATTTATTGATTATAGTGGGCTGTCAAAAGATTACAAATTGTATAACGTTGTCATGAAGAAGATAATAATTAGCAAAGATTTTGTGTTCAAAGAACAAGAGTCATGGAATGGGACTATAGACAAAACAACCGATGCACAAGCACCATTGATGGAAGAGGATGATGTAGCTGAAAAGGAGCAACAAGAATCAATAGAGAAGACACCAAAAAAAAGTCACACCAGCAAGGACTCCAAGATTTTCAGAGCAACATGGATCTTCAAGCAGATCAATAGACCAGATTCCTCCAAGAAGCCAATCAAGTAATGAATCAAGTAATGGTAAGAAAAATATGAGAAGTTCAAAATATATTTATGATGATTTTGATGTTAGTTCAAATTTTGGATTGTTGGAATTCCAACCTTCTTCATTTGAAGAAGCAATCAGAGATGAAAATTGGGTGCAAGCCATGGATGAAGAAATTGAAGCTATTGAAAAGAATGATACATGAGATTTCATTAATTTACCAAACAATAAAAATCTCATTGGTGTGAAGTGGGTGTACAAGACAAAGTTGAATGAGAAAGGTGAAATTGATAGATTTAAAGTAAGATTTGTAGAAAAAGGATTCACGTAGCAATCGGGAATAGATTTTGGAGAAATGTTATCTCTGATAGCCAGATTGGCTACTTTCAAAGAAGTTCTAGCCACAAAAGCTCAAAACAAGTGGAAAGTATATCATATGGATGTCAAATCAGCCTTCTTCAATGGCATTCTAGATGAAGAAAATTATGTGCAACAGCCTCCAGGTTATGAAGTTGAAGGTAAAGAAGATAATTTTTACAGGTTGAAGAAAGCGCTCTATGGATTGAAACAAAAACCTAGAGCATGGTATAGAAGAATCGACATTTACATGATTAATAAAGGATTTTGCAAAAGAAACATTGAGCCGACCTTGTACCCAAAGTTAAATGAACATGGATAGATTTTGATTGTTTTCCTATATGTTGATGATATGATTTTTACGAGTGATCTTGAGTGAGATGAATCTAAAGAAGCAATGATGAAAGAATTTGAGATGACAGATCTTGGTCTCATGAAATATTTTCTTGGCATTGAAGTTGAGCAATCTGAAAAAGGAATTTTTATTTTCCAAAATAAATATGCAAGAGATTTTCTTAATAGATTCAGGATGGATAATTGCAAACCTGTACCTACACCAGTTGCAACAGGTACAAAGTTAAGTAAGGATGATGAAGGATCAGATGTCAATCCAAATCTATTGAAAAGATTGGGTGGCAGCATTATGTATCTCACACTTACAAGACCAGATATTATGCAAGGTGTGAGTTTGATTTCCAGATTTATGGAGACTCCAAAAGACACATATTGGAGTATTGGAAATATAATTCTAAGATACATAGCAGGAACTAGAGGTTATGGCATAATGTATGCAAGTACAAAAAATAAAGATTTGATTGGATTTACAGATAGTGATTGTGCAGGAAGTTTGGATGATTGAAAGAGCACATCCCGTTATGTGTTACATCTTGGTTCAGGTGTGATAGCATTGGCATCTAAGAAGCAACCCATTGTGACACTATCATCAGTAGAAGCAGAATATGTCATAGTAACTTTAGCAACATGTCAAGCAGTATGGTTAAGAACAGTATTGGATGGACTCAAGTAGAAACAACAAGGATCAACATCAACATATTGTGACAACACCTCAGCAATTGCACTATCCAAGAATAGCGTGTTTCATCAAAATAAAACAACAGTTCACTTGAAGCCTTGTGAGAAATGGAGAATTTCACTTCAAGCCTTGTAAATCTATTGATCAATTGGCTCATATATTTACAAATGCATTAGCAAAATATGTGTTTGAGTTTCATAAAAAAAAATTGGGTGTTGTAAGCCTAGCTTAGACATAGACCAGTAGGCATGTTTGAGTTGTCATGAGTTAATTTTTTAGTTTAGCGGTTGTAATTAAGGGCGAGTGTAAAAATAGTTAACTAACTCCCGCATGCAGAGTTCGACAATCAGTTAAGTGATCATTGAGTTGTGTGATAGATAAATTTGGTGAGTGAGTTAGAGGGTTAGCTAAGTGAGCGTTGAGAAAGTTGAGTTATGTGATAGATGAGTATGTGTATTTCAAGTGATTTAGGATAAATACACTTCCTTGAGTTCATTGTATTCAGCAAGATTATGTGATTAAAGTTTGTGTGATTGATAGAGAGCCACATGTCGTTTGTGTTTTTGTGTGAAATATTTGTGTAATTTGTGCCTTTACTCTTCTTCCATTCCAACAACCTTTTTTCATGGAATGAAATACATCCATGCATAATCACTGGAAGATCCACTAGAAGTATCGTTTAAGCCTTATCCTCCATTGACGAGATGCATAAAAACCGTGCATACTTACTTCCCATTACAAGGATCACTTTTAGTATAATGCTTTGGTAAGGTAGAGGATATAAAACACAAAGCAACAAAAATAATTCACATACAAAGCACACATGATCTGCGGCTCTTTTATTGATGACAAAAACTTGATTATTCAATCCCTCTTAATTCTGATGACACAAATTTGATTATTCAATATTTTTGAATACATGAGCCTGGTGAAGGGTATTTAAACCTTTCATACTAAGACTCACCTAAAATATATGGACATGCACACAGTTACTAAATTCATCTATCACTTAAACTCGACTTGACTCAACGCTCAATTAACCAACTCTCTAAATATAACAAACACTTCATGTGAGAATAATTAACTTATTTTAAATTATGAGTATTATCTTAGTCATGAGGCTCATCCTTCGAGCTTCAACATAGATTTTATTTTCATGTTGATAAAGAGAACAACTCAGAGCTAGTTTCGAATTTCACTTGGCTTCTTCCACACCAAAGTTATCTATTCATATCCATTAGATAATATTACCTTTTTTCCTAGACTAAAATACCGACATGCATAATCATCGGAAGATCCACTAGAAGTATCGTGTAAGCTTTCTCCTCCATTGACGAGATGTCGATCAACTGTGCATACTTACTTCCCATTACAAGGATCACTTTTAGCATTATTGTCAGTTGGGGCTCCTCCAAGTTCATGGGTTCCACTGAAAACATGAAGTTGATTTCCCTAGGAAATTGGGCTCCACATAAACATATGAAGCTCCTTAACAGCCTTGTTGAGCTTTTGTTTTTTTTGTGGTGATGATTGAATAACACCTCCATTGCCTTGATACGTAATTTCCCTGGCATTTGGAAATAACCTTCCAGGATTTGAAGATGGATATGGTGGTGGCACACCATTTCCTGATGAGTTGATACAATACACATCTTTCGACTAAAAATTTTAGTGGTGTGAATTAAGATTAGAGCTAGCTCGTGGTGGAATCCTAGACAAGATGGAGTATAAAAGAGTGTGATTAAGTTGGAGCCTCTTGCGATCGGATTCTGAGATTAATGTAGTGAATAGATTTGAGTGCATGTGAGATTTGAAGGCCTAGGTGTTAGAGAGGGAAGAGATCCCAAGGCTTCTGATTTGTGTGAAGAGATCCAACCTATTTTTCTCGATGACATAAATATTGTCTTAGAAGCGTTGTGCCAAGTCTTCAGGGTTTGCAGACCATGGTAGATTTTGAGGATTTGGCTGAGCTTTTCTTTCCAACCACTCATGAAGTCAACTTCTTTGAGCTTAGATTCAATGTATTCAGTATTGGATGGCATCGTGGGCCTACTTTCAGGTGTTTTCCAAGAGGCGTTGTCTAACCTTCTATGCAACACTTTGAGGCACCCGATTAGAGTCCTTCTCATCTACTCCAAAGGTAATTTGGAAACAGGGTTAGAGTCCTTCTCATCTACTCCAAAGGTAATTAAAAAACATGGTTATTTTCATTAATATTCATAAAATTCAAGCTCACAGAAGAGATTGTGTAACTGTAACTTGAAGAAAACAAATTTATGTGGAATGTAAAAAGTGGATGCCTTTAGAACCATTATGTACAGTGATGGAAAATCCAATTTCTCTTTTGGTCGAAAATTGGTTTATCATTTCATCTGCTCCACCTTCAATGATTACACAGTGGTTGACTATGCATGTGTTAAAATAAATCAGAACGCTCCTTTCCAGAAAGGATGCCTCCAGAGGTGTCTGGTTCATATATTTTAACCAAAACACATAATAAAATAAATTCTTGTTTGGTTCATGTATTTTAATATTACTTTTTTATTATTTACATTCAAAAATAAAAACCTATTTATGAAGGTTGAATATAAGAATTATCAAGAAATAATTCATCTTAGGATATCAGATTTGCAGGTATGGGTGAGTTCACTTCTTTTGGGTGAATTTAATATATATATATATATATATATATATATAAATTATGATATTTAAAATATGTCTAAATTGAAAAGTTATTCTCATATTTGAGATTTAAAATATGTTCAAATTGCAAAGTTATTAATATATTTGTGTTGAAAGGGTTTTAATTGTTTTATTATTTTGGGTACGATTTTTTTAAAGTAAATTTAATTATTTTGTTTTCAACCATTTGTTAGGATATTACGACAAATAGGAAATAGTTAAAAATGACTTAGTCTAGTGTAGAGTTAGGTAAAGTGTGTTTCTTTACTATGTACATTTGTAACTTATAATCTGACGGTCACAATTTGTAGTGATCTGACGGTTCACTCTCTCCTTCGTATTAACGACACTTGATCTGTGTCTTAACACCCGATTAGTCCATGATCTATATTTAAAGAGCATGGAGGGTCATTTTTCTGGTAACCGTTTATGAGAAAATCATATGTAACCTTTCTTTTTATATTAATAAATTTCCTGAAGTGGCTGTATTGGCTCAGACCGTGGAATGTTTCCCTCTTCTCAGGTTTTAACCACGTGATAATACTGGTGTAATAATTTTTGATCTGTTTGTGAGTGATGACCTTTGTTTTTTTATCTAAGGAACTTACCCTGTAAATTACTACATTGTATCAGAGCTATTTTAAAGGCCGCATCCATTGTTGATCCAAATCCGAAGCCTGTTTGACTACATGTGACTGTTGTTTTCTATATCTACAATTTCTAAACATTTTTGGGCCTGGAGAACTGCTCTATTGTGTTCAGAGTTTCTATTAGAGTGAGGAACAACTTTCTTTTCACACAAAAAGGTTTCTGGTTGCCCAAGTTATGTCAGTTTACATCTCGAGGTATAAAGTATTTGTTTTGCAGTTATATTTGTTAATAGTTCTTCTTATTTTGGTTCCCTCTATTTATTTCGATTTTTAGGTTTTATTTATTTGCCGGATCTATACCCTCTTCTCTATGTATGCTCTTTTCTCTGCGTTGTGTGCGATCTCGGCAAATCAGAAACAAGAGGAAGGGATTTTTTTTGCTACACTTGCTCTTTCCCTGTGTCTTTGTGCAATATTGGGAAATCAAAAATAGTGAAAAAATAGATAGCTGCCGGTAGGGCTAACCGAAAATCCCAGTTCTATCGTAAGGCTTGCATTTCATTTTTTTTTTCCCTCATTTTTTATGTTTTTTGTGCAGGAAAAATCACGCACACCGAAGACTTCAAAAAAATAAAAATAAAAACCCTTCCTCCTTTCAAAAAATTACAGAATCCTTTTAGAATCAGCCTAATTTTTAGAGATCTTTCCATTGGAGCAGTTAGTTTCAGCTTTTTTCAACTTCAGTTTTTTAAAGATTGGAAAGTGCATGCCTGATTATTCTTAACAACACCAATTATTTCCAATGGCTACCTCACATGGTAGATATAAATAGAAGTAAAGGGCTTGATAGAATAGCCACAGGACAAGAAACTGGACCTTCCGATGATGATAAAGTTGCTAAATGGGAAAATAAAAAAGATCAAGCATGAGAGTTGATAGGAATGTCCATTGCTCAAGATATTCAATTTCATAGCCTTGACATTGACACCCCTCATGAAGCCTTGGAAAATCTAAATATTGACTTTGGCATTCAAAATCAAATCAGGGCCCACCAGCTTGAAAATGATTTGCTTACTTTGGAACCCAATAATTTCTCCTCTATTGAAGATTTTTTGTCCAAATTCAAGACCCTTATACTTCTTTTAGAAGGTTTTATGGAAAAAAATGAATATGGTAGCCTCATCTATTTCATTCTTACTAAGCTTGGCACTGCATACTCTATATTTTTTTCCACCTTCCATTCCACTAGAGAAGCCATCATTTCTTCAAGAACCACCTACAAGAACCCCTCTTTGATGCCTTTTGTGATTCTTTGATAAGAGAACAAGAAAAAATCTTACACCTTAGTCTTATCACTTCTGGAAACACTTCTAGGAAAGCCTTAGCAACCCAAAAAAAATCATATCAAAAGAATCCTAAGAAGCAGTATCCTAAAAAGTATGGTCTGAAACCAAACAAGGGTCCTACGCAATTTCATCCGCAAAATGAAAAAGCAACTCACCAAAATGATAAGGTAAATAAAAACAAAGGGAATAAGACAGATAGACATTTCAACTTCTGTAGTCGGGATGGCCATATAGAGTCCAAATGTTTTAAGAATATGGAAGCCTTAGAAGCAGCAATGAAGAAGCACAACATCAATTTGGAGAAATCTTCACCTTCATCTTCAGGAATGGCACTTTCTGCTTGTTTTTGTAAAGCATCAAGATCTGGTTATGCATTAAATGTATCTTCTTCTTCTCATTCTCATGAGTGGCTCATTGATTCTGGAGCTTCTTACCACATGGCCAAAAATAAAGCCATGTGTTTCTTCTTTACATGATTGTAACACCAAACATATTTATGTTGGTGATGATAGATCTCTTAGTGTTGTAGGATCTGGCACCATTCATCTAGATAATGGTCATTTTAATGATGTACTATGTGTTCCTACCTTGTCATGCAACATTCTATCTGTTTATTAGATAACTCATTCAGGTGAAGGGAAAATAGTAGAATTTTCACCTCATGATGTTGTAATCAAGGACCTGAAATATCCTAGACATATTTTAGCTACTAGAATTGTTGATGATTCCATAAGATTGTATAAGTTCAACAACTTTGGGTCATCATGTCTTCCCTCCATTTTTTTGTTCATAATTATGAAGTGAGCAAACTTTGGCATGAGCAATTTGGTCCCTTTAATTATCACTCTCTTCAAACTCTATGTAAAGAAAATATGGTGACAATTCTTCCTATGGTATCTTTCCGAGATGGTGTTTCCTCCGGATGTGTACTCAGAAAACATCATTGGGATAGTTTTGACAAATGTGCCTCTTGGAATGCTTCAGCCCCTTTGCAGCTTATGCACAGTGATTTATGTGGTCTTCTTCTTGTTGTTTCTTTCTCTGGTCTCAAGTAATTCTTAACTTTCACTGATGATTTTTCTAGACACACTTGGGTATATTTCTTAAAACTCAAGAGTGAAGTTTTTAACATAGTCATGGCCTTTAATGCCTTTGTTGAGAAACAATTTGGACATCAAATTCTCAAGTTAAAATCAGAAAATGGAGGAGAATATGTTAACAAAAAATTTATCAACTTCTGGACTGAGCATGGAATTCAATTGCAACATACTGTTCCATATACTCCAAAAGGAATAATTGCCCCTTAAAAGAAATGGCTAATTGTATGCTTCAATCTAAAGGACTTAGTCTCAATTTTTGGGCAGATTCAATTAACTGTGAAAATTACATAGTAAATCAAACTCCTACTAAGGTTTTAAATAATATAACTCCAGAAGAGGCTTGGGAGCTCAATCAAACTAGATGTAAGTCACATTTGTGTTTTTGGAAGTGATGCTTGGGCCCATATTCCAGATGTGTAACATAAAGCCATAGAACCTAAGAGTGAAAAATGCATTTTTGTTTGATCTTATGAAGTTGTCAAAGGATATAGAATTATTCATCCAAAATCCCAAAATATAATCATTATAAGAGATGTAAATTTTGATGAAAATATATTGGCCTGCGAGCCTAGCTCAGTGAATGTGCCACCTTTGGCCTGCGAGCTTGATTCAGAATATGTGCCACCTCTCTCTCTTTCTTCTATTTTTTATAGCATTCCTTCTATTTTAGTTGATGATAGCAAGGATGAAAATCCTCCTCAACCTCTTGAAGTTATTCCTTTTACTCCACAAATTCAAAGATGGGTTCGCTCTACTCGGGATGCAACAGGTTCTCTTCCAAGTGACCTTGCATATCGATGACGTACACCTTCTCAGTTCGAAAGAGCCTCTTCCTTATTGGCTCAAGTTCTATAAAATCCTGATCCAGAAACCTTTGAAGAAGCCTCCGGTCATCCAGACTGGGATGAAGCTATGAATGAATAATATCGTTCCTTATTGGCAAACGATACTTGGGATCTTGTTCCTCTTCCAAAAGGAAGGAAAATTTGCAGATGCAGATGGGTTTACAAAACCAAGTTTGGACTAGATGGAAAAGAGGATAGACATAAATCTCGTCTTGTCGCTAAAGGATTTTCACAAGTTGAAGGCATTGACTATGTTGAAACATTCTCCCCTATTTCCAAAATTAATTCTATCTGCTTTATTCTTTCCCTCACTACCTCCTTTAAATGGGAATTCCATCAGATGGATGTTAAATCCGCCTTCTTACATGGAGATTTGCACGAAGAAATCTACATGGAACAATCCCCTGGCTTTATCCAAAATGAATCCAACCTTGTTTGTCGCCTTAGGAAGTCTCTCTATGGTCTCAAATAATCTCTTAAGGCTTGGTATACCAAAATGGATAGATTTCTATTAGATAATGGCTTCTATAGGTGTCATTCTGACAACAGTTTCTACACCAAGAAAGTGGGTAAGTCCTCCACCATCCTTGTTCTTTATGTTTATGATCTTATCCTTACTGGTTTCTCTAGGTGTTATTCTCACAATAGTGTCTACACCAAGAAAGTGGGTAAGTCCTTCACCATCCTTGTTCTTTATGTTTATGATCTTATCCTTACTGGTAGTGATCCCAACCATATAAACCATGTGAAGACTAGCCTCAAAAATAAATTTGAAATTACAGGCTTAGGACACTTGCATTATTTCCTTGGTCTTCAAGTCTTGTAATCCAAAGAAGGTATTACCCTCTCTCAATCCAAGTATGCCTGTGATCTTCTACACCACTTTCACATGTAAGACTGTAAGCCAACCCCTTCTCCCTTTCAGTATAGATTCAAGCTTTCAGTCACTTGTATTATCCTTGAAGTTGACGCTACCTTATACCATTAACTTATTGATAAACTTATGTATCTAACCCATACTCATCCTGACCTTTCCTTTGTCGTTGGTCTTGTTGCTCAGTTTATGCACCAAACTTATGAAAGTAACTAGAAAGCAGCTAAAATAATACTTCAATATATTCAAGGTACAATTCAGTTCGAGATTCATCACAATGCAGGAGCATCTCCATTGTTGATTGGTTTCACTGATTCTGATAGGGCCGGTGACCCTGATGATCAAAAGTCTACTACAGGATATGTATTATCTCTTGGTTCAGGACCTATTACATGGTCTTGTAAGAAACAAAGTGCCATCTCTCTTTCTTCAGCAAAATCAAAGTATCGTGGTGCAGTTGAAGCTAACAAGGAAGCCATGTGGCTTTGTCAGATCCTGTCTAAATTTGGTCTTCACCAACAGCATCCAACTACACTTTGGTGTGATAATCAGAGTTCCATTTAGTTATCCAAAGATCCAGTTCAGTATTAGCGTATGAAAAACATTGAGCTCCACATACACTTCATCAGAAAGCTCATTCATGATCGTGTTCTTGAAGTGCATTATTGTCCAACCAATGATCAAGTAGCTGATATCTTTACAAAGGCTCCCACAAAAGCGAAGTTTACCAAACTTCAATCCATGCTTGGAGTTCAGGAAATTTATCATTATGGTGGGATAGGCTCTAATGCCTCCTTCCTTCTCTTATTGTGTCACCTTTATAAATCCTTCAATCCTATTCCAAGTTGTTCTTAAGGGGGGATGTTAGGATATTTCGACACATAGGAAATAGGCTCCTTTTGTGTCACCTTTGTAAATCCTTCAATCCTATCCCAAGTTGTTCTTAAGGGGGGTGTACGGATATTCCGACACATAGGAAATAGTTTAGAATAACCTAGTGTAGTGTAGAGTTAGGTAAATTGTGTTTCTTTACTATGCACATTTGTAACTTATAATTTGACGATCACGATTTGTAGTGATCTAATGGTTCACTCTCTCCTCGATATTAACGACACTTGATATGTGGCTTAACATCTGATTGGTCCATGATCTCTATTTAATGTTCATGGAGGGTCATTTGTCCGATAACCGTTTATGAGAGAAACATATGTAACTTTTCTTTTATATTAATAAATTGCTTCAAGTGGCCACATTGGCTCAGGTAGTGGGCTGTTTTCCTCTTCGAGGGTTTCAACCATAGGGTTTCAACCATGTGATAATACTGGTGTACTAATTTGTGATCTGTTTGTGAGCGGTGACCTTTGGTTTTTGATCTAAGGAACTTACCCTGTAAATTCCTACACCATTCTATTCAAAAGTATGATTTTCAATTGACTGAGATTTGAGATTTGTGGTTGTGTTGTAAAGTAATTTTATTAAATTTATTTTGAGAGTGATTTCGATGTAATTTAGGTTGTGATTTTAATTAGAATGTATTTTTATTTTAATTATTTAATTCAAAATTATATTGTAATTATAAATGAAATAGAATTAATTAATAATCTATATCTATCTATTATGTTTTCAATCATTCCATTCAAAATTATGGTTTTCAATTTAAATTTGTTGTGATTTTAATTAAGATGCCTTTTTATTTTAATTATTTAATTCAAAATTGTATTGTAATTATAAATGGAATAAAATTTAATTAATAATCTAAATCCATGTATTGTGTTTTCAACTATTCTATTCAAAACTAAGATTTTCAATTTACTGAGATTGGTCAGTGCTTTGTAAAGTGCTTTTGAAAGTGATTTCAATGTAATTTCAGTTGTAATTTTCATTAGAATGTATTTTTTATTTAATTATTTAATTCAAAGTTATATTATAATTACAAATGAAATAAAATCAATGAAAATAAGAGTTATTGTATTTTTGTTTTAATTTTAATTATGTATAAAATTTTTTTTGGTAAAAATCACATTCAAGCAGAATTTGTTAACATTTAATTATTTTGTTTAAGAGAATTGTTTTAGTAATTTATTATTTTTATTATAAATCTTTAAAAAAACAGCTGTAAAAATAAAATTAATTTTGAACTGATTAAACAATTTCTTTTGAACTAAAAATAAAAAACAACCTCTTTAATTTGCTATCTTTAACTTTCTCTCCCCATCCCCCTGCTACTCCTTATCGTTTCCTTCATCGAATTGCCGCATGCTGTCTCCAATGTGCACTGCACCGCCTCAATGCTTGTAATGCTCAGCTTTTATAAATTAAATTAAATTTCAGACACATAGTTATGCGCAGAGATCGAGGACGTTTGACAAATTCGACATTAAAACCAACCCAATAGGAGCTTACAATGTTATTAACAAAGTTTGAGGTTGCCAAAAAGTAGGTAGATAATTTATAGAATCTATTAGATAACTTTGTTTGATAAGGGTTAATATGTTGTATTTGGTTAAATTTTTTTACGGTGTACAATTGGATATTTATAGTGATCCATTAGATGAAATGGTGTAGTGAGATATTACATTAATTAATAATAAAATAATAATAGTAATAGTAATAATAATAATGTTTACTCAATAGAAAAAGTAATTAAACAAATAGAAAAAGTAATTAAAAAAATAGAAAAAGTAATAATAAAAATAATAAATCGGTTTGTTATATGGTAATTTTGTCTTTATTAATAAAATTATGTAAGAGTTTTTTAGGCAAAAAAAAAACAAAACTCATAATATGCATATCACATAAAAATAAATTTAATATTAATATTTGTAACGATAATGTTTCATATTATACAAAATAGTAATAACTTGCAATAAATTCCTTTCTCTTATATATAATCAATGCCATGTATATCACATTACAAAATTAATTAAAAAATATAAAACATGTTAAAGAAATGGCAAGCACAAATATATGTTGATATAAGTATTAACAAGGTAGAGTTTCAAGTTAATATATACTCTTGGTATCAATGTTTTGCATGAGAGGTTTTAAGGAAGTTGTACTCTATAGAAATAATACATAACATTAGTGAGTAATATGTACTCTATGGAAAGAGTACAAAACAATTGTGATATTAATATAATCTAGCACTCATTGATAGTGTTACTAGTTAATGTGAGGAACTATGCATTGTTTAGAAGATTCATTATTGTTAAAGGGAAACAACTAACAAGAAAATAAATTTTTGAAAAATTGAAGGGTTTACAAAGGTGACACAATATGAGAAGGAAGGAAGTATTAGAACCTACACCATAGTTACAACTTCCTAAACCCATAACATAGATTGAACCTTTTAAAGCTTTTCTTATGTAATATATTTTTTGAAAATGTTATCAACTTGATAGTATGTTTGGAAAAATAACACTTTAAGGACACAATCATCAATAAACATCAAAGTAAATTTGTAGCTTAATGTGGTTATTGCATTGATATTGAACTAGACCTTTGGTGAGCTTGATGGAAATTTGATTGTCATACTAAAGCGTGGTTGTTTGCTACTACTATATCCAAACTCTAAAAGTATTTGGTGAATCGACAATTCTTCTTGAATTGCATTAATCGCTACTTGGTACAATCTATTTGTTGGAAAAAGATAAATAACATTTTTTTTCCTTATAATCCCAAGTTACATGTATTGAAACAAAAATGAAAAAATATATAGTAGTAGACTTTTGACCATCAAGGTTTCCAACCCAATTATAATTAGTGAAACCAATAATGTAGTCTCACCCCAGCTAAACTGTAATGTATCGAAAATTGAGTTCTACCTTTGATATACTAAAGTATCCCTTTTATTTCTTTCTAATGAAGCTCATAGAGAGTTTTCATATATCATGAATCGAAATAAATGTGAACAAAAAATATAATATGTTTATGAGAACAATATAAGAGGCTACCAAATAACTCACTATTCAAGGTATCCTCAACTTTGGGTTTAGTGCAAGTAATAACGAGTTTGACTCCAGACTAGAAAGGACAAGGGTCTATTTTGTAATCATCCATGTGAAAGTGGTGAAGAAAGTCATATGCATACTCAGTTTGGGAAATTAAAATTACTTCCTTTGTTTGTAATAATTTGAGGATGAGGAAATAATGCAAATAGCTTAAGGATATAATTTCAAACTTATTCTTAAGAATTTATTTCACAAGGGTTAAAATTTTAGGCTCAATACTCATGACAAAATAATCATCAACATAAATAAAAAGGATTATGACATGACTTCCTACTTTCTTGGTGTAGACATTAGGGTCTGAATAACATATAACAAAGTTAGCTTCATGAAAAGAAGTATCCATTTTAGTATACCAATATTAAACAACTTTTTTAAGACCATGGTAATATTTTTTAAGGTAGAAACAAGGTTGGAGTCACTATGAACATAACTAAGATATTGTTTTTTGTATTTATTATTGTATACCTGCTACAAGAAGGTGGATTTAACATCCATTTGATGGACCTCCCATCCATGCAAGGTAACAAATGCTAGAACGAGGTGAATGGAATTGATTTTGATGATAGGAGTAAATGTCTCACTGTAGTCAATCCATTCAACTTTATAGAATCTTTTAGCAATTAATTAGGCCTTATGTCTTTCAAATCTTCAATTTGATACATATTTCTATACACCAATTTATATATATAAAGTTTTATTTATTTTGGAAGATGTACAAGATCTCAAATGTCTTTTTCCATTAGAGAATGATATTCTTCATTCATTGATGTATCCAAAACTACATGGCATGAAGCTTCTACAATTTTTTTTGTATTTTGATTATATAAAACTTGAGCTAAAATAGATGAGGTTTGCTAGAAATATGAACACATATGATATTGATTTGTAGGATCACTAGCAAGAGCACTAGACAAATCACATGTAGAATGGACCCATAAGGGAAATTATGGTACTTGATGAATTTCATTTGGAATTGGCTAATTTATAGAAATACATTTAGTAGGAAGTGGAATTTCATCCTCATTATCATCATATGAAGAAGAAATTAGAATAGGAATTGAAGATGAAACATGCACTAAATATATTTTACACACTAAAATACACAGACAAAGTTATTATCACAAATCAATAAAATTTTCATCAAATATAACGTCACTTATAATAATTATTTAATTGGAATTATTTTGAATAATTTTATATAACCTTTTAAATATTTACAATATCCACTAGAAATACATTTCTCAATTTTAGGTTGTAATCTTTCTCTTGTCAACAATGTGACTACATGCTACACCATTGATGGTCCTTAGTATTTCAAGAACAATGTTGCAACTTCCAAGGGCCTAAAATTTAATTATCAACCCAGGGTTTGTAAAAAATTAAGAGGGGGAAACGATGTATGTGAAGTAAGAACTATCTTCTTCTCTTATTGAGTTTCATGTAGATGGAAATTATTGAAATTAAGGCTACATTCACAAATACCAAGCTAATTACACTACAAGGAAAAGATCCTCTAGAAGATGTTTTTGAGGAACCCCTTATAAAAATACCCCAGACATTCGTTTTTAGCAGAGGCTAATAAAGGAGGTTGGTGAGTGGAGGTTTTTGAATATGTTTTTCGTCTGGTGTTCTTATCATCCTAAACTGCACCGGTGCGTTCAACAAGAGAAAGCACCAATGCGCTAAAAGCATTGGCACACCGGACACCGTGCGCTCTGTACAAACCCACATGGTGCATCTTATTACTGTAGAGCACTGATGCTTTATAAGGATTTCGCACAGGTGCGTCCTAAAACCACACACCAAAACTGAAGTCGCCTAGTGCGGCCTTAAGAAACCGCACTAGTGCGCCCTTAAGAAACCACATCGGTGCACCTATAAAAACCTGTGCACCGAAACAGGGTTAAATAAAAAAATATATGATAAAAAAGCCACATTTTTCACTTTTCAATGCTCTAGAGCTATAAAGCACCAGTGAAACTTATCCTTGTTTGAGGCACCCTAACATTGGTGCTCCCATTGCAGCCATTGCATGCACTGTTGCTGTGCATTGCCCAGTAATCTCCATTTTGAATTTTTCAAAATGATGGGAAAATTTACTTTTGCAAATTGTACAGCCAATATCCCTCCTCGATGGCAAAATGTACAATTATTTTTCCTATTTTTCCATAATTAAGCCTTTTAGCGAATTAGAATTGTAAATTAACTTAAACTAAACCATTTTAAAAAAAAAAATCCCGCGCGGTGCGCTGGAGCCATTTGGCTCACATCGGTTCACGGTGATACCTGTAAATTTATAGGTCGCATCGCAACCGGTGCTAACAGTATCTGCACCGGTCCCAGGGCAGTATCGAAAGGTGCAATATGATATTTTAAAATTTTAAAAAAGTGCGGTGCGGTCGGTTACATGGCTGCACCGTTGACCCTGTGGAATAGCGGGAATGCGGTGCGTTGATTGAAATATTTTCTCGGGGTGGGTAATTTTTTCAACCCACCACATTCTGGTGTTTTGACATGGTCACCGATGCGGCCTCGTAAAAGACCGCATTGTTGACTATGTAATGTGTCAGGAGGTCGGTGCATTGACCAAACTATACCATCGCACCATTGGCTTTAGAACAATACCAAGATGGCGGTGCACTAAAAATTTGCAGGTGCACCACCTCTGGTGTGCTACAAATTTTCTAGTACACCACCGTCGGTGCACGACAAAAAAAGACGC
This sequence comes from Pinus albicaulis, assembly GCA_034641835.2. Classification (NCBI taxonomy): domain Eukaryota; kingdom Viridiplantae; phylum Streptophyta; class Pinopsida; order Pinales; family Pinaceae; genus Pinus; species Pinus albicaulis. The sequence continues at coordinate 89,071,721 of MU968411.1, forward strand.
ACCAAGACCGGTGCATGCCTATTTTTTGTGGCACACCAACTGTTTTTTTTTCTCCAAAAAAATTAATATATGTATATTCCTAAATACATGTCTCATTTAATAAAAAAATTGTATTTAAAATTTCAATAATTCAGAGATGTGAAAGTAGAGAAGAGAGGGAACAACAACAACAATAGGTAGACTAGTATAACATGGTTCGCCTGTGGGAGGCATGCGAGAGAGAGAGAGATGCATACCCTCACCGTATTACAGTAGTTACCCAGGGGCTCCTAAAGCATGTAGGCCTCTGCAAGTTCTATTAGGAGGCTACTTTCCTAAAGGGCCATGGTTTTTTTTTGCGACATCTTATCTGTAGGTGGAATGCCCACCTACATGATTTTCGGGTTGGTCCTAACCAATGTTACACACCCACTGAGGAGGACATCTACTTCATTACAGGGTTATCGAGGAGAGGGGTGGATTTTCCCTCATTCCCACAGGTTCCAGTTGGCTATGCAATAGGGAGTTAGTTGGTGTACTCAGAGAGATACATTAGCACGGATATACTGTGTCCTTCAGGTTTTTAGGTCTCTGGAGGTCAGTTATGTATTGCTACATTTGGTAGTGAGGAGGTGAGGTACTTCTCACTTCTGATTTCGATCATTTCACACAACACTAGTGATGAGAAATGCATTATTTTCTCGCTTCTATATTATGTTGATTCTTTAGTACAAGAGCCATGACTTGTCAGGTGGTCTCCCATTTTTTTGCGGCAATTTTGTACAGCCTTAGATAGATGTTGTGCTCATGCACAAGGGAGGGTCAACTTCCCTTTTGCTTCAGAGCTTTTTTGTATATTTTTTGAGAGGTTTCTAGAGACGAGGCCTACTTTTGTTCGGCAGCCTCGTAGGCCAATGTTGGTGCCTAAGAGGGGTGAGACTGATTTTTCCACAAGGATATTGTATGATGTACTGGAGTCGCTAGCCAGTGTTGACGAGTATCCATTCGTTATGGTCCCCTGTCCTTATGCTGGTTTGAATTGGCGAGGGTGTGCCAACATCATCTTCAGAGATGATGAGCCATCGGATGATAGAGGTAATATTACTGTTTTATTTAAATTTATTCTAACATGTTCTTTAACTTTTTTTTATTAAATTGTGTAATGAAATTGTCTAATTATTGTTACTTGTATATATTTTGGAGACATTGGGTCTTTTGATGGGGAGGACATTCCAACGCCACCAAATGATCCAGGTGTGGATCTTGATGATGATTAGGATATTCCAGATGCCAAGGATCATGATGTCGGTGTAGAGAGACTTGCTCCTGTTGGTGCGTTGGTACCACCTTTTTCTAGGCATGGTAGGCTTGATAGAAGATTGATGATGGAGTTGGGCAACCAACTCTGTGCATTATTTTTTGAGGTGGGAGTTAGGCCAGCTATTATGAGAGACATATAGGCTGATGGTAGGCTGGTACATATGTGTAGAGGTATGTTGCGTGACATGTACAGCCTGATGCGCCATGTCGTAGGAGTTGCGACCTTAGTTACACATCTAAGGAGGGCCCTTGCACGTTATAGGTGTGGTTGAGATGCAGCGCCACATGATCGAAAATCTGCGAACATCGATGCATCATATAATGATCATGATCAGGGGCGTGATCATTGTTCACCTCGCATCGCGCCAGATGATCAAACTCCACTAGCATCGACCAATAATCATCGTGGAGAGTAGGCTAGACCATCGACCACATTGAGTCAGCAACCTGAAGCATCTAGCGGTACTCATGATCATGAGCAGGATGGACCATCGACCATGTCAAGTCATCACGATGAGAAGTCGATAGCTGATCCTCATCAGCATGAGGCACCAATACCATATTAGCAGGTACATGATGATCAGCATGTATCTGAGCTTGTCGAGGTTGCACCATTGACTAAGTAGGCCTCGACTAGTACTGCTATTGATGATGTACCACCAGCTGATATATGACATTTATATTATAGTTGTATACTTTTGACATTATTCAGTTATATATATATATATATATATATATATATATATATATATATATATATGGTCCATGCATTTTATGTTCATGTTGCAGTTGTACTTAATTTACATGTTGGTGATCATCATGATTTGTATATTGCTAGGTCATGTTAGATATGATCATTTAATGTGCAGCTTGTAGATAGATGTGTATGCGATAATAGTTATTTCACATGAGATGTATATTTGATGTTTGCGTTGTGATGATGTTATACTATGCTAATTGTGTTTTGTTAGATGATCATGGTCACATTGATGTTAGTGAATTTGAATGTGTTTTTTAGTTGAATATGATGTTTGTACGATGGTTATCATGATCATGATATTTATTAATTAATTTAATTTTAAATGATCATCATATTCTAAAATTGTAGTTGTACTTCTAATTGGATGTAAAATTCTAGAATTGTAATTGTATTTGTAATTGTAATTTTAATTGTAATTGTATGTAAAATTTTAATTGTAATTGTAATATTTAATTTATTGTGAAATGAGTGTAATTGTAATTTAAATTATAATTGTATATATGTAAAATTATAATATTGTAATTCTAATTCTAATTGTATGTAAAACTTTAAAATTGTAATTGTATGTAAAATTCTAAAATTGTAATTGTAATGGCATATATGTAAAATTGTAAAATTGTAAATTTTATGTAAAATTCTAAAATTGTAATTGTACGTGAAATTGTAAAATTATAATTCTAATTCTAATTGTATTTGCAAAATTTTAATTGCATTAATGTGAAATGATTGTAATTGTAATTAATTGTATGTAAAATTCTAAAATTGTAATTGGAATTTTAATTGTAATTGTAATTTTAATTTTAATTGTATGTGAAATTGTAAAATTGTAATTGTAATTCTAATTCTAATTGTATGTAAAATATTTGTAAAATTTAATTGTATTAATGTGAAATGACTTTATTAAAATTTGTAAATTTTAAATAATTGTAAAATAATAAACCTAGAATAATATGAATTTTTGTAACATAATAAAGTTTAGAAAATGATGCAAATAAATTCATGTACTTTAGAATTATCATTATTTTCTTATGATCTTACATACAAAAAAAAAACTTTATAGAGTACGCCATTATTTTTGAGATCAACATAATTGCTAATTATCAAGTGAAATATTGATTTTAACATTAAAGCAATGCAAATTACCAATTACTTCAAAATACATATTTATATAATGTTTGGAAAAACTCATCTTAAAAAGTATAAATATTAGCTTATTCTGTTAAGGGACTTGAGGAGAGATATGGATTGCAGTAGGGTTTTTCTTAGCTGGGTTGTTGTGGTCGCTGTCGACCCTCTGTTTTCAAACCCCGCTCATGATTCAGACGCCGCCTGTTGCAATGTGAAGACCGAGGTTGAGCCTGTAGCTACAACGGCTGTAGCGCTTGGTCGAGAAGTGGCCCCTTCTGGGTCGATTACGCCCCATCGTGTTGCAGCCGCTCCCTTTGAAGAGGAAGCCCTCTTCTTTACCACTGCCAACAAGAAAGATCATGCGGCTACTGACAACCTTGCTACTGTGGCATCTATTCCAGAGACTGCAAGCATTTACACCAGGGATGAGTTCCTGGTCCGGTTTTGTAAGCCCGTCCTCCAAAATGTTGTGGGAGTCACTGCCTCTGCCTCGTTGCAGCCTGGCCTCGTGGATCTACTCTCTAGATGCCTTGAAGAGTCTCATCCAACAAGACAAAATCTGACTCTGCTCAGCACTAACAGGCCGAAGCAATTTCCTCCCCTTCCGCTTCCAGATAGTCAGGAAGTCGGAGATCTAAAAGATTATGGCACTATGTCGTTCCGGAAGACCTTTAAAAATCTCTCCACCCCCTTTCAGATTCAAATCACTCAGCTTTCAGGAAAGACCATTCTGCATTGGTTCCACCCTTCTGACCTGGTGCAGAATCTTAAGGCAAATCTGGAACGCCGGTTCGGGATTCCCTCAGCCCTTCAAAGACTTCTATTTCAAGGTAAACAACTCGATGACCTTCTTCCCCTCTCTTCTTACATCATTAAAAGTAATAGATCTATAGTGTTTTCCTTTCGTCTGAGAGGTGGTGCTGCAGGACAATCCTCTACTGCCCCTCCCTACTCCTTCAAAGATGCAGTACACTCTGAGAATCCAAAACCCCCTGAGACCCCCAAACCCCAACCTTTTCTAGTTGACAAATTGGAGGAGATTCCCTCTGTTGAGATCTCCCACCCTGGCCTCGCAAATGACCTTCAAAAATTTGCAGAGAGGGCCATCATATGCTGATTCAATGGGCTTTTGTCGTGCTCTAAGGACCTCTATGACTGCATCCATTCCAACTGGACTCACCATTGCAAGGTCAGCTTCTATTCAAAAGGATATTTTATAGTTCTGTTCAACAATCCTAAGCATTATGAACAGGCCTTCGAAGAAGGTCCTTGGTTCATGGGAACTGCTGGGCTCTTCTTAACTCCTTGGTTCCCTGATTTTGACCCAGCAACTGCAGTAATCACCAAAACTCCGGTCTGGGTCAGGCTTCCAAACTTACCAGCTCACGTGTGGCATATGGCGGTCTACAGGGGAATAGGCCACACCTTGGGCAGCTTTTTAATGGGAGATTACTGGAAGGAACATCAAGGCCTTTACACATACACCAGAATATGTGTGGAATTAGATATAACCAAGGGACTGCCAGACAAAATCAATCTCAAGATCAACGACTTTGTTTGGACCCAGGACCTGGATTACGAGAATACTGCCTTCCGTTGTCGCCACTGTCGCTTAACAGGGCACCTGCAGAATTCTTGCCCATCACTTCCTGCAAAAATGAAAAAGGATAACATTGCAAAGACCAAGCCCAAGAGATGGACCCCTTGTTCTTCGCCGTCAGCAGTCAGCTCTGAATCCTCAAGCTCGGATGAGGAGGGGAGCGATGCACAACCAGAACAAACGCCTCAGACGATGGATCCTATGCACACCACTGTCACAGTGAGCACCCAAAAACCCTTCCATGAGACCTCCTCCTCTGATTCAGAGAAGGAGGTCCCCCTGTCGGAGAACTCCAGTCTTTAAGTTGTTTTAGCCCACACACCCCAGGATGGATGGATAAAAGTCAATAAAAAGAAAGGGAAAAAAATTCGAGTTGAGACTTCAGCCCATGTGGTGTAGAAGTCGTTCTTTTTGCTTTCAAGTCATTTTTTGTAGCTCCTTGCATGGTTCTTTCCTTCTCCGGGACCGAGGTTGATAGTTACATCATTTCCGGCCGGTCGGTTTCTTGTCTCTCTTGATTGTACTATATTTTGATCAATAGAAATAGTTTAATTTTACAAAAAAAAAAAAAAAAGTATAAATATTGATGAAATAACACATGTACCATATCACTCTCGTTTCTCATGATCACCCTCATTATCTTCTAGCTCACATGGCATCATAACACTATTGTTCTCAAAAAAATGTTTTGATCTAGGGTCACGTCACAATACGAACTTCCAATCCCTATCCAACACATCTGGGTAAAAAAACACCTGGTTGCAGTGTTTGGGGAAAACATAGGGCTCCTTGGCTTCATCCAACATCTTTCTAGAGTTGATACCTATCATCCTACTATCGCAATATTCCTTTACATTATTCCAATCAAAGGTGTCCCACCACTTGCACCTAAAAATAACATATTGGAAAGAAGAGAAATCCACTTCCATGATCTCTTGTATCTTTCCGACGTAATCTAATGTCCCTCGTACTAGGTTTTGATCACGGGGGCTAGATCGACTATATTGATTGAACTCAACTTCCACTCCACAGTCTTGTGTGATGTTTCCAGCATCAGAATTTTCTGTGCGAAAATGGTGTCCATATGCCCACATAGATGAGAACAAATGCACCTACTATAAAAAGTTAAAAAATCATAATTTCATGTGTCTTGTAATAACCCAACAGTTAAAATATGAAATATAGATGTAATTACATTTGAAAGGTGCATTATTAAGTTTCAAATGTACATATAAATTAAATAGATTATTACCAAGTTGTTGCACCCAATACCTACATTTAGCACATCTTCTACAGTGCACGGGTAACGAATGGTTGCACCGTATTTCTCTCTTACTTGGTCAGCAACCCAGCTGTTGGGGCATATTTTTGGCATATTTTCTTTTAAAGGATCGGGATAAGGCACACTTCTACCATTCAACCATCTGAATTATTTCTTGTTGCTATCCCATTTCATCCTCTTTTGTTCGTACAATGTGACCCACGGTTGTGTCGCTTTGGAATTGTAAAGAACGAATTTATTGATTGCTTCAATTTATGCATTCGCTGATGAAATCAAATCGACATTATATAGTACATAGAGATCAAAATATACATTATACCAAAGTTCAACATGAATATTTACTTTGTGTAAATTTGAAAAATTATAAGTCGCTTACTCTTTATCAATAGTTTTTTTCCACTCGTTTGGAGCAACTCCCCTTCACTTTTGTTGATCTAAAATTTTGCAGGAACACAATAGAATACACATATAACCACAAACACAGAGTTTCAGTGGAAATAATTCTTCATTTTATTACTAAAAGAATGACTGAAATAGGCTTACAAACAGATGGAAACAAGCTAGGGCACTAGCAGCGTATCATTGAGAAGATATGTGGCATACACAGGCCTCCGAAATGTGTTACATTGAGGCTCACATTAGGGGAATTTTGAGGTCAAAATGGGCCTCCTAAGGAAATAATAAAATAATAGCTAAACAATTAAAATAATATTTATGAATTTTCAATTCACTTTTTGCACCACAATCCATGTAACCATAGTTAAATTCAATTCAAAAGTTGTACCAAAATAAAATTATTAAAAAAATTGTATTAATGTGACTATAAATAAAAATGAACTTTTCAAGAAAAAATCATTATCATTGAACAACTAATGCATTTGTACTTTGTACTTAAATAACTTTAAATAAAATATAAATACAAATTTATAAATTCTTAATTAGAGTATATGCTATTAATTAAAATTTATATTATTTAAATTGTATGATAACATGTAATTAATATACTATATAAAAATAATATAATAAATGTATAGGGATATGCATTGTTTCTTTCAAGAAATATTAGATGGCAATAATATATTTATATTCAAAAGGTGTGAAATGACATTTATTATGAGTACTTTACTTTGACTTTAAAAGTACTTAGAGCACTACCATGGTTAACCCTAAGTTTTTATCCACCATTGAGAATGTGACAAGTAAGTACTTTTAACTCAAGCAATGCCACCTCAACCATTAGGGATGATGGCATACCCTAAAATATGATTGGTTCTCATAAAGTTAATTTTGATTGTACATTTTCCTTAGGAGGCCCATTTTAGACCTCAAAATTCCCCTAATGAAGGCCTATTACAGACATAATGGAAACAAATGAGCTATGGTACTAGTAGCGTATCCCTGAGAAGAGACGTGATGGTTACCAACCCCTGAACGGTGTTACATTGAGGCTCGAAGGCCTATTTATTGTCAAGAAATAATGTAAAACCTGAAACTTTCAAAAACCTAACCCTAGGAGATGAAGTGCCAAAACTGTGGGTCCCGTTTGGGTAAATTGGTGTTTCAACTTCCCAGGGATGTAACTTTGGCATCCGATCTCCGTTTGACGCGCTCAATATCTTTTTAGAAAGATATGTCCGAGGACTACAACATTTGGTGTGAGCAACATCCGTCCATGGACCCATGTTTCTCTTGGTTTTCCCAAAAAAAATCATTTAGGGCCTCAAAATGGCTCTGGTAGTTCAGGGCTCGAAAAAATGCTAAATATAGTAAGTAGTGCTTAAAATTAAAAATGGAAAGAACTGATGGTGGGGGTTCAAATGGAATAGGTGGGTGGCCACCAATATCCACCTGGATCATTAATACCCCAAAATGGCTCCAGGCATGGAGGACCCGAAAGCCTGCTAAAAATAGTAAGCTATTGGAAGTGAAAAGCCGCAAGAATTGAAAAGGTGGGTGGCCACCAATATTGACCTGGATCATTCCTCCCTCCTTAGGATGAAATGGTCTCCATTGCGTTAAGTTCCTCCATGGGGGGTGGGGAAATTCTTCTGAACTTGGTATTGGCTTTGTCCAGGATGTCGTGGACCTGTTGGAGGACAGGATGGATGTAGACGTGCCGCCAGTGGGAAACCATTGAAGGATCTAGGAAAATGTGTCCATCATCACATTCCTCTGTTTCTCAAGGGCCTCCTCGAACAATATTTTGATAGGATTTTCTACTCCCTCATATTTCTTTCCTTCTACCATGGAGGGTCGTCGGGGTTTGCAAGACTGATATTGGAAGGGTGCAACCAGATCGAGCCCGAAATCCTTATATGTTAACCGCATTGGGGACATGCAAAGAAAAAAAGAGAATTAGCAGACCCGCTCCGATACCACTACTCCAGATTTTTGTAGGAACGCAACATAATACACATATAACCATAAACATAGAGATGCAGCGGAAATAATGCTTCCTTTTATTAATAAAAGAATGACTTAAATAGGCTTACAAACAGAATGGAAACAAGATAGAGTACTAGAAGCGTATCTCTAAGAAGAGATGTGGTGTACGCAGACCTCTGAACTATGTTACATTGAGGCTCGAAGGCCTATTACAAACATAATGTAAACAAATGAGCTAGGTTACTGGCAGTGTATCCCTGAGAAGAGATGTGATGGATACCAGCCCCTGAACTTTGTTACATTGAGGCTCGAAGGGCTATTTATTGTTGAGAAACAATGTAAAACCCAAAAATTCCAGAAACCTAACCCTAGGAGATGAAGTGCCAAAACTGGCCCCGCTTGGGTAAATTGGTGTTTCAACTTCCTGGGGATGTAAATTTGGCATCCGATCTCCATTTGACGTGCTCAATAGCTCGTTAGAAAGATCTATCAAAGGACTACAAAATTTGGTGTCAGAAACATTGGTTCATGGACCCATTTTTCTCCTGGTTTTCCCAAAAAAATGTCGTTTAGGGCCTCAAAACAACTCCGGTAGTTCAAGAGTCGAAAAACTGCTAAATATAGTAAGTTGTGATGAAACTTAAAAATAGAAAAAACTAATGATAGGGGTTCAAATGGAATAGGTGGGTGGCCACCAATATCGACCTGGATCATTAATGCCCCAAAATGGCTCTGGGCATCTAGGACCCGAAAATCTACTAAAAATATCAAGCTGCTAGAAGTGAAAAGCTGCAATAATTTATGTTTTTGGTCTAAATGAAATAGGCGGGTGGCCACCGATATCCACCTGGATCATTTGTCTTCATCCCTTTCATCATCCCAATCACTGCACCTAGTCTGTTGTCGATCTGCTTGATGTACTCATTGGCATAATAGAAATATTTATATGATATGTACCCCTCTGCCATAGACCCCTTGGGTTTTTCCCTTTCTCGAATAAATTCTTTCAATTTCTTCATCTATCTCTCTAAGAAGAACATCCAATGACAAGAAACCACCCCAACTAATTCAACCTCATCTACTAGGTGGATTAGAAAATGAACCTACAAGTCCATTAAACTCGTCAGCAGTTCCTTCTCAAACATACAAACAATCTCAACCATTTATGGACGCCACCGTGGAATGCTAACCACATGAATCTCCTTTTACGTGATCCAACGTACAAATGCATATAATTTAGATATGGCATGCTCTATATTTTGAGGCAATTCATGCTTCACACACCTACGCACGAACAAAGGATAATGACACTACAAAGTTATAAAAACGTGCAATAATATACAAAATTATTTACGTTTTATGATCCCCGCATGGGATAAAATTTATTAATATAACAAATAATAAAATCCTGCTTTTGACATTATATGTACTCTTAGAAGATTCAAATGGTCATGTGATTTCAACCCTAAAAAATGGTCATCCATGGTGAAGCAGCGTCGTAGTGAAGACTCGTATGGAGATGGTACTCCCACACCCATTATAGTTACTTCATTTGCCAAAGAAATATCATCTTTTTTTAAATCCATGGGACATCACCTTCTTTAAAATACCATGAATTGAAGGGAACATCGCCTTCCTCTGATCCTATACTTTTTAATCGTCTTGGCCAATGTTTCTTTTTAGTTTTTGAAGTAATAAGATATTTCCTAATAGCCAATGTGTCACTTTTTTCGATGATATGTGCCTCGATAAAGAAGATAAAACATTTTTAAATATATGGATGGGATCTAATAAGTGGGTAATCTTAAGATGCTCCCAATATGGGAGGTTATAAGAGATAGATTTCCTTTTCATCCCAATGGGAAATTTCTCAAGATAACTATCGAAGAATTTTGGATCATCAAACATAGGCTCCCCATTTGAATCGAACATTTCTATGAACTCCTTCTCCTTCTCTCTCTCATGTGCTCTAAGCCATTCAAGTGGTGTCGTTACTGGAGGCCTTTAGGTTCTCTCTCGTTTACCATTGAAAGCGTATGCTTCTCTTCTGTAAGGGTGTTCTTCTAGGAGGAATACCCTAGAACAATCATACACTAGCTTTCGTAGGTCCTTGAACCATCTAGCTTTCAGAGAAGGTCCACAACATTTACATCCAAAATACCATTGTGTTACAAGACCTACGAGATTATTGTATACCATTAATATCAACGGCACGTTAAAGAATATCATGAATATCAGAACAATTACAACGAATTAAATAACTAATATGTGAAATAATATTGTTACATATATAAAAAAATCATTAAATTAAACATGTATACCAGAGAAAACTCCTAAGCCTAGGTAATCATGTGTCATGTAAGAACATATGACATACAATGTAAAACTCCTCTCTACTGCGATGGGTCTTGATACATCATATACATTTATCCCATCCCATAATTCCTTCAATTCATCTACCAGTTGTTGTAAGTAAACATCCATATTCCTCACTTGTCTTCTACCAGTGACTATGAGAGCCAACGTAAGATGTTCATTGTTCACGGACAACCATGGGGGGATATTGTTATTGATCACTACTACAGGCCAAAAAGAATAGTTGGTGTTCTATAGAGAATATGGGTTGACGTCATCCATGGCTATGCTGAGTCGTACACTTCGTACTTCATGCTTGAATTTTTCGGGTCATGTATCCTCTATATGTTTCATGGCTATTGAATCAGTTGGGATTCGAATAACTCCCAACTCACTTTTATGTGTGGCATGCCATCTGTGCAACATAGCTAATTATTTGCAATGAAAGATCCTTTGAATCCTTGGGATTATAGTCATGTGCCTCAATATCTTAAAAGGAGGACCACGTGATTTACCCTTGTTTTTTTATTTATCATACCTGTCATGCCCACATTTCAGACATATTTCTTTATTTTCATATTGTCCTCTATATAGAATAAAATCATTTGGACATGCATGATATGATATGTACTCAACACCCAACATTTTCAACAATTTCTTCGCCTCTTTGCAACTACTGGGAAATGCATTATTACTTGGAAGAACCTTATCTTTGAATAACCTATAGTTGGTGATCATGGAAAATATTAATAAATGTACATTAATGCCGATACAATTATTAGCATTCATAATATTGACCATTTGTAATGTTCATTGTGTACTAATTACATTTCTAAAATTTATATAAGGACTTTATGGTAACTTACCTCAAAATTTCCGAGAAACATGAATTTGAAAAGCCAAACTTTACTTTCAAGTTGTATAGTAACATCATTTTCCCCAACTGGGTAGAGTTTGATTGACCACTAGGTCCAAAAAGAGGGGTGGTGGAAGAAAATTTAAGGCTTTTGAAAAAGTTGTCATGGATATGAGCATCATCCCCTAGTTGATCATCATTTTGGAGTGCATCTAACAACATTGTCTCCCTGGGAGTCGTATCCCTTAAGTAATCATCCATACCAACCTCTATTTGATTTCCTCCATTGCCAACTTATGAAGAACTACTATTGCTGTAGTCATTCCTAATTGGTGAATATGGACGTAGTGGGAATTGAATTAGTGGTTGATTCAACCATTCTTGGTATCATTCCTCTCCAATTTTTTCTCTTAATTCAGTCTTCTCTCTATTTGACATTGTCGTGGGGTGCAACGAAGGATGGTAGGTAGGTCACTCATCATCACTAGAATCCTAATAATTAAAAAAATATATATATTTGAACATGATTAGTACAAAATATATGATATCAATTAATAAGCACATTGACAATATTGCATGATTAATTGGTTCGACGTTGAAATAATTACATTAATGAATATACCAAACAATTATAATTATTACCATCATTGTCCTAGGATTGTGGCTAGAAGATACAATATTGTTACAATTGGCTAGGTGAAGCAGTTGTCCATTTTCATCTACCAAATGTGCCTTGCGGTATCCTGCTCCTGATAAGAGCTTCCGACATTTTGGAGGTGTTTGAATATTTTGTGCATCTGAACTCGAATCTAAATCTGCATGAACCTGCAAATTTGTATACATTATAAATTTAATTAATATGTGTATGATTGACATTTTTAAAAAACATAAATTCAATTAGACAATGAAAATAAAAATAAAATCGAAAGTAAATATTATGTATTGAGATGGATAGGGATAAATCTGCGATGGATTTTGAAGAATTGACCATTCAATATAATTATGATATGCTATCCCTGCATTTGAGCAAAGTCAACAATAAATTATGGTGTACACACCTAAAAGTAATTTCGGTGTCTTAAAATGGAATTCTTGTTATCGGTGCTAATGTACAAATAACCGCACTGGTGTGTTTTAGTTACAACTCACCAGTCTCATGTTTTCAACTGATGCATCAGTGTGGTGCTATTAAGTGACACATTGGTGACAAATAATCACAAATAAAAAAAGTGAAACTCTATTTTCTTTAAGTGAAAAAAAAAGCGGTAAATTGAAAAATGGGTGGCAAAATATTTTTGAAAATATAATTTCATAAAACAGTTCTTTATATACTAAACACTTTTCATTATTTCACTATTTTTGCAAAACAATTCAGCCAAATATTTGCAGGAGACATATCTCGAGCAAGAGAGCACCAGAGCACTGTGGAGCAGCAAAATACATTCGAACAAAAGTATTCAGACAATCAGAATTCCAAACCTCTGGTGATTCAAACGCTGTAGCATAGAATTTCAAGTGATCTCGTGATTAAATTTTATTTTATTTTTATTTTTTCTGCAGTTTTTTTTACCCAGTAAGAAAAATTTCTCAATTTTTTCTTCATTATCAAAATAAAAAAAAAATCCATTTTTACCCTAAAGCCTTCATTCTTTTTTTTCTACCCTTTCTTCTCACTGTTTCTGTGATTTCAAAATTAGGGCTTTTCATTTTATATTTACACGGTTTGTATTGCTATATATAGGCCTATGAAATTCAACCATGGAACGACTTGCATAGTCGGATGCCAATCCACGTCAGCCCTTGCACAAATTTTTAAAAAATATAATTTTTTTTATCGATGTGCCTGGCGTAACCTAGCACACTGGTGCACTAGATTATCCTAGCACACCGCGCAAGTACTGTTTGTTAAAAAAATTAAAAACATTTTTTTTAATCACTGCACCATATCTAAAATAGGGCACTTGTGCAGTATTTCATTATGGCGCACCGCGCACGTGTTGTTTCACAGAAAAGAAAAATAATATTGTGTTAATCGGTGCACCATGTAACATATAATGCACCACACCAGGTCTCTTAGTTGATGGAGAGAACCATGTGGTGGTCCCTTGTTTGCGCGGGGCGTTTATAAGAATAGGCCACACTGCCCCCTCCACGACACCATATGCTACAAAAACTAACAATAGACTATTTTTATTATTTTGTTTGTGTTAATCGGTGCGGTGGTTGATATGTAATGCACTCGTGCTCGTTTTTGCAATATATCACCGTACGATGTTTTATATTGTTTGGTTGGTGCATTTAGAATACCAGCACACACCGACATCGGTGCGTACACCATGAAAAGCGCACCAGTTTCTTGATATATATTTTTTTAACCTGAAAAGTTGACAATTTATTTATAAAATATATTAATTAATGATATGGTACAGGTTTCATATTGACAAAGAAATGGACAACAAGATATCAAGTAACAAAAATACTGATAAAACATCAAGAAAAGAAAAAAAGACAAGTTCTTTGTAAATTCTTTACAAAAAATATTATTTTTGAGCTATACGTAAGTTTAACTAATATGTATTGTTTATTATGTATCATGGAGAGCCACAAAATGATGAAGCTCGATAAGATTATTTCTGATCTAGGACGACAAAAGCATAAAATCTTGATGGAAAAATTACAAAAGGATGAATCAGGTGAATGAAAAAATAATATCGATCCAATATGAGTTTCTTTTTTTTAATTTTCACTTATAATATACTTAAAATTATTAGATAACATGTTTCAAACAATCTATTAATTCAGATTTGTTTAATGTTCTACAGGGACCAAAAACTCAGAAAAGGAATGTTGCTCTAACAAAAGAAAAAAATAAAACATGCAAATGAAAATGAATTGCTCCTTAGCTCATCTGAAGTGGTGCTGGAGGTTAACGAAAGCGGGGAAAAATTTTACAAAATTTTGAGGGATCTAGTGGAACGAATGTATAGATGTTCTTTCCACTTAGAATAAAAAAATCAATCCAATGATTCCAAGAATGAAATTTTATCCAATCTACAGGAAGAGTTTTCAGAGAATTGGTCAATGAGACATGTCAAACTTTTAATAGCAAAAACGTACAACGACAAAAAAGAAGGAATGAAAAAGTAATATTCCTTTAAATGTTTTTCTACAATTATTTATAAATATCATTTATAAATACCATTTTTGTTATATTTTCTTTCATATATGAATATAAAAATTAAATAGTTTACTGTCATGTTACATTTTCAGGAAGATTATGAAAATCTCAAAAGATGAACGAGTTGATATCATAAATATGCTAGTAGAAATGTCCAAAAAGGTGTACAAGGAGGTGGTCAAAGAAATGGACAAAATTGCATCATAGGAGGAGCCATCTCAACAATAATGTGCTTCAAATGTAATATGTAATCATTGATTTTTTTGATCATTAGGTACAATAAATAAACAATTTAGCATTAAATATTAATTTTCAAATTACTTCTTGTAGAGAAGAAAAGAAAATGGAACCCATTCAGCACATAAAACATGATAGCAAGGAAGAAAAGGGCTGATATCTAAGTTTGTGAGTAATTGTTACTTCCTTATAACAGCTTAACTAGATTTCATTTTTGTATATTTTAATTTTTTTACAGCAATCATCATTGAATGTTTTCAAATAGGTGCCAACATACAAAGAAGAAACATCAGACGAATTGATTGACATTGAGTTAAATATGGGTTGTGAGTATATGTTGGCATATTAGAAATTAATTGTGGAATTTGTAAGCATCTATTGATCTTGTTTTACTTAGCGCTGTCTATAATTAATATAAGGGAAAAAGCTTTTATATTAAATATATGATTTGTTATGGGGTATAAAACTTGCAGGAAACAAAGTATGGAGTTGTGCGAATATATGAAATCTTGAAAGATGGAATACTACATGGTTTTGAAAGAATGTGTATAGTTCACGAGTCAATTTTTGCTGTGGTACATCATTTCTTTTCGATTTACATTGATTTATATTATTAAATATTGCAATTTTCATTATTCTTAGCAATGTATATACACTCATTACAGTTTAATTTTATATTTGTAGATGGAAGGTGAAGAAGAAAACAATCAACACCATGAAAAAAATATTCCTGAAAATAACCCAAGTCATGTAAGTAGCTCAAGTAGTGATAAAATTTCAAGCGAAGAATGATGATCATTATGTTTGGATATCAAAGCAAGGTGTTGTATTTTTTGAAATATTTGTGTGTGAAATCAGAATTTTTGTTTAATGTAATGGACATAGTGTCTAATAAAGACAACGGGATACCAATAACTGCCCCATTTTGTATGAAAAAGACTATCTTATTCACACACACACACACATATATAATAATAAAATATGTTTTAATTTATTCTATTGCACTGAACTCCATTGTCATTGTGAAATGTACCACCACTGATTAAATTTATTGATGATTAAATATTATAATGAAGAGATGTGAAATTTGATTATATGATATAAGAAATTAATCCAAACATCACATTCAAATGCACTAATAAAAATTAAATTGATATGAATACTGTTATAAGATATGTGTCGTCTTTTGATGAATAATGAATTTTAAAAAATCATAATAATTATGATATGATATAACAAATTAATCCAAACATCACATTCAAATGCATTAATACAAACTTCATTTATGAATACTGTTATAATATGTGTCAAATTTTGATACACTACCAGTCCAAATGTACAATTGGAAACAATAATGCATGTTACTCTCCTAATGTTTGTGCATAAAACCTTTTGATATGTAAAAAACACTAACCACGAATACCGTCCTTCATAAAATTGTTAGCCTAAGCTATAAATCCTATGTTAAAATTACTAATGTGTTGACCACAAAATAGATTTTTCACCTCTTGTGCATGTGTGCAACATTGGACCAGATAACAATCTTTTGTCATGTTGGAAAAATAAAAAAAAGGCCCCAACCAAATAATTATCCTTCCCAATTATACCACCCTATCTAATACTACCATTTATGTTCCCAATGTCACAAAACCCTTAGAAAGCAAATACAATTAGTAACCAAGACAAACATATTTAGGAGGCAAGCAATGACTGAGGAATATTGATTTTCCTTGACTCTTGGAAAATTTCATTGCAGTAAGCTCATTTTACATAATTTGCCTCACAAATCCTCTCATCCTCTGTATTTCCTACCTTCTCCACAATTGTTTAATTAGGTCCAAATCCACAAGCACAAGCACTAGAAAAAATGGGATGGATGGGAACTGTAACAGACATTAAAGCCAATAAATTTCATATCCTATCGAGTTTTTTGATCTAAACTGCATGCACAAATTTAAGTGGTAACATAGGCTCTTATTGGGGGATGTGGGACCTTTGTCATTTCTAGTATGAAAAAGAGTCATGGTGCCCTCTCTTCCTTAAAATATTCTAAACATGTTCTTTTGTTGCTATGTAAGGGTGTCCAATGGCATTTCAATCCGTTTTTTTGAAGATCTTATTTAAGTACAGAAGGGGGGAATGTATTGTCGTTGCAAACATAATACACGTTGAGTTTGGTATGATGCTGTAAAAGTTTTCAGAGTCACAAGTCCTTTTCATTTATGGGGATAGAGAATTCATCAAGATAGATGACCATACACTTAATGAAAAATTTTGATTCAACTCAAATTAGTTGATCTGGATTTCCATCTGGTTCAAATTGAGACTAGCTCCATCTTCCTTAAGTACTAAAACAAACATTTGAATAAGCTTAGCCAACATAATTTTGAAATCAATCAAGCTTGTGTTATTAGTACTAGCTCTACCATGCATTCTGATCATTGCTTTTGGAGCTTCATCTTGTTTGACAAGACCTGGACCATCATCGTCCTTTTTACATCTTCAGTTACATGTTTGTGAGTATCTTCACCAATTTGTAAAATCCCCCCCACAATTTTGTGCCCCCATGCTAACGACTGAATACATCAGTCATGAAATATGGACTGTAGTATTGTTTGAGCAAAGCCTATCTCCTTTGTTTAGCTAGGCTGTTGAATGAATTTTCTAAATTCATGTTCATTAATGCTCTTGGTTTGTGCATCATTTTCAAAGGAAAAATTCATATTGCCATACAATGGGTTTTGTAGGGAGTCTTCATTGTTGGAGCACATTTCTTTTTCATAATGATCATAATTTTCATACACACAACAACCCTACACCATATATAATTTTTAAAATGTTGTTTTCCAACTTCCATTTAATGGTTTCAACACCTTCATCATTAAGGGAGTTAGAGAGTGTTAATTGAAACTTATTATGCTGTTACCATTCCACCTTTTCCTATTTACCATAAATTGAGTAGTCATTAACATGGAAAAGATGAGACATGTACAATGGGTTTTTGTAGGGAATCTTCATTTCTTGTTAATTTACATAGGTAGGTAGGGTGTCCTTATCTCCCATCTCCCTATATAGTACTCTAGTCACATCTTCTTTCTTCCATGTTACTGGTTCCTATGCTACTGCTTTACGGAATTTCCTTTACAACATCTAGTGTAATTGCTAGTAATACGTTCCTATGAATATTGTTATGTTATTATATTGACCCTCCTATGAATTATGCAACCGCTTTATGAAATTTCCTTTGCAACATCTAGTGTAATTTCTAGTGATACATTCCTGTAAATATTGCTATGTTATTGTATTGGCCCTCCTTTAAACTTAGAAAAAAAAATTAAAACTAATTATAAAAATATGAATTAATCATTAACTTAACCACATCATTACTTCATAAATTTATCTTTATAAATTACAATGTTTATGAAATGTATTGAGATAAACCTTTTCTAAACCAAAACATTACCACATAAGATTATCTTTATAAATTACAAAGTTTATGAAATTTATTGAGATAAAAATTATCTAAAACACAACATTACTACATAAACTTATCTTTATAAGCTACTATGTTTATAAAATTTATTGAAATACAAGTTAGATGATTGAAAATGTTTTTAGTTAATCAAATTTTTGGTTGAATTCATTGCAAATAATATAATTCTCTTTTTCATTTGAATTCAATTTCTTTAAAATAACCTATTAATTACACCGAAGGTGTTCCTTTTATGAGATTCACTGGGAAACCTGTGCTCCACCTATCGCCATTTTTCCCTGTCAAAAATTGACACTTGGAAGCCATCCATCCACCCTGCTGCTCCCAACTCCTTCCCGCGCGTCAGCTCCTTCCTTCGTCGTCCGTGTTGCTGTCCAATCGCTCGGGACGGCACGCCTTAGGTGTTCCCTTTGCACCGCCACGTCGTGAAAATACTAGTTAATTTCCCTCTCACTGAGTTATTATTAATATTTCACGCAAGTCGTAGAGTTATTATTAATATTTCACACAGGTTGTAAGATAAATCAAGTATAAAAAACTATGCACTTCTGTTAAACTGAGGAGTTTTTTTAATGCGATTTTTTAGAGTTTTAGGTGTTAGAATTTAGTGAAAAAATTTGAGATGAAATATAATTTTTTTTTATTTAAACTGGTTTTTTTATTGTATATATGGATTCAGCACTCTAAAAAATCCTAAAGCACTTTGACTGTGCAAGATTACCCATTAAATTTTTGTTTTCAATAAATTCCTGTCAAATTTTAGAGAAATTAGACCAAAAAAACACCATCAAAACTTTCAAAAACTCATGGTTTTTATATACAATACGTTTATGTTAAAATAAAAGAAAAAAAGTGCAAATCTGCCGATTTCCACTAGCGCACGCAAACTCTTTTATGACCAGCAATTAAATTAACTAGGTTTCGTTAATGACAAGTAACTGAGAAATACAAGCGATTAGAACAATGTTTAGACCAAAACCTAATACGAGCTTCAATGACGGGCAGAAGCCGAGGGCAAAGATGGGACGAAGGAAGAGAAGAGAAATTTTTATTTATTTTTAATTGCATTACGGTTATGGTATTAAACAATAAAGTGGCCGGCCAAATTTAGTTGCACGAGAAAGGCGAATAATAGAGACAAAGGAAGTTGCTGGAGAAAGGCGAATAATAAAGACAAAGAATGGTAGATAGTTGAAGACCCCACATCGAAACACCCCCACATACTTTCCTCGTGCACCCAAAAAGTAAATAATAATACACTTACCTACTCTTTCCAAGTGGATGTCAATATTCATTTTTACGCCGGAGACGTTTTCTTTGCGGGCTTGGGGTGAGCAAACACTGTTCACCCCAGCCAATCAGAGAGTTTTAATTTTGTCCTTTTAACCTATCAAAATTGGACATGTGTTTGTATAATCTTCGTTCAATTACGCCGCCAGCTGCACCAGTTCCTCCTAAGTGAGTAGGGATCCACTTTCAGATATTATCTAACCCTGAATTTCTGGCTGAGAGGACCGCCATTGAAGATCTGGAGAAGCCCGACAGGGTTTTTATAGGCGGGCGGGAGACCGCCGAGGGCCAGAAGGCTGTTGCGGTGCTGAAGGCGGTTTATGCTCACTGGGTACCGGAGGACCGAATCATCACCATGAATCTTTGGTCCACCGAGCTCTCGAAGCTGGCTGCGAATGCTTTCTTGGCGCAGAGGATTTCATCTGTGAATGCCATGTCTTCCCTCTGCAAGGCCACAGGGGCTGACATGGCTGAAGTCGCGTATGCCGTCGGGAAAGATTCTCGGATCGGACCCCAGTTTCTGAATTCCAGTGTTGGATTCGGCGGGTGGTGCTTTCAGAAAGATATCTTGAATTTGGTTTACATCTGTGAATGCAATGGGCTGTCCGATGTTGCCAATTACTGGAAGCAGGTTGTTCATATCAATGATTACCAGAAGAGAAGGTATGTGAACAGGGTCGTGTCGTCGATGTTCAATCCTGTTTCGGGCAAGAATATTGCAGTCTTAGGGTTTGCGTTCAAGAAAGATACTGAGGATTCTAGAGAGACTGCTGCCATTGATGTTTGCCATGGGTCACTGGGGGACAGGGCACAACTGAGCATCTACGATCCACAAGTAACCGAGGATCAGATCCGAAGGGATATTTCCATGAACAAGTTCGATTGGGATCACCCTCAGGATCTTGTGCCCAGCAGTCCCACCGCCTCTAAGCAGATTAGTGTTGTGTGGGATGCTTATGAGGCCACTAAGAATTCTCACGGGGTCTGTATTCTCACTGAATGGGATGAGTTCAAGAACCTGGATTATGGTAAGATCTATGAGAATATGGAGAAACCCGCCTTTGTCTTCGATGGCCGCAATGTCATCGATGCCGAGAAGCTGAGGAAGATTGGGTTTATTGTGTACTCAGTTGGGAAGCCTCTTGATCCATGGATCAAGGATCTTCCTGTTGCACCTTCAAGTTGAGAGGCTCAGGGGATGGTAATTCTGATTTCTGAATTCTGCTATTTATTCAATTGAGATAAGCACGACTAATCTTGGTACACACCTTTTGGTAATTCTGGTATCCATTCAATTGGGATCTGAGATCTGAGTCCTAGCATATTCATAGTACATGCCGTATAATTTTGATGTGCCGTAGAATTTTGGTGCCTGTTCAATTTTTCTTTTCAAAAGCGTCCAAGTATTGAGTGAATCTAAATTTCATTCTAAATAATTGGTAGTTCTGTTTTACTTGTCATGGGTAACTTGATCTGACAGATTGATGCAAAGATAATGCAAGAGGCAGAGCATTTTGTTTATTATAGTAAGTTTTTTTGTTTACTTTTCTTTTACCTTTTATGAGCAACTTGATCTACTTCCATCCATCAATTGATGAGGAAAGATAATGCAAGAAGATATGATGCACTTCCATCATGAAAGATAATGCAAGAGGTAGAGCATTTTCATTTTGTTTTCTGTATTAAATATTTTGTTTGAAGCTTCTGATATGTGTTTTCAAAACTTATTAGCAAGGGGTTTGATATGTGTTTAGCTGTTCTACAGTTTAAACTCCCTGCAAAGTTCAAATTTTATCAAATTTTATTAAGGAAAGGCATTTACAAAATTAGTTTTAACTGAATTGCTAAAAATCCATTTCATTGACTATAAGAACTGCCTATCGCAACCATACAAATATAATAAGTTGATAGAACTTGAAATTCGGCCATTTCATTAACTATAAGAACTGCCTATTGCAACCATACAAATATAATAAGTTGGATAGAACTTGAAATTCAGTTCAGTTCAGGAAGTATTATGCAAAGAGGCAGAGCATCTTAACTATCATAACCATACAAATACAATAAGTTGGATAGAACTTATTACCATACAAATACACTAAGTTGGATAAAACTTGATCTTCAGTTCAGATAGAACTTATTACCATACAAATACACTAAGTTGGATAGAACTTCAATAAGTTGGATAGAACTTGATCTTCAGTTCAGATAGAACTTATTACCATACAAATACACTAAGTTGGATAGAACATGATCTTCAGTTCAGGGAGGAAGTATTATGCAAGAAGCAGAGCATCATCATTTTTTTTAGTATAGTAAATATTTGTTTGAAGCCTCTGATCGGTTTGTATTGTATGTGTCCAATTTTATTAGCAAGGAAAGGCATTTACAAAATTAGTTGTAACTGAATTGCTTAAAAGTCATTACGCTAACCATAAAAACTATCACAATGATACAAATACAAGGTATTTACAAAATGCAATAAGTTTGATGGCCATTTCACTTGAGCCGCCAGCTACACCAGTTCCTCCTGAAACTCGCTTTACTTCGCCTCCTCGTTCCTTGCGCTCTGCCTTATCTCTGGAGGGTCCGTCAGTGTCTCTGCAACGGTATCCAAAACCAGTCCAAAACCAGATCGAAGGTGTCACGAAGTTTGATCATATCGTTGGCTGGGAAGAGCTTGTTGTCCATGTAGCACTGCTCCACAACCACATAATTGGGCAGTTTCCCTTTGCTGGCATGGGCCTTGAATTGAGACGAGTAGGAGTGGAAATTTCCAATATACTTGAGTTTTCTGAGATTCCTGTAGAACAGAGTAGCTGGAATGTTCTGGTAATAAATCTCGAACGATAAACCCGACTTGTCTATTGATTCGTGTTGGCAATATGATGAAATGTGTTGTCCTTGACGTCAACCCACTTGATGAAGCTGATGGCAACCTACTTGATGAAGTTTGTTCTTGACTTGATGGACTTGGTAATGATGTAAATCTGATGTGTCTATAGAGCAACTCAGATGTAATGGTGAAAGGAAATCCAGTATGTACTAGACCAATGATGGAAAGTGTGTATCACTAGGCATACGCGGGTTTGTCTAGGAGAAGTCGCATATGCACGCGGAAAAGTACGTGCCAAGTAGCGTATGATCAATTACGCTCTAAATATGTAAAACCAGGGGTTACTACCATGGTATTGACCCATTTTATTGAGCGCTAGTATGTCTATGTGATCCCATCCAGGAATACCATTGGAAGTAATGTGGTTTTGGCTCATGGTATTGAAAAAGGCTAAATCTATATAAGGAGAATAAAATCATTGTGCAAGTGGTGTGCATGTGTCTGGGTTTGAATAAATACTTCACTCTGAATTTTATCTGCATGGTTGAACTCTGTCCTTAATCGATAGATCTGAATCTATGATGCACCTATGAATATGATGAAGGTTCAAACACTATAGATCTGGAAATGATGAACCTCTAGGATGACCTGAAAAGAAGTAATGAAGACCTGGCGCAAATCTATTGAAGATATTGATGAAATCTGGGTAAGTTTGTAGATCTGGTCTATTCTACAAATTTTATCTTTTATAGATCTATACGCAGGTTCGTTTCATGAAAAGCGCGTATATACGCGGATCGGTTCCAACAAAGGCGCGTATGGACTGTTAGGGTTTTTCTGAAAAGTGCACAAATGTATACGCGGGTTGAATTTATTAAAAGCGCGTATATACACGGGTATATTTAAAGAAAAGCGCGTATGTAATTTGAACTGATGGTTGCTCAAAGCTGATTGAGAGTCTATATATCTATTCTGAAGTTTGGGCTATCTATGATATTCTGGTTACAGTGGTTTCACTGTTCTGTTTGATGCAATGGGAAAAGGATGTTTGCTGATAAGTGAAGGATTGTGTTGAAGCTGTTTGATCCAGTTTGAAAATAGATGAAACGTGGTCTGCAGTGGTTCTAAGGGTTGAAGCCTTCAGTCTGAAAGTAGAAGCTTTCTGCCAGTAGAGGCTTGTGTTAATATCAGGGGGTAGTAGCTCCCTTCCAGGTGAGGCTAGTAAGCGAGAGCAGGGGGTCGTAGCTCCCTTCCAGGAGAGGCTGGTAAACGAGAGAAGGTTATAGCCTTCTGCAGGTGGGTGTCTGCGTGCCAGCATGAGTCTGCGCCAGTACATGTTGTAAGAAGTTTTCTTAATAATAAAGATTGAAGACTGAGACAACGACAGCGATGGTTTTCTCCCGAATTGGGTTTCCACCTAAAAATTCTGGTGTCCATGTGTGTTGCTTATGTGTGATGATTATTATGTTCTTTCTGCACTTGTTTATTGTTGTCTAAACATCTGATGAAATATTAATGCAATGATTTGAGTAAAAATTAAATGCATAATTAAATCACTTGATATACGCGAGTTCTGTAAAGGATATCCGCGTATATACGCGGGTTTTATTCAGGAAAGTAGCGTATGGTTTTTTCTAAGAAAGAAAATATCAAAGTTTTATTGTCTGCACTAAATACTGATTCACCCCCCCCCCCCTCTCAGTATTTTTCCCAACAATTGGTATCAGAGCAGGTCCTTCTGAAAAGGCTTAACCGCTAGAAGGAAGATCAAGAAAGATGAGCAATCAAGAGGGAACAACTTCTATCAAGCCTCCTCTCTTCAACAGAAGTAATTTAATCTTCTGGAAAATAAGGATGAGATCCTATCTTCAGTCTATGGGAGCAGATATATGGGCCATTATTGAAAAAGGATACCAATATCCAGCTGCTACACCAACAGATCCAACTGAAAGGAAAAATTATGAATCAAATGCAAAAATGGTCAATGCTATAACAGGAAGTCTAACTGAAGCAGAATTTGTCAAAGTTATGCAGCTGAATACAACAAAGGAAATATGGAAAAAATCATTCTAAGTTATGAAGGTGATGCAAAGGTAAAAAGTGCAAAACTTCAATCTCTCAAAATTGAATATGAAAGCTTAAGACTGCATAGTGATGAGAATATTGCCAGTTTCTTTTTACGTGTTGATGATGTTGTAAATTGTATGAGAAATCTGGGAGAAACAATAACCGAATCTGCTTTGGTTGAGAAAATCTTAAGATCGCTAACGGCGAAATTTGAATCAAAAGTCTCTGCTCTTGAAGAAAAACAGGATCTTCAAACTCTTACTGTGGTGCAACTTCATGGCATACTGACTGCATATGAAATGAGGAGAGGAGGACCATCTGAAGTCAAAGAAGCTATTTTTAAAGCTTCTACAAAAGGAAAAGAAGTTCAAAAGGCAGAAGGTTCGGGATATATCTCAGAAGAAGATGAGGCTAATTTTGTGAAGAGACTCCAACCAGGAACCAGAAGATTCAAAGGTAAGCTTCCTTTCAAATGTTTTGATTGTGGAAGAGTTGGTCATTATGCTGCAAAGTGTCCTTATAAAGAAACATCTGCTAAAGAAGTAGCTAGAAGAAATAAAAACCAATCTAGCACTAAGAAAAGTTATTATACTAATGAAGACAGTGATGGGTTATCTGATAGTGAGGAAGAATGTGAACAAGATCTTAGACTTCTCATGGCATTTGAACAAAAATCAAGAGAAGAAAAGGATGCTTTTGTGGATGCTCTAGAGGACAATGATTTTCTTGAGGAAAACAATCAACTCAAAATATACTTAGAATAAAATAAGATAATCATAGAGACGCTGAAAAATCAGATTGAAGAAGAGAAGAAACACAGGGAGAACGCAGAATGTGAAGTGGTAAGTCTAAGAAAAGAATTGGAGAAAGTAAAGACTCTGAATCTCAAATTTGCCAAAGGATCGGAAACCTTAGATCAAATTATCAAGGTACAACGTTCTCCTCTCATAAAAAAAGGTCTTGGATATATTGGAGAATCCTCTCAGGCTTCAGCACCGAACTATCTAAAGCCAGCAACAACTGGTTTACAATATTTTGCCACTCAACAAGGAAGTAAGGAATCGTTACAGGTAAAACAGGATCATCTCAATTCAAGGAACACTAATAGGAATAATTTTTAAAGAAGCTCCAACCAACAGGTAAATCCAAATAGAAGATTTCATGATCGCAGAAATTTCTACTTCAATGGACAATGTTTTACATGTCACAATTTTGGTCATAAAGCTGCTCAATGTGTTGCTTATAAAACCATCATGAAAAGAGAAGCAAGAAAGAAAAGGTTGGATTTTGAACCAAAGAAGAATACCTATAACAACTTTTCTCCTCTTCAAAATGAAGTTGAATGTGCTTATTGCAATAACTTTGGCCATGAAGAATCTGAATGTAGGAGAAAAGTCCAGCCAAAAGAACATGTCTCTTCAAGCTCCAAAGTGTGGAAAAAGAAGGAAATACAGGTTGAAAATTGCGGCATAGATTTATTTGTAGAAGGTGAAGAAAATCAATGGTATATTGATAGCGGATGCTCAAAACATATGACAGGTGACAAAAACAAACTTCATGCATATAATGCCCTAGAAAAGGAAAAGAATGTTACTTTTGGAAATGATACACCTGCTGTCATTAACGGAAAAGGGTCCGTCTTTCTAAAAGAAAAGGTGAAAGCTAATAATGTCATGTATGTGGATGGATTAGTGACATAACCTGTTAAGTGTGAGTCAAATGTGTGATCAAGGAACTGAGGTTGTCTTTAGTTCAAAAGAATGTGTGGTACGTGATCTTGATACAGGTAAAAAAATTATAAAAGGAAAAAGAACTCCAAACAACCTGTATGTATTGAAGAACAGCAAAGATCAATGTTACTTGAGAAAATCTTCAGAAAATTGGCTATGGCATAGAAGGCTGGGGCATCTGAGCTTCTCTCAAATCAACAAATCAAGCAGACTTAACGTTGTTCGTGGTCTTCCCAATATTACTCTACCAGAGAGTATCATATGCAAATCTTGCCAATTCGATAAATAGACCAGAGTAAAATTTAATGCCAAGGAAGGCTCATCAAGAAGTCCTCTTGAACTTGTTCATACTGACATATGTGGACCTATGAGGAAAAAGTCACCACGTGGTGAAGAATACTATATCTTATTTATTGATGATTTCTCTAGAATGTGTTGGATTGGGTTGATCAAACACAAAGATGAAGCATTTGAAAAATTTCAGATCTTCAAAGCACTGGTTGAAAATGAATTAGATCTAAAAATAAAGTGTCTTAGATCTGATCGAGGAGGAGAATATGCATGAAATGAATTATTTGAATTTTGTGAACAACATGGCATAAAAAGACAGTTTTCCGTAGCAGGCACTCCACAACAAAATGGCGTTGTAGAAAGAATGAATAGAACAATTCAACAAATGGCTAGAGCTATGCTTGATGATTCTGGAACACCTGACACTTTTTGGGGAGAAGCAGCTCCAACAGCAGCAAATGTTCTTAACAAGGCACAAGTTCGGGTAAATAGTGACAAAACTCCATATGAACTTTGGTATGGTAATTCTCCCTCTGTGAAGCATTTTAGAGTTTTTGGAAGTAAATGCTTTATCAAAAATAATGATGAAAAGCTTGGCAAGTTTGAACCCAGATCAGATGAAGGAATTCTTCTTGGTTACTCATCTACAAGCAAAGCATACAAATGTTACAACAAAAGGCTTCAGAATAGTGTTGAATGTATTGATGTTGTTATTGATGAGTCTCCTGCAGCCCCTAAAGAAGAAAAAAAAACAGCAGATGAAGATGATGGTGAATTTTGTCCTTCTGCATCAAACAGAAATGATGTAGACAATGGATCCGATGAAGAACCTGAAAATGATTTAGCTGGAAAAACTCCATCCAGATATGTTCAAAAGAATCATCCTGAAACTCAAATTTTGGGAGACAAGGAATCAGGTGTACAAACAAGGAGGACTCTTGTGGGATCTTCTAGCTATCTGGAATTTCTATCCATGATTGAACCTCACAATGTCAATCAAGCTAGCAAAGATGAATGTTGTATTCAAGCCATGAATGAAGAGCTTGATCAAATTGAAAAGAATCACACTTGGGAATTGGTACCAAGACCACATGATAAAAATGTCATTGGAACTAAATGGATATTCTAGAACAAGTTAAATTAGAATGGGGATGTTATCAGAAACAAAGCTAGATTGGTTTGCAAGGGGTATACTCAACAAGAAGGAATAGACTTTGAAGAAACTTTTGCTCCTATAGCTAGACTTGAAGCCATAAGAATGTTTCTTGATTTTTCAAGTTTTCAAGAAATCAAAGTTTATCAAATGGATGTTAAATCTACATTTCTCAATGGTGATCTAGAAGAAGAAGTTTATATAGAACAACCAGAAGGATTCATTTTGGGAAATGATAAAAATCTTGTTTGTAGACTTAAAAAGGCTCTGTATGGTCTCAAACAAGCTCCAAGGGCATGGTATTATCGTCTTGACAAATATCTTCATCAACAAGGATTTTCAAAGGGGTCTGCTAATAGCAACTTATACACAAAAATTGAAAATGATAAACTATTGATTGTGGTTGTATATGTTGATGATATCATTGTTGGAAGTAATGAAGAATCTATGAGTCAGAATTTTGCTTCTATCATGTAGCAAGAATTTGAAATGTCCTTACTTGGAGAACTAACATTCTTTCTTGGCTTGCAAGTGCATCAAACTGCAGATGGTATATTATTATCACAAGAAAAATATCTTAAGCAAATTCTGAAGAAGTAAGGCATCGAAGAATGCAAACCTGTGAGTACACCAATGATAACCAGATGTAACCTCAGTTCTCATGATGATTCTCCCGCAGTGAATCAACCAGAATACAGATCAATGATAGGTAGCCTGCTTTATCTCACTGGGACTAGACCAGACATTATGCATGCAGTTGGGATTGCTGGACGATTCCAAGCTAATCCAAAAGAGTCTCACCTTCAGGCTGTCAAAAGAATATTCAAATATCTACAAGGAACTCAAGACTTTGGACTGTGGTATCCAAAGAATGCTGATCTTACTCTTCATGCTTACACAGATGCAGATTGGGCTGGAAATGTTGATGATCGAAAAAGTACTAGTGGTGGTGCATTCTATATGGGGCCCCGGTTGGTATCTTGGTTCAGCAAGAAGAAAAATTCTATTGCCTTGTCTACAGCAGAAGCAGAATATGTGGCTGCCGCATCTTGTTGCACTCAACTTCTTTGGATGATGCAAACCCTGCAAGATTTTCAAATCAAATGTACACCTCCTATCTCCATTATGTGTGATAATACAAGTGCCATCAGTATCTCAAAGAATCCTGTTATGCATTCAAAGACCAAGCACATTCCCATCAAGTATCACTTCCTACGTGAACAAGTGCTTGAAGAAAAGGTGAAGTTGGAGTATGTTCCCTCTAAAGAACAAGTTGCTGATATATTTACCAAACCTCTGCCCAGGGAACCATTCTAATATCTCGGACAGAAGCTGGGTGTTGTCTCTGCCTCTCAGAAGAGCAGATCTAATTAAATTCAGAAGATTAAATTGGATACGCGGGTTTCCTGAAATACGGTCGCGTGTATATGCGAGTTTATCCACAGAAAGCCGTGTATGGTTGGTTGCTGACAAATTTTGTTTGGGGTCAACCTTTTTTAGCACTTCTGCAATACTGTTTGATCTCTCTGATGCTGTATGGTATCTCTGGTGAAGTTTTATCTCTTATATTTCTTTCTCATTCTTTGATTTTGGGTGAAGATGCCTTGATGATCTTCTGTTGAAAGTGGTCAGGTTGCACAAGCTAAGGGGGAGATGAAGGAGTAAACTGATGTACAGGTTTAGGGGGAGCATTAGCCTTGCTGAGTATTATGCATTGTTGGCATTATGATTCTAAAATATGATCACCTTCTTGAAGTCCTTTTTGGTTTTGGTCATAGAAAGTCATATTTGTAATTTGATGTAACGGTCATGTTGAGACCTTTGATGTAAATTGTTATATTCATCCATGTCAGGACTTGTCCAAATCTGTAAACCCACTTGGTTGGGTATTTGAATCTCATATGTAAATCCACTTGGTTGGATATTTGATGTAAGTATGAGTCCTTGGTGATAGGAAGGTCATAGAGTCATGAACTTCATTGAAAAATATGTTTGATCATTCAGCATGAACTCAGGGGGAGCATGGTAACTTTAATGCACATGAAATCTACAGCGCTCTTTGTTCTACATGAGGAGAAAAACCTTGTGTTGGTCCGCTCTTTGCCCTTGATTTCAAAGGGGGAGAATGACATGGTGTTTGAATAGGGGGAGAATATCATAATGCTTAATGTATCTATCTATGGTGATCAAACACCATCGTGGTTGCCATCAAGTACAAAGGGGGAGATTGTTGGCAATATGATGCAATGTGTTGTCCTTGATGGCAACCCACTTGATGAAGCTGATGGCAACCTACTTGATGAAGTTTGTTCTTGACTTGATGGACTTGGTAATGATGTAAATCTGATGTGTCTATAGAGCAGCTCAGATGTAATGGTGAAAGGAAATCCAGTATGTACTAGACCAATGATGGAAAGTGTGTATCACTAGGCATACATGGGTTTGTCTAGGAGAAGTCGCGTATGCACGCGGAAAAGTACGTGCCAAGTAGTGTATGATCAATTGCGCTCTAAATATGTAAAACCAGGGGTTACTACCATGGTATTGACCCATTGTATTGAGCGCTGGTATGTCTATGTGATCCCGTCCAGGAATGCCATTGGAAGTAATGTGGTTTTGGCTCATGGTATTGAAAAAGGATAAATCTATATAAGGAGAATAAAATCATTGTGCAAGTGGTGTGCATGTGTCTGGGTTTGAATAAATACTTCACTCTGTCCTTAATCGATAGATCTGAATCTATGATGCACCTGTGAATATGATGAAGGTTCAAACACTATAGATCTGGAAATGATGAATCTCTAGGATGACCTGAAAAGAAGTAATGAAGACCTGGCGCAAATCTATTGAAGTTATTGATGAAATCTGGGTAAGTCCGTAGATCTGGTTTGTTCTGCAAAGTTTATCTTTTATAGATCTATACGCAGGTTCGTTTCATGAAAAGCGCGTATATACGCGGATCGGTTCAAACAAAGGCGTGTATGGACTGTTAGGGTTTTTCTGAAAAGTGCACAGATGTATACACGGGTTGACTTTATTAAAAGCGCGTATATACGCGGGTATATTTAAAGAAAAGCGCGTATGTAATTTGAACTGATGGTTGCTCAAAGCTGATTGAGAGTCTGTATATCTATTCTGAAGTCTGGGCTATCTCTGATATTCTGGTTACAATGGTTTCACTGTTCTGTTTGATGCAATGGGAAAAGCATGTTTGCTGATAAGTGAAGGATTGTGTTGAAGCTGTTTGATCCAGTTTGAAAATAGATGAAGTGTGGTCTGCAGTGGTTCTGAGGGTTGAAGCATTCAGTCTGAAAATAGAAGCTTTCTGCCAGTAGAGGCTGGTGTTAATATCAGGGGGTAGTAGCTCCCTTCCAGGTGAGGCTGGTAAACAAGAGCAGGGGGTCGTAGCTCCCTTCCAGGAGAGGCTGGTAAACGAGAGAAGGTTGTAGCCTTCTGCAGGTGGGTGCCTGCGTGCTGGTATGAGTCTGTGCCAGTACATGTCGTAAGAAGTTTTCTTAATAATAAAGATTGAAGACTGAGACGACGGCAGTGGTGGTTTTCTCCCGAATTGGGTTTCCACCTAAAAATCCTGGTGTCCATGTGTGTTTCTTATGTGTGATGATTATTCTGTTCTTTCTGCACCTGTTTACTGTTGTCTAAACATCTGATGAATGATTAATGCAATGATCTGAGTAAAAAGTAAATGCATAATTAAATCACTTGATATACGCGAGCTCTGTAAAGGATATCCACGTATATACGCCGGTTGGCTTTAGGAAAGTAGCATATGGTTTTTTTTTAAGAAAGAAAATATCAAATTTTTATTGTCTGCACTAAATACTGATTCACCCCCCCCTCTCAGTATTTTTCCCAACAATTCGAATATGGTTTTCTGCGGGTACCCATTGGCCAACAGCTTGGGGATATTGCTGGTGGCTCGATGGGAAGTCGCAGAATGAACGTAGAGTCTGTTGGGTTGAGTCGAAGCTGGTACCAAAGCAAACCACCGATCGAATACCACGAACTCACTTACCAGAGTGTTATACACAGGAACAACCTCGGGTCTGAAGCCATTCATGATAGTCTGAGACATGTTGGCACCCCCCAAGGAAGTCGCCTGCTGGGCAAATCCGTTCATGGGTGCAGCATCCGCGGAGGTGTTCTCGGAGCCAAAAATCTGCTCTCTTATGGCCTGAAACGAATGCCCCCGGTCCGGATCCACATACTCTACCTCTTCTTTGAAGTAAAGACTCGCAGAATTTGGATCGGTGGTGGATATGGGATTCGACTCCTGGCCTGTGACTCCATCGATTTGTGGATTGAGTTGCTTCATCCAACCCAACATGTGGTCGAAAGATCGATTCTCCATGACAAGAATGGTCATTAATGCTAGAAGTTCCTGCCCCAACTATACCCAACACGTAGCACAGAATTAAAGCCGATGTCACCCACCTTGCCATCTCCTTGCAGCTCCTGCCTTTCATCTCTTTGTTCAGCTATAACTAATTTGGAGTCAGGCGCATTACTTTTTCTGAGAGTGTGCAAGGATCGAACTATTTAATGGAGGTTCGTATTGACAAAGAGGAATCAGGTAATTGAGATGTGAGCCGAAAAGATGCGTGACACTAATATGAATGGGACTCGAACTTGGGACCTGTCAGTTGCAAATGCTGGCCAGGGATGCCTTTCATGACTCCATTGAATATATGGTTATCATTTCTGTGTATGGATGGAAATATTTTTTTCTTAGTTCTAACATTGGGCCTACAAAGAGCAGGTCAAGTAGGGAATTAGCATTGCCGCCATAAAGCAATAAAACAAAAACTAAGTCTCACCAACATTTTCTCAGATATGTAGGCTAGACAGACAAATCTATATGAGCGATTACGATGGAAATATTGGAGGAGTAATCTCGAGTATAGTCAAGGAGCATTACAGTTTGCAAATGAGTGAAATGGTGTTGAAGAGTTCGTTGTTGGCATGTTTAGTGTTGGTTAAGAGAGCCAGAGGCACGTGGGCCTCATGAAAAGCCGAACCATGCATGAATTCCACCGCAACCATTCCTACTATCAATTTATACCAAAAAAAATTAATTTATTAGTATGTGCAAGTCAAATAATAAAAGCCTTCTACACTCCTAGAATTTCCTATACTTTGACCACGTTAAGGCATTAAAGGGGTTGATGAAAGTTCAGAAAATTTTCATACATTGTTGTTAAATTAATTAATCCAATGCAACTGGATTCTCAAGATGAAAAAGGTTCATATTTAATTTATTTTTAAAGATTGAAAGTACTTTGCAATAATATTAGGTCACATGTGATATGAGACGAAATTACAATCTTGGGATCTGGTAATCCACTTGCCAGCGAAAGAATTGTTTGAAATAACATAATCAAAGGGAAGATTTGATTTTAACTTATATCTCAACATCTCTGCATATAGGATATATATCAGTTTGGGCATACAGCTTAGAAGTGGAAACAAGTAAATAATTTTGCTAGTGTGAAATAGATTTTTATCTTCTTCTTTTTTACATTCTTTTTTTATTCGTATGGTATTTAATTGTTTTATTATGAGCATATTATTGGTGAATGTTTTATTTTGTTGAATGAGTTCGTGGTTTCACTGAAGTATATTCTATATATTTAAGATAATAACCACAAAGTTATAAAATTAAAGTCATGGAGATGAAATTACCTACCTTCTTTCCTCCTTCAAGTTCAACAAACAACATATTTAATTTTCATAGTTTTAAATCTAAAAATTCATGGAATCAATCAATGGCAGATTTTACCCCTCATAAATTCACATTCACCATGTTCCCTAACATGTACCACAAAATTATTCATGTCTCCTCCTTCCGGCGTTCCCTTGCACCCCCGGGGCAATTGCTAGTATATACTAATATTGGCCAGTTCCACGTCTTCAACATTTCCTACATGTGTGGCCACATAAAAAGCCATAAAAGCCACTCACGGACGCCTTTAAATCAAGGGAAAAGGCTAATTCAATACCAGAAATAGAAATTTGTTCACCAAATATTTTTAAATTTTTTTTTAATAAATATTTGTAATATAAATTTGTAAAGGGAAAAATCATATTTTATGGATATATTAAAGTTTTTAAAGACATCAATATTTTTACATAAAAAATTTAATATTTTAAAATATTAAGTTGATGTAGTTTTATTATAATTTTTGTTATCATACCATAAAAATAATTATTCAATCTCTTATTAATATTATTAAATTTAATAAATTTGAATTAATACAATATTAAATAATATTAATAACTTTGGATTAATACAATATTAAATTTAATATGATATTAAATCTGTTATATTTTAATATATATTAATATATCATGGTATATATTAACTCTAGATATATATGGAGAAAAAAAAAAGACAAAGTGATAAAGGTGGAGAGATAGAGGGAGTGGCAAGGGAGAGATGGAGAGAGTGTGTATGTTTTTGGGTGAGGTAGAGAGACAAAGAAAGAGAGATGGAAGAAAGGGGGAAGAGAATGAGAGAGGAGAATGGGAGGGAAATAGTGACAGAGTTGGAGGGTGAATAGAGAAAGAGTGGGGGAGGTGAGAGAGAAAGGGAGAGAGAGGAAGGAAGAGAGAGAATGTGAGAGAGAGAGAGAGAGAGTTGAAGGGAAAGAGAGAGGGAGGTAAGAAGAAATACGTAGAGAGTGGGAGGTGGAGAGAGAGAGAGAGAGAGAGAGAGAGAGAGAGAGATGGAGTGAGGAGAGCAGGAGGGAAGAGAGATAGACGAGGGAGAGTGAGATTGAAGGGGAAGAGAGAGGGAGAGGAAGAGGGATGGAGAGATAGATAGATATGGAGAAAGGGTGTGTTTGTTTTGGGGGTAATATGGAGAGACGAAGGAGAGGCAGTGGGAGATAGAGATATAGATTGAAGATGAAGAGAGGGAAGAAAAGAGAGATAGAGAGATGGATGGAGAGATAGATAGACATGGAGAGAGAGAGTGTGTGGTTGTGTGTTTGGGGGCTGAGATAGAGAGACAAAGAAGGATATATGGGGGGAGATATAGATATAGATGGAGGGGGGGAGAGGGAAGAATGTTTCTTGTACTATATTCATTGATTTCAGTGTAAATGCTGATTTCTAATCCTATTTGATTGCTTTCACTAGATGCACTGATTTCAGTGTAGATGTTTATTTCTAGTTATATATGATTGCTTGCACTAGATGCATTCATTTCAGTTTAGATGTTTATTTCTAATACTATTTGATTGCTTTCTCTAGATGCACTAATTTCAGCGTAGACGATGATTTCTAATATTATTTGATTGCTTGCGCTAGGTGCATTGATTTTAGTGTACATGTTGATTTCTAATTATATTTGATTTCTTGCACTAGATGCATTGATTTCAGTGTAGATGTTGGTTTCTAATTTTATTTTATTACTGGCATTATAAGCATTGATTTCAATGTAGATGTTGTTTTCTAATCCTATTTGATTGATTGTATTAGATGGATTACATATTGTTAATCTTGAGACTGTATATTATTAAAAATATCTCTCAAGATTAGATGAATGGGGACATATGGAAGAATATTTCTTGCACTAGATGCATTGATTTTAGTGTATATGATGATTTTTAATCCTATTTGATTGCTTGCACTAGATGCATTGATTTCATGCAGATGTTGGTTTCTAATTATATTTGATTTCTTGCACTAGATGCATGTATTTTAATGTAGATATGGATTTCTAATCCTATTTGATTGTTTTCACTAGATGCATTGATTTTAGTGTAGATGTTGATTTCTAATCTCATTTGATTGTTTGCATTAGATACATTAATTTCAATGTAGATTTTTTTTTCTAATCCTATTTGCTTGTTTTCATTAGATACATCAAATGTTGTTAATGTTGAGGTTGTAGATGATAAAAAATAATAATTTTTGAGATACAATTAGTAATACTTAGAGGGACACTATTAATAAATAATTAGTTTTCAAAAGTTGAGATACCTATAATGAATATGAAAAAGATTTGCAGAATAAAGCCTCCCCCAAAGTGGAGATTTATCCTTGGCAAAATCGGCTCCCTTCTTCATCACCCACTAATTACTAATAGACAATTACATATATTCAAAATTACTAATAGAGTAATTGCATACAATAATGTATTCAAAATACTTATAAGAGGAAAATGTATATTTATAAACATCAAAACAAATCAAAATATTCTTCAAGGAGATGTGATAATTGTTTGGAGAAACAAATAATGTAAATATTTTATAAGTTTGTCCACTCGTAAAAAAAAAAAGACATTATTTCTTTACTTTGCAATATATACTATAGATAAGAAAAAAACATCAAAATATTCTTGAAGGAAATAAATTATTTCAAACATACACAAAGAAAAAAATTATTTCAAGAGTAATTTTTACTCAATAAATTATTAAAACTACTCTTCAAGATATATTTTGTAATATTTGGAGGAACACTATTTAAAATTAATTAATTAGAGCAGGTTGTCAAAGTTGTGATACTTAAAATTAAATGAAATAGATGTGAAATATATTGAGAAGATTGTCTCCCTTCTTCATCACCAACTAATTACTAATAAACAATTATATGCACACAAAAATATAACACAACTGTAATATTCACAAACATTACCATCCAAATCCAAACAAATAAACACACAAACCACTCAAAGTATCTAAAAATAGGCCTAGAAGCCATTAAAGAAAGCAACAAAGGAAAAATAAAGAAGAGAATGATATGGTCATTCCAAGAAAATAAAACATAATTTGAAAACATGATAGATAAGGTGTTAGATGGATAGAAATTGATTTTAATTTGAATCTTGGCCACATAATAA
This sequence comes from Pinus albicaulis, assembly GCA_034641835.2. Taxonomy (NCBI): domain Eukaryota; kingdom Viridiplantae; phylum Streptophyta; class Pinopsida; order Pinales; family Pinaceae; genus Pinus; species Pinus albicaulis. The sequence goes on from MU968411.1 coordinate 89,108,524, forward strand.
CAAATGGAAATAAAGTGGAAAAATTACATAATAGCCATTAGAAATTTGGAAAGAGATATATTTTATATCTAAAAGAATTATGATTTTACTATTGAATATATAAAATATTTAAATGTTGAATTTAGAAGTTATATGATTTATTAGATATGCATTTAGTATAAGATTTAATTAGGCATTGATATTGATTATAAAGCATTTTACATACCAAGTAATTTAGATCAGACGGATTCTTGAATATATGGGTGACGTGTAAGAGGTAGTGTAAATTTCAAATAATGAAATTTATTATGTAAATTAATGAAACTTAATATCATTTTGTAAGATAAAGTATTTAATTGAAAGAAATTATTTGATGTATTATAATATAAATGAGAATGTTATTAATATATATTATTAATATTTTGGGAAATAAAAAATATATGTTATATAAATAATTAAATGTAATTAATAATAATTTTTTTACAATGTTATTGAGAGACTTTGTTAAAAATTAAGTAGATAATTTATAGACTATTATGTTTGATAAGTGCTACTAAGAATGCTAGCTTGGACATCAAATAATGCAAGCTAGCATTGTTACTACCACTTTTCAAACAAAGCTATCTAATAGAGTCTATAAATTATCTACCTACTTTATAACAACCTTTGACTTTATTAATATAATTTTATAAAAAAATTATTAATAATTATATATATATATATATATATATATATATATATATATATTCAACATATAAAATAGCTATTTCTGTGTAACATACCTAATTAGGAAATCTTTAAACATGGGAAGAAAAAATGAATTTTTCTTTTTTCTTTTATGTGGTTAACTTCAATGTCACTAAATTAACACCTTCCACACTTGCTGCTAGGCTAATTGTTTCGCCAAACTATACAATGAGGAATTAGAGAGGCTTAATTAAAATTTATGATAAGGATATGCTAATTTTAGCAGAAAATCCAACTTATATTAAAGTATGACTATGAATCATCATGATTTGAGTTGCAATACAGGAATCAACATTGTGACTTAATCTTTTCTTTTATGGATATCAACTAAATTATCCTTGTGGCTTATTCATTCTCTCTACGTGACTCAATGTAGCTAATTCAAAAATTTGAGAGTTATATAATTGTCTTCCATTCACCAAGGTATTATCATAGGTTTTTAGATCTATGGCTCAGACATGACTCAAATGGATTGGGGTTGGATAGATGAATTCAAGCGATCGAGCGAAGTTAGGGTGCAAATTCCTCCTACTCGTGCATTGTGTGAGAGCCATTCATTCCATTCCTTGCTAGGGAAGATCCCTATAACTCAGATCCTAGAGTCTCATGCTCTCTCAGTTTTGCCTAGAATAGGTAACCTCCAAACTCAGTTTTAATAATAATAATAATAATACTCTATCGACTATCTCGTTAACATTTTTTTTTAATGTCAGATAAAAATTTCTTATATATTATTTAATAGTTGGGGGAAATGACATGGAAAGGTTCAATCCACACATAAATCGATGTTTTACTCTGAGTCTTTTCAACCATTTTATCATTTTCTCGTAGGTAAGCTTGCAGCTAATTCTTATTAACTGTTTTATGAGGTGTACTAGGTTATTTCTCCAACTCCACACCCTTATTTTGTTGATGGTTATTATTTTCAGGTAGCATGTGCCTGGGCGAGAAATTAAATTGGATTTGTTACAATCTTGGGTTCAGCCACAACCAATCACAATTTTCACGTTGAATATTGAATGAAAGTCTCATTTTTGGTTCTTATTGCTACAAGTATTTCCAAATTGGAATCTAGTGTTTCCTATCTCCTCGAAGCTACATACTCTTCTAGTTCAATGCTTGATATTCCATGTGCAATGATTTAACCTCACTAAAATTAGGGTCTCTCTCATGGGAACCTTTGTTAGGATCTCTCTCATGGGAACCTTTATTAGTTTTCCAAGTCTTGACTGCAGGGTTCAGTATCGAGGGTTTCATGTATTTTCATTAAAGATAAATGTTATACGACTGTTGATATTTGGGTTGTTCCCTTTGAAAAAAAATCATATCCAGGGGTAATGATACCCTAATTATTTTTCTATAGGAGTACCATTTTATAAACTTGTAACTGTCAAAGTTCCTCATAATTTCTTAATTAGTTCATGGGTAAATTTGAGAATCCCAGGATGATGAAAACGATGTACCCTATTACTTATATGAGGAAGTGGCCTGTAGGCTAGTCTTGAAATTATGTCATTGAATCCACTACCAGAGGCACAAAACTGGAAGATATCGGTTGTAGCTGAATGGGGGACGAATTTTGCGTGTGGATTTAGGCCTCTATCCACAAGACTGCATCAATGCAGTTGGGCTATAAAGTCAGGTAAAAAGTGGTTCCAACTAAGAGGAAAGGTCACTAGTGGAAAGTGTATGATTTCTAGGTGATCTACTATCTCTGGGTGTTGTAGTACGTTTGGTACAAGTTGGTAAGTTAGATATTTATTATTATGGTTCTGATATCCACATATGAGCTTATATGCTTCTGATTTTGTATCATGCTAATATTGATTGATATGTGCATATGAAATAGCCTCACCAACAACAAGCTGAGCTAATGCTTTTGATTATTCATTTTATTTTATATAATAGTGATATGCTACAAGAATTAGAAGTCCAACATATGAAGAGCATTATAGTTGACTACAATTCATATGAATCTTGTACAGACAATAAGATACATTAGTGGGATGGGTGAAGTTAGTTGAGCAGCAGGGACAGGGGGACTCTCCTGATCTAGTAGATACATTGAGAAGTTTGAAGGCATATATCGTGAGTTGCAAGAAATACAATGACAGGTTGATTGAAGCACACAAAAGGCTTGTAAAAGCTCAAGAAAAGAAAGATAATGTTAATGTAGTCATCCTCCAAAGCCTTTCAGATTTACAAAATTAGGAACAATTGAGGATCAGTCATGAGTATAGACAGGAAGAAAGGACCAATGGTACATATGGAAGAAAGGATAAGAAAAGGTACATGATGGACAGGGATGATATAGTAAAGAGTGGTAGACTCTTGGATACACCTAAGAGAAGGTCTATTACTCATGGATTTTACTCTATATTTTCTTCTAGGAGAGACCATCACTATCACTTCCAACATCATTATAAAGGAGTGAGAAGGGGTAATTTCCATACAAATGCAACAAATTTAAGCCTCCTACCTTTGATGGAGAGACGAATAAATTAGGATATGTAGAAGCACGCTTTCCTGGAATGAGGAAATTCTTTGGAATTCATAATTACTGTGAGAATATGAAAGCTAAGATAGCTACATTCAGTCTTAAAGGGAAAGTAGACATTTGGTGGGAAGAGGTCAAGTATGTCAGAGGTATTAAGGAAGAAGAGATGACTTGGGAATAATTTGAATGACTCTTTAGGAAGAAGTACCTATATAAGAGGTATTATATGGAAAGACCAAGGAATTATATCAGCTTAGAATGGGTTCCATGACAAATGAAGAATATACAATAATATTTTTTGGATATGTTGAGATAGGTGCCATATCTCAAGGATGACAAAGAAAAGATCAAAAGGTTCATCAATGGATTTTCATTATCATTCAAATACTGGATTGATTTTGATGAGCCTCGGTCATTGGACGAAGTCATCGGGAAGCTAAATAAATTCTAAGAGTAGTAAAAGTGCAAGCTTGAGTTCAAACGTGACTAGAAGGGTAATGAAAAGACTAAACAAAAATTACCTAAGAAGCGAGGAAGATCTCAATATGCAAGTGACAAGGAAAATGTGACACCTCATACGAAGTTCAATTTCACTCGGAAAGGACATGGGTATCACCTTGTAGAGCATTTGAATGAAGGCAATGGTAGAGAAAACTTGAAGAGTTGGATTTTTGGTAGATATCATCGCAAGAAGGATTGTCCATTATATGAGGGTGGCAAGCCTCATATCTAAAATGATCAGGAGGTGCAAATATCTAGGGATTTAGGTCAAATAATTCCTCAAATCTATGCAGTATTTAATAATAGAAATGTAGACCACCAAGGATCCATTATCGAGTTGGAAGTGCATGTATAATCTTCGTTGGTGCAATTCACTACAGGGACCAAGGGAAGAGTTCATCATTGGGTGAAGTCATCTTCATTTGAGCTTAACGGAATGCCTACAATATAGAATGTGAATTATCTTCCTTTACGTTCTTATAAAATTATTCTGGGTATGGAATATTTTTTATTCAAAATACCAAGGTAGATTGATATGAAAAGGCCAGTAAGTGTCTCGATGAGGATTGAGAAAAGAGAGACTTGCAAGAAAATAAGAAGCCTACATTAGTGAGGATGGTTATAGCCATGCAAGCTAAACATAGTTGCAGGAAAGGAAAGGATGTTTATTGTTTGTAATACATGTTCCTAGTGATAAAGGGATGGAGGATGAGGATGATGATGTCCTAAGGAGGTACCATGTCGTATAGAAGTTTTAGCATGTGTTTCCTGCAGAGATTCTAGAGCTGCATCCTCATAGAGAGGTGGATTTTTCTATCTAGTTGATGTGAGGATTAACACCAACATCTAAGAAACCTTACAGGATGAGCATACTCGAGTTGGTGGAACTAAAGTTGCAACTTAAAGAGATGCTCGATAAGGGATACATAAGGCCAAATGTATCTCCTTAGGGTGAACTAGTGTTATCTTTAAAGAAGAAGGATGGTACTCTTAGATTGTGCATTGATTATAGATAGTTGAACAAGGTGACTATCAATATTTTTGAATATTTATCTGATATTGGGATATCATCAGGTGTGTACAAAATAAGAAGAAATCTACTAGACTACATTTCATACAAGTTATGAGAACAATGACTTTTTGGCAATTCCTTTTGTTCTTACCAATGCTCTAGCCACCTTCATGTGTTTGATGAATAGGGAAAATTTTAAGAATGGAAATTTATCTTGAAGATTAGAAACCTTGGTGAATATTACTAGTCCATAATATGCAAACTATAAAATGGTTGGTGATATTTTAGTAAAAATATTCAAGCTTCTAATGATTTTATATAGTCTCTATACAATTTTGGCATTTGTAAAGGTAAAGTAATTTTATTATAAAATTTGGGTGAATCATAATTAGGATAAAATGGGAATTGGTGAATATTTTTTATGGAAAAATCATGGAAAAGTAGCCCATCTTTGAATATTAGCCCCTAAAATTTTCCCTGTTGATGAACAAATTATTAAGCCCTTAGATAATTTTGTGATAGTTTTTGCTGATGATATATTCATATATTCAAAGAATGAGGAGGAACATGTAGAGCACCTGGTAGTGGTATTGAGATTGTTTAGAGATCATAAGTTGCATGCCAAGCTCAACAAGTGTAGCTTATTTCAGTCTCAGATTCATTACTTTGGACATGTTGTTTCCAAGGAGGGGATAGCATTGGAGCCAAAAAAGAATAATACTATCATGGAGTGGCCAACTCCAAAGAATGCGGATGAGGTCATTTCATTCATGGGACTAATAGGTTATTACAAGAGATTCATCAAGTGCTTCTCCAAAATCGGCTATATTATTACATATTTACAGAGGAAAGGAAATAAGTTTGAATGGAATGCTAAGTGAGAACCTAGTTTTAATCAATTGAAGCAGTTTCTTACCAATGCTCTGGTTTTGAGGATTGCAAATCTTGATAAAGACATTGTGGTTTTCCGTTAGATAAATTTTGACGTATAAAATGATCTTCAAAATAAAAATGTACATAAAAAATTAGCTTTATAAGAACCAATAGGATTCAACATGATGATGTCAACCATGGGGGATGATTCACCATTTTTGGAGTAAAATAGTACAAAGATTATATATATATATATATATATATATATATATATATAGAGAGAGAGAGAGAGAGAGAGAGAGAGAGAGAGAGAGAGAGAGAAATAAGAAATTACTTTTTCAACTCACATTTTCATCTAATCTCCCTACCGTTTTACTCAATTTTCGAAAGGTTCACTCATTGGATGCATAATTTAATTCTTGATCCAAGGACTATCCATGTTGCATACTTTCGATGGACCATACTACACGAAAAATGAGAAATACATGATAAAACTTTAATACAATCATGTTTTTCATGTATTTCTCATTTTTCGTGTAGCACAGTCCATAGAAAGTTTGAAACATGGGTACCCCTTGCATGAGGAATTAAATTTTGCATCCAACAAATGTCCCTACATAAAATTTGAGTAAAATCGTAGGGAGATAAGCTGAAAATATGAGTTGAAAGAGTAGTTTGTTCTTTTTCCCCTATAAAATTTGATGATGTTGTATACTATTTTTTATTATTATTTTCACTATTTTTTTATAATATTCCTTAGGAGGCCCATTTTAAACCTCAAAATTTCTCTAATGACAGATGCATGTAAGGAAGGAATTGGTGGAATCCAGATGCATGAAGGGAAGGTGGTTTTCTATGAATCATGAAAGTTGAGTGAGAATGAGTAGAATTATATGACTCATGATATTGAGTTGGAAGCTATAATTCATGCATTGAATATGTGGAGACATTATCTCCTTGGAAGGAGGTTCATTTTGATGAGTGACCATAGTGGAACGATGTAATTTTTTGACCTACTTAATTTGAATGAATGGCAAGCTAGATGTTTCACTACTCTTACTGAGTTTTATTTCGATATCATGCACATCAAAGGCATAGAGAACCTGTTTGTGGATGCTCTTGGTAAGAGATTGTAGGTGAATCATATTTCATCTTTGAGATCTTATGGGGCATATTTGTAAGAAAAGATCTTACATGTGGGGAAACATGATGAGAGTTACTAGTGGCTGAGGTTGAGATCAAAAAATCAAGGTGACATTGATAAGGATGAGGAACATCATCTTACAGTAGATGGATTGGTTAGATTCAAGAGTGAGATCTGTGTGCTTAACAATGGTGAATTGAAGAAGCTTATTTTTAGAGAGTTTCATGTCAATCCATATTCAGGCCACCCAGGACACCATATGACTTTGAATTTTATCGATAACTTATACTATTGGCCTAATTTGAATAAGCATGTGGTTGATTTTGTTGCTAAGTGCTTGGATTTTCAACAGGTGAAAGTTTAATGCAAGCATTCAGTTGGTTTGATCCAGGCTGTTCCAATTCAGAATCAAAATGGAGGTTATTTCCATGGATCTAATTACAATATTTCCGAGGATATCAAGGCAACATGACTCCATCATGGTTGTGGTTGAGAGGTTGAGCAAGGTAGCTTACTTCATTGTAGTTAAGTTTACTAATTTAGCTAGTGTAGTGGCTCAAGTATTTATTAAAGAGATAGTGAGGTTTCATAGAGTTCTCAAGAGGATTATATCATATACAGATTCTAAATTCACTTCCAAGTTTTTGAAGGATTTTTTTGTAGGCTTGGGGATAGAGTTTTCCTTAAGTACAAATTATAATCCACAGAAAGATGGATAGACACACGGGGTTAACAACATTCTTGAGGATATGTTAAGGATGTATTTCGTGCATTTGCTAAGGAATTTGGAGGATTATCTTCAATCGGTGGAGTTTTCATATAATAAAGGGTATCAAGAATCCTTGAATATGAGTTCATTTGAGGCTCTCTATGGGAGAATTTGTAATACTCCTATTAGCTTGAGTGATCTAGTGAGTAGGGTATTGATGGGACTGAATATGTTGAGAGAGATGGAGAAGGATATGAAGGATATGAGAAATAACTTAAAGGCTACATAGGATATCCAAAAGAGTTATGCATACAAACATAAGGTATTTAAGGTGTTTGAGGTTGAAGAGCATGTGTACTTGCACATCAAGCCCAACAAGAGCTCCTTCAAGACTAGATCATGTTCCAAGTTTGCACCTTGGTATTGCAGGCCTTTTGAGAACCTTAAGGGGAGTCAACCAATGGAATACATAATAGCTTTTCCACCATCAATGAAATTTCATGAATTTTTTCATGTTTCGTTGGTTAAAAGATATGTAAGGGATATTAATTATGTGATTAATTTGTCTGTATTACACGTTGAACCAAAATGAGAGTTCCACCTAGAGCCTCAATGCATCCTACATTAAAAGCAACTCATGTTCCAGAACTAAGCAATAGATCAAGTTAAAGTGTAGTGAAAGCACTTTGGGCATAATGAAGCTACATAGGAGATGGATAATGAGATTCGAGAATTATATTTTTATTATATATATTTGTGTGTGTGTATGTGCGTGTCATTGTAAATAATGTATCGATTTATGTTTATACAACTCCAATAAGTAGTATCTTAGTCGTGTTTTCAACAACGTTTCATTGAACTTGGTTATAAATCTTCATGTGTAGTATCTTTGCCAGGTTCAGTACTTTTGGCTAGTCATAAGTGTCATAGAACACCAAGGACTATGTTTCTCCAAAGCATAGAGGTTTGTGACAACCTCGGGTTAAATATCCATGTAATAAATGTGCATTAAAAAATTCAAAAATTAAACAAAGTCATGGGACATGTATTCCAAGCTAAATGGATGGGGGAAACTTTACATTAGGCACAATTTTTGTTTATTGTTCACTATGGAAATTGGAATTGGCATTGGAAGAGGGAAAATGAAATAAATGACAATTAAAACAGGAAATAAGGGAAAATAAGAGAAAAAAGAAGATGAAGAGACAAGAATATTCTTGCAAGGGAAAATGAAGCAAAAGGAAAGAAAAAAAAGAGAAGAAAAAAAGAGAGAGAACATTCACACGTGTTATTAGACATTGTAGCATTCTCTTAGAGAAGAAGAGAGAAAGAGGGAGAATAAGGACTTGGACAAAAGGAAGACATAAGAAATCAAGCAAGGAAAAAGCATGGGAGTGCAAAAAGGAAGTTGGACAAGAATAAGCAAGGATAGAAATCGAGCAGGGAAAGAGTATCCAACATGAGGATTTTGCAGGTAATAGGTTGCATGTATGTTTAAATTTTTGGGATGTGAAGGCATGATTTATGTATTAGTTTATTGGTCATGTTTATTTTCATTGGAATGGGATTTTCCTAGATTAAAAGTGGTGTATAACCTTGCCTTTTGTCATTTCTTCAATAGCCATGGTACAATGGGTTTTCATTTTTATTGAGCTTTGGATTATCGCTGGATTCAAATTCAATTGAGGTGGTCTCAAGAAAATACCAAGGGTTGATGGTAGAGATGGTTTAATCGTGGGAGCCTTTGAGAGGTGGGTGGAAACATGAAAATTCCTCTCGGTATGGTGAAGGCATCCAAGCTCATTTTGGTTTTGGTGATTTTTTGACTGATCTAGGTGAAATAAATGTGGCTTAAGGGTGGAGGTGCTTTAACCTTTGGATTCACTAGTTGGTTTTTTTTGGGTTTATCCCATGTGATCGCACATTCATGCTTGGAATATGGCATGAGGGTGATTGGCTGAAAGAAATATTTGATTTAGCCCAATCTATGGATAGGTGGTATGTGGAAATCACTAACTTGGTTGGATTTATGCATATGTTATTATGTGTTATTTATTATTGAGCTCAATAAGCACAAGTATTAGTTATTGCGTTGATTTTATGACTTCTTTGTCATGGATTAATTATGGTTAAATGCTAGTTATACGCATGGAACGTTCTTATTATATGATTTTCTCTTGGATCATGTTCATAGTTTGATAAGTTATTGAATGGTTGTATGAATTCATGAGCTAAAAAGTGTTTGATGCAACCATCTTTAGAGGTGGAATCCTTATTAATGATTCTTTGGTGAAACGAATGAAACAATTAATAAATATGCATTCATGTTCAACATGTGTTATGCTTACAAACATTTTGTATAAATGTTTATCAAGTGTTTGACATGCTTGGGATAGATTTGAGCCTAATAATAGATTACAAAAACTTGTAATTATCATTGAAAGAGTCCAGGAATATTTTGGGCAGCTTTGGACAATGGCCTCTAGGCTAGTTCTAAAATTCTAGCATCGAATCCATGGTCGTAGGCACAAAAATGGAAGATATCGGTTGTAGTTATAGGGAGGATGGCTTGTGCATGCGAATGAAGTGCTTTGGCCGCACCCACAAGACAGAATGCATGTGGTTGTGTTGTAAATTCAAGTAAAAAGTTTTTCCAGCATAGAGGAAAGGTCAACAGTGGAAAGTGTATGAGTTATGGATGATATGGTATCTTTGTGTGTTGTAGTAGGTTTGGTACAATTTGGTAATTTAACCCCCATTTCCATAAGTACATCTTCAATTTTGATTCATGCGTAGTAACTCTTGGCTCATGTTTACCCTGATGAACTTGAGAAAGTGGGTAAATCTGGGGTGGGCTGTTAAACCTGTGGTATGATGTTATATTTTCCAAGTGTCACTATGACACATAGATCACACCTTTTCAATATAGTGGTTCATGCATGCATCTATATGTGTGAGAAAGGAGCACATTATTCAAAGTATCACAATGCTAATTATACATGTTACCCCTCATTATTCCCATCATATGTGATGGAAATATAAATAGGGCATTTGCATTATTTACGTTGTGTCGACATCGAGATTTGCATGATATAACTCGGGGCATTTCTCATCGCTCAAACTATATACACAATAATAAAATGTTTTAATAGGGCTATATAATATAAGGTAAGGGAAATAAAGTGTAAAGATATTCAAAAATAAATAAAAGAGTAAGTGAAAAATTTTGTTCTAAATACAAGAGTTGTTGTACAAAACCCCATCCTCACAAAACTTGGTAGTTAAACACTCTGATGGACTCATTGGTTATAGGTGACTCCAACATGCTATGATATGCCCGACATGATGTTGTAATCATAGTGCAAGTATCCTAAATTACTTGTGAACATGCATCTCAGGGTGGGGATTAATGCAAGGCAAGGTTGGATCCTTAATCATGTAAATCTACAGTTCCAAAGATACATGGGAAATATAATATTTTATAAACCATAATGAAATTGGGAGAATAGGACCATCATAATGTGAAAGTATCAATAAGAGGTATTTACCTAAACCCTAATTCATCTGTGTGATCAAGTTTTGATGTAAGTCAAGAAAAATAAGAATGGCATGCACCATGTAAGTGGGTACACCGATAGGGTTGATAGGAATGAGGTCATGTGGAGATCGACCAATTCCAAACATGACCATAACCTGTACGACCTTAAGCAAGCAAAGGGGGGCCTGAAATTTTGGATATGCCCAAAAAAAAATCTAGTGTTGATGTAGCTGCTACAACATAATAAAAAAATATATTTCAAAATTCATAAATTTTTATCCTAAATTTGGTTTCATTAATAAAATTTAATAAATAAGATTAATATATAAATATATTATAAAAGCTCTAGAAAAATAATCATGAGTACTATTGCATCATGATTTTTATTTCCACATCAATCATGTACTCCAAATATTATGCAATAAAACAAATAAATAAAAATATCATAGAAATTCTTAGCAAAATATTGCAGAAATATTGCATGTCCTTTACATATGTACAATTTTTTATCAACATATTCTATCATTTAGACTTAAAATTATTGTACTAACAATATGGACATATATATTATGTTTTTACTAAGAAAAAATTAATTCATTAAATTACTAAACTCAATTTTCACATGTTTTATAAGATAATTACTATAAACAAAATTATATATTTTCAAAACTAATTTAATATTTTATATTTCAATTTAAAAGATATTATTTTATTATTTTATATAATTTGAAAATGAATAAAAGAAAAAGAAAAAAATTAAGCTTTTAATTAGTGGCTATTAATGTGTTATGAGAGACCATAATTGTTTTTGCATTCACCCATTAATGTGTTATGAGAGACCATAATTAAGGCATATCTAACTTACCTATTATGTTTTTTAAATAAAATTTAAAAATAATTATGAAAATTATGGATAATAAAATTAATTATTTAATTAATAAATAAATTCATCTTGACTAAATCTTACCAATTAAATGAGTTTTTTTTTTTTAATAAAAAATAATTATAAAATAAAATTAAAGACTTAATTATTAAATAAACTTATATTTACCATACACACATAACTTTACAAAAATTAGTTGTGACATCATGTACATCACATTATAAAAATAAATAATTTATAAACCTTAAAACTATAAAATTGAATTCATTAAATATAATTAATACTTATTGTAATAATTAAATTATTATAATTAATTATAATAATTTATTTAAAACAAGTAACATTTTTAGAGTTTCCATATTACATATCCTTCTCATTAAAGCATCTTTTATTACAAAATATTTTCCATAAAGATAAATATAAATTTAGGTGACAATTAGGGAATGATTAGATTCAGGAGGTCAGCAAACTTTTCTTTATAAAGAAATTTTAAAATAATAAAATGATTTTAAATGGATATGTGCAAATTTTAAATTAATAAAATGTTATATATATATATATATATATATATGTATGTGTATGTATGTGAATAAGATTTAATTGGTTTGTGTTTTAATTAAAATCTAATAATATAATTTTTAATTGAATTGTTTTTCTTTTATATATTTTTAAATATATAAATAAATTTAAAATAGTTATTAAAATATTTATAATTCAAAATTTTAGTAACCATTTAAATGTAATAATATATATAAAAGATAAGATATTGTTAATGCTATCAATATCTATCATATTCAATATGGGATTGAACTTGAGTGAGAATTAAATATAACTCAATAAACTCTCTTCTAAACTCATTCTTTCTTAAAGTGTTGAATAACAAATTAGAGTCTTTCTTAAAATGTTGAATAACAAATTAGAGTTAAAAAAAGCAAGGCTAACAATGACACATCCAGACTTTCTTATAATCGTTACTGTGTTATGTGTATAGAAAGAACACATGAAAGAAGTACACCGCCATTCAAACGCAGTGTAGTTTCTGATTGAGTTTCCCTCTGAAAGTCAGATTATTAGAAGTATTTCATAGAGCTTGAAGATTAACGCTGATATAAAACTGTACACTGCTTCCCGAAACTTTCGAATGGTGTTTTTATATACAGCACACTTATCTTAAGATCGAAACAGAGTACAAGTATTCAAATATTTATACTTATGGATAACTCATTATGTGTTGCAAGAGTTTTTGATACGTGGGTACTTCAGTTATGTGGGAAGGAGTATCGGATATTGGTGTAAAAATTAAATGGGAAGTTCCAATAATATAATATATTAAAGTTTCATATATTAAAAATAACAAATAAAATAATTTATTTATTTTTATTTAAGAAGAATTTTTCATAAATAGGTTGTTTGGTTTAGTTCCAATTTCATATTTAGATCTAGATCTAATTTCTTTTCGTATAGTTCCATTAATTTAAGTAGCACCTGATAAGTGTTAAATAAACCTAAATTACACTTATTCATTGCAGTGAAACCCCCAAAACCTCAAAAACCTATTATAGTGAAACTCCCCTACACTTTTAGAAAGTTTCCTACCGCTCACAAACTTCGTTTCCTACGAACTCCCAAACTCCTAATAGCAGGGGAGCTTGAGGAAGGTGCACTCCAATGTACCCGTGTAACTATGCCAATTATGCATCGACCTCTGGTCAACTAATCTTGTTTTAGTAGCACGTACCAAATTATGACAAACAAATAAAATTAATTAGATCATGTTTATGACAGGTAACTGAAAAATACAAACCAGCAGAACAAAGTTTAGACCAGAACCAGGCTCCTACAGACAGGCTCGATTCTTGGAAATTCCTGCTGGGCTCTCACAAAAATGGCTTGAGCAGGGAATCGAGCCTCAACATCGTTACCGCAAACAGAAGTTGTTGCTGTGACACTAGTGGTGTTCTTTGTTAATAATATCCTCCACGCACTGGAAATCAGAAACATGGAAGGGAATTGTTAGGGTGCCCTTCTGCTCAAATCCATATTCCTCTTCAGCTTCCTTGAGGAGTTTCTTGAACAGAGGATGGTTTATCTGCACTGCCGGTATTATAGATCGCTGCCGCTGTTCTCCTTTACTGCCCACGTACACGACGACATAGCCCTTGGGAACGTCCTTGTGAAAATCGTGTTGGAATATTTAAAATTCCAGAACAATAAATGGAGAATAAAACTCCCCTCTTCAACACAGAGAAAATATTAAAAATTTCTTCACTAGAGACAGAGTTTTCACTCTAAAAACTATTTCATTAATCTTCAAAAACTTGTTACAAAATCTCCTCTTCCTGAGGGAATACAAAGGAACTTTGACTGCTTCAAAACACAATTCAAAACAAAACTCACACTCTCTAAAATTTCACTCTATCTGTGCATTTACAACTCACTGCTGTGTGTTGAAAAATACTTTGTCTCTTCAATAAAAAAAACGCATTGCTGTGCAATTCAAACTTTTTACACTCTGTTGTGTGTAAAAATTAAAACTTACAATACAATGGCTCTCAGGCCTTTTTTAAACGCTCATATGATATATATGTGAAGCATATATATATATATATATATATATCTGTGTGTGTGTGTGTGTGTGTGTGTGTGTGTGTGGACTGTTCGCATGACATTTAAAAAACAAACATTAAAACCAAAACTATAATATAAAGAAATCAAGGACTTTGATCGCGTGACATCCATCCTTTTGAAAAAAAACGAAACTCCTTCCAGACTTAAAATAGATAACACCAACCTGCATAACGATTTTGGGTCACAAAAATACCCCGCTGACGTCACTAAAATTGTGACGCGAAATCACTATTAAATCTGCCTTACGAGTTCTATCGGGTCCGATTTTGGGCAGTCGTACGGAAGAAAATTGTGACGCAAAATTTCTCAATCCAATCTAGCCTAATCTTTTTTGAGTCCAGGTTTTCTATTAAATTTTCTCTGTTTCCAAAAACAATACAGCACTATGTTTCTCAAAATACATAGACCAACGCCGAGTACCAAAATGAAGTTGACTGCTCATTGTTTTTAGCAAGCGGCTATCTGCAAGGTTTTTTTTCACACTCCGATCTTGAATGATCACTGGAAATAGAAGGCAGCTTACTGTACTTGAACAGTTGAAAGTAATTTTCAACACTCCCCCTTACTTTCAGCTGCTGGGTTATCAGTCATACCCAGACATTTCCTCAAAAACTCAAAACTCTTCTGCGCCAATGGCTTGGTCATAATGTCTGCAAATTGCTCCTGAGTTCTACAGTGTTCCAAAACAATTTCACCATTGTTTACCAATTCTCTGATGTAATGAAACTTTGTGTCAATTTGTTTCGTTCTCTTGTGAAACACAGAATTCTTCGATAATGCAATAGCTGAGCTATTGTCACAAGAAATCACTGTTCCTTTTACCTTCTCTTGGCACAAACTTCTTAACATCCTCCTCATCCAAATTGCTTGACAAGCTGCTGCTGTGGCTGCCACATATTATGCCTCTACTGTAGACAATGCTACAATGGGTTGTTTTTTAGAAGCCCATGAAATGGCTCCTGAACCCATGTGAAAAACATAACCGGAAGTGCTCTTCCGATCATCTACACTTCCAGCCCAATCACTGTCAGTGTATCCAACTAAATCTGAATTTTCTGAAGTAGTATATAAAATACCAAACCTTTTTGTACCTTTAACATACCTCAAAATTCTCTTCGTTGCCTGCCAATGTGCATCCTTTGGCTTCTCCATGAATCTGGAAATCAAACTAATAGCATGCATTATGTCGGGCCTAGTTGCAGTCAAATACATGAGGCTGCCAACTATGCTCTTATACAAGCTAGGATCAAAATCCTTGCTGCTATCCTCTCTGTTGAGTTTTAATCCCATCACTGTGGGAGTGATCGCTGCTTTGCTCTCCTGCATATTAAATCTTTCCAGCACTTCATTAACATATTTTTCCTGTGAGATAAAAATCCCATTTTCATCTTGTTCTACTTCTATTCCTAAGAAGTATTTCAACAAACCCATGTCAATCATTTCAAATTCTTCTTTCATGATTGTTTTAAAATTTTCAATAAGGTAATCGTCATTACCTATGAAAATAACATCATCAACATATAAAAGTACAATCAACATTTTTCCATCTTTTTCTTTGATGTAGAGGGTGGGTTCTCCCTCACACTTTCAAATCCATGTTCCAGTAGATAGGAATCTATCCTACTGTACCATGCTCTTGGCGCTTGCTTCAGACCATAAAGAGCTTTCTTCAACTTGCACACTTTGTGCTCTTGGCCTTTCTTTTCATAGTCGAGAGGTTGTTCAATGTAAACCTCTTCCATTAACACTCCATTTAGGAATGTTGACTTCACGTCCATTTGGTAAAATTTCCACTTGTTTTGTGCGGCTATGGACAACACTGCTCTCATGGTTTCCATTCTAGCGACCGGTGTGAAATTTTCCTCATAATCTATCCCATGCTTCTGTTTATACCCTTTGACAACAAGTCTAGTCTTGTGTATCTCTATTTTGCCTTCAGAATTACTCTTGGTCTTGTAGACCCATTTAACTCCAATGACATCTTTACCTTTTGGGAGTTCAACCAAATCCCATGTCTTGTTTATTTCTATGGCATTAATCTCCTCATCCATAGATTCTATCCATTTCTTATCCTTAATAGCTTCTTCAAAGTGGATAGGGTCATCAACATGACAATATAAAGCAAAAAAATAATTGATACCTTCATTTGCTGCCTCTTGTTCATAAATTTCATTCAAATTTCTGAACTTCTTACCTCTTTCATTAGGTGTACAAGTGCCTGAAGAAACACTTAAATTTCCTCCTTGTGGTGTGCTTGGAGAAGCACTTTCATTTCTCCTCAAGGGTGTGCTTTGCTGCTCTATGTGTTGGTGTTGTTGTTTGGGGATGTATTTCAGCGAATTAATCATCATTTTCATCATGAGATAAGCAATGTTTAACATTAATTGTTTTCTCTATGCTTCCATCCCAAGCTTTCTCTTCAATGAACTGAACATCTCTGCTCACAATAAACTTCTTGGTGGATTATAACCTGTAAGCCTTGGATTCCTCACTGTATCCAATGAAAATACATTTCTCCCCCTTGTTGTCCAACTTATTCCTTAGCTGATTCGGTATGTGTGCATAAGCCACACATCCAAAAACCTTCATGTGTGTGACACCTTGCTTTGTGCCACTCCATGCCTCTTCCGGCACTTTTTTCATCACTGCTTTTGTAGGGCACCTATTCAAAATATATGTTGTACAATGTAGAACTTCAGCCCAATAATCATTAGGCAAATTCTTTGCCTTTAACTTACTCCTCACCATGTCCATTATGGTTTTATTCTTCCTTTCAGCTACTCCATTTTTCTGCGGAGTATATCTAGTTGTAAACTACTTTTGAATACCATTTTCTCTACAAAAACATAGAAAATATTTAGAGATATACTCACCTCCTCTATCAGTCCTTAGGACTTTGATGTGTAGCCCACATTGGATTTCCACAAGTGCTTTGAAATTGCAAAAATTTTCAAACACTTCACTTTTATTTTTCAAAAAGTAAACCCAAGTTTTTCTTGTAAAATCATCTATGAATGTTAACATGTAGTGGCTGCTAGCAAGCGATGGAGTTTGCATCGGTCCACTCAAATCTGAGTGGACAATCTCTAAGGGTGCCTTTGCCCTTATGCTTTTCTCGGAAGGAAAACTTTCTCTGTGTTGTTTCCCCAAGATACAACCTTCACAAAGGCTGTCGGGTTTCTCTATCAATGGTAAACCTCTTACCATTCCTTTTATGTTCAACAAATTAAGACCTCCAAAGTTGAGATGTCCAAATCTCAAGTGCCACAACCAATTTTCATCTTTTGGTTCGCTTTGGATAGCCTCTTGTGCCACTACTGCTTTCTCTTCTTCATTCTTCAAGTCTGCTCTCATTCAGAGAGGGAACATCCTATTCCTTGTCATTTTTACTTCAACAATACATTGTTTGCTGGGTGGTTTTTCCATGATGGTACAAAAATCATCCTCAAAAAATACATTGTACCCCTTTTGAACAAGATGTCCAATACTTAAGAGGTTACACTTCATTCCTGGAACATAATAGACATCTGCTATGGATTTCTTTGCACCTTTCCTTGTTAAAATATTTACATTCCCTTTTCCCATAACAAAAACTTTACTATCAGTCCCTAGTGTGACTTGTGACTTCACACTCTCATCTAGCATAGAAAACATTGCTATGTTTCCTGTCATATGGTTACTAAAACCAGAGTCTAGAAACCAAAAGTCTTCAATCTTTTCTTCAGCCATATTACAAGCTAAAAACAAATTGTCTTGGCTGAGATTTTCTCTAGTGAAATTTTCACTAGTTCTATTTCCCATATCATTCTGCTTCTTTCTACATTCATTATCATAATGACCATATTTTTTACAATAGTGACATTGAACATTGGACTTATCATACCTCTGTCCTTGAGCATTTTGCTGACCACTTTGATGGCTGTTGCCTTGGCTCTGATGATGATTTGGATTGCTGCCTCTTCCTTGAGCATTTGTTGGACTATTCCTTCCACCTCTTTTTTTGCTTCTGCCTCTTCCTCTTTTTTTTCCTTTGCCCTGCCCTCTTCCTCTTCCGAAATACATCTGGGTCTTAAAGGCATGTTCCATAGATGAGTTTTCACTCCTACCCAATATCTACTCATGAGTCATCAGTGATGCATGTAGCTCATCCATTGTGAACTTTGAGAGATCCTTAGTCTCCTCTATGGTGGTGACAATCACATCAAATCTTGAGGGTAGACTCCTCAAGAGTTTTTCCACAATCCTCTTATCTTCAAGAGTCTCTCCATGAGATCTTATTTGTGTGATCATTCCAATCACATGAGTGAAGAATGAGTCAATAGTATTTGACTCTTTCATACAGAGAGTCTCAAAGCCTCTCCTCAGAAACTGAAGTTTTGTTGTCTTCACTATTTCCATTCCTTGATAGGCTGTCTTGAGAGTTTCCCATGCTTCTTTGGATCTTTTGGCTGCTGCTATCCTCGAAAACACACTCTCATGTACTACTTGATACAATAAGAAGAGAGCTTTGGAGTCTTTCTTCCTATTGCTCTTCAGCAACTCTTTTTCTGCCTGAGTTAAATCTTCAAACTCTTCTTCATCTGTTGGCTCTTCAAAGCCATCCTCAACAAATTCCCATAAGTCTTGGGAGAAAAATAAAGCTCTCACAGTTATTGACCAGTAGTCATAATTTTTCCCATTAAATAGTGGGAGGTGGCTATTTCCCATACCCATGCTAGTGCTGGCTCCAGCCATTCTGCACTCTTAACTATGATTCAAAAAACACTTGACTGTGTATTTAAAGTAGCCGACTGTTCTGCAATAGTAACACAATAAAATGTATAGAGAAGTACGTTGAATTCTTTTTGGCTGAGTCTTCACACTGCTGGAGAAGCTACTACAACAAAGAAATCCTTTCCTTCAACTTCTTTGATCTTCAAAGAGCCTGGACTAGCTCGGATACCATGTTGGAATATTTAAAATTCCAGAACAATAAATGGAGAATAAAACACCCCTCTTCAACATAGAGAAAATATTAAAAATTTCTTCACTAGAGACAAAGTTTTCACTCTAAAAACTATTTCATTAATCTTCAAAAACTTGTTACAAAATCTCCTCTACCTGAGGGAATACAAAGGAACTTTGACTGCTTCAAAACACAGTTCACAACAAAACTCACACTCTCTAAAATTTCACTCTATCTGTGCATTTACAACTCACTTCTGTGTGCTGAAAAATACTCTGTCTCTTCAATAAAAAAAACGCATTGTTGTGCAATTCAAACTTTTTACACTCTGCTATGTGTAAAAACTAAAACTTACAATACAATGGCTCTCGGGCCTTTTTTAAACGCTCATATGATATATATGTAAAACATATATATATATATATATATATATATATATATATATATATATATATATATATATATATATATATATATATATATATATATATATATATATCCGTGTGTGTGTGTGGACTGTTCCCACGACATTTAAAAAACAAACATTAAAACCAAAACTATAATATAAAGCAATCAAGGACTTTGATCGCGCGACATCCATCCTTTTGAAAAAAAATGAAACTCCTTCCGGACTTCAAACAGATAACACCAACCTGCATAATGATTTTAGGTCACAAAAAGACCCCGCTGACGTCACCCAAATTGTGACGTGAAATCACTATTAAATCTGCCTTATGAGTTGTATCGGGTCCAATTTTGGGCGGTCGTACGGAAGAAAATTGTGACACGAAATTTCTCAATCAAATCTAGCCTAATCCTTTTCGGGTCAAGTTTTTCTATTAAATTTTCTCTGTTTCCAAAAACAATACAACGCTATGTTTCTCAAAATACATAGACCAGCGTCGAGTACCAAAATGAAGTTGACTGCTCACTGTTTTTAGCAAGCGGCTATTTGCAAGGTTTTTTTTCACACTCTGATCCTGACTGATCACTTGAAATAGAAGGCGGCTTACTGTACTTGAACAATTGAAATTAATTTTAAGCAAATCATGCGCCTTCTCCTTTCAGGTGCCGAGTTTGAGAAGTTCCTCGGAATGGTGCATGTTGCTTCCCATATGCAGAAATGGCACAGAGAATTTACTAATCCCAATGCCAAAAAGATATCGATATCCCAATTCAATCGGAGAAGCGATGGAGTAGGAAGGTTAGACGACTCTGAAAAATATTGCCCATAACTTAAATGGGTTCGGGAACGGGATCAGAGAGACTTTGCACAGAAAAAATCAGATTGAATTTGCACAAAGATTTAGGGAAAAGTTGGAACGAAGACAATATGTTTTTAATGCAGTGTACAGAAATGCGTATGATAAAGGAAAATGATGGTCGAAAGGAATCGAGAAGATCTTGCATACTATTTCCAAAATTATGGGCAATATTTATTTTGTTCGCTCACATCTTCCAAATTCCCTAAACCTTGTGGTCACGTAGAAACCACGCAGGGAAACGTTTGACTTCAGTGGCATCACTGGTGATATGTGCAGTGAGACTTTGATTTCTGAATCCTTGGGTGGTGTCACATGCTAAAATAAGTACACCTTGGGGTTGACTACAGCGCTACCGTAATATATTTGAATTCCATGGCAAGGGGCCATCACGTGAATGTTGCAATCAATTTTAATGGTTTTTGTTTGGTTTTGTGTTTCATTCCTCGTGGAAATATGAATAAAAAAGTTTGAAGTATAGAGGGGAACTCCCCGAAGTCGATAGTGACCATCTTCACAATGGAATTTTACCACTTTCAAGGAGGGTAATTCCAATATTCCTCGGGTAGCATGTAGCATGTGGGTCATGAACTAATACCTTTCTCATCTCTAAACCCTTGCAACGCACTATTTGCATGAGTAATATTAATGCAGCTGTGTGTGTCCATGGAATTTTACCTCAATTCACATCTCTTACACTTATATATGTGGAGAATGGCAGCTGAAAAAATGGTAGGCTATATGCTCACCGTTAGACTTAATTTTGTTTAAATTTAATGGTGGGCATATATTGCCCCACCGCATTTAATATCCTATAGCTTACTATATATGGGAAATAGTCTTTCAAGCTCATTCATTCTAGAGATCTTTCTATTATATACAGGTTTTCTTAGTAGTTATGGAACTTAGACTTTATATTTTATTTTTCTACTTTCCATTCAATTCAATTCATGACATTCTAATACTCTTTATTACATTTTTACAATAATTTAGCTAAGAGTTCTAGTTTTTTCTATTTTTATACTGTTTAGTATTCTTAGACTTACTTATTCCAATTTTTCATTCTTGCCATTCTAATAGTATTTAGCTTTTTATTATATTTTTACAATAAATTATCTAAGAGTTGTAGTGTCTTTTATTCTTATGTTATTTATTATTTTTAGACTTACTTAATGGAACTTTTCATTTTCTTGGGTTATTTTCTCTTTTTTAACTACTTTAATGACTTGATTTTCAAAATCCAGGTTTGTTCTCATATCTCATTCTTCATCTATGCTCTATCCTTATTTATCCACAGGGCTCCTTCTTATTCATTCACATAATTCTTAGTGAGCTTCTTTTCTTATATATTTCCCTATAGTTTCTACATGCTACATAACAACATTATCATCTTTGGATCCTTGACTCTCATCATTCATTAAAATATCTTCATGAAATGAATAATTGATTATGCATTTACAATTGCTCATGATCTCAATCCTCTTCATTCAAAAATGTTCAATTCCTAGAAGGGTTCAAACCTTGATATATCTTGTGAACATGGAATACATGTTTTGTCATGAGTCTTTGCAATATTGGTTTTTCGATCCAACATTTCTTAAAATAGTTTCTCATATCCTATGCCACAAAACTCAACCATCAACCTTCTCTCATCTAATAATATTCAAAATTATAGATGGGAATCTTGGTAGGCTCTTAAAAAAAAATTGAATATTTCTTTTCAGTTGTCAATATAAGATTAATCAAATAGCTTTCGCGATATTGTTGAACCCTTAGTTAAACAGAGAGGAGCGGGCAGGGGGGGGGGGGGGGTGAATCAATTTAACACATTCATGGACTTCTAAAACTTTCCTTTAAACTTATTTACACCTTAATTTCATGATCAACTTAATATGTGAGCAGGAAGTATTAAGAAGATTGGATAATGTAACAACAATCTTAATATGTGAGCATCAAGTATTAAGCAGATTAGATACACCATATCAACACATAAACATCATGCACATAGACAACAGATATAAGTGGAAACCCATAAGGGAGAAAACCACATCTTATTATTGTTGTGATGCAAAGTCAAGCTCCAACTACCTCTCACCACTGATTTTCTGTAGGCTCCAACCTACAGGAGGCTCCTACCTCAATTCTGCAAGCTAGAACTTGCAAGGAAGCTCCAACTCCCATCTATTTTCTGCAGGCTCCAACCTACAGGAGGCTCCTACCTCAGCCAGCTACAACTGACTTCTATCAAGCTACAACTTGATATGGAAGCACAAACTTCCTCTATTTTCTACAGGCTACAACCTACAGGAGGCTCCTACCTCAGCCAGCTACAACTGACATTTATCAAGCTACAACTTGATATGGAAGCACCAACTTCCTCACTCTTTCATAAAAATAAGCACATGCTGATTTACCTGGATATCGGCTCTGTTCTGTTCCTTCTTCACTGCTATCCACCGGCCTTCATATCTGCATTATATCATCTTTGAATCTTCACAGCGTCTCTATCTGCTCCTCCTTCTTCTATGCCTCATTTCTCCATTCTCTAACCTCTCTATGCATATCTATGTGATATCATTTATAGAGTTCACCTCATGACTGTTTGTATTCCATAGGGAATTCAAAGTGAACAACCATGACTCTTTGACTTCTTCCTTCTCATTTCTTTTTCCAGCTCATTGAGAAAAATATAACAATATGTATGCATTTCAATATTACAGTGGGGTATTTCTTTGCCCATGGAGACTTGCCTTTGCATCACATACAATAAAAATAATTTTAAATCATTTACATTCACATTTACAATTGCATAAATTAGTTTCACTCAACCCTGTTTCGGCCCTTGGCTTGCTGTGCATTTGTCTTTTCTATTGATGTCATTGTCTTTTTCAGTTCTGCATATTCTCCTTCTTTGTATGCATGTACCCCTTCTTTTTTCTCAAATATGGTAGTTTAAATTAATGTTGAAGCTTTTCATCAAAGATTAAAATCTATGTTATAACTCAGTAATGCAATTTCATTTAATTGGAAATGTTCAAATTGGAAAACTCAGTTTCGGAAGCCCACCTTTAATACACTATGAAAAATCAATCAACACAGTTTCAACCCAGCAACTCTAATGCAGAAGTAGCTCTTCATCTTATGCGCTATGGTCAAAAATCCACTTTTGTGACTTCATATGCGAAGGTTACCTTTCAAAACTTATGGTTTGAAACCATATTAAAACCCATTACATGCATATTCAAATTAACATTCCAATAGCCCAAAGTAATAAACTTCATTCTCAGCTTATAATTCTTGAATGCATATGTTGCTCACGGCTTTATCCTTACACATCCAACATAATATTTAATATATATAATGTCTTTAATCTAACTTTATGAAACCTTTTTAACAAGCATTTGACCATTGCACTCACCATCAAATGTCACCAGCACTTATATTAAATGAAGTCTTCGGGCCCACAGCATATATTAACTCACACATAATCAACGCTCCAATTTGCTCACCATCCATCAATACGCATTGCCATATTAACGCTCTAAAATTGGGTTTAAACCCAAATATCTACATAATTGATATGGCCCCAATTCAAATGTTAAGAAACATTTAATAAGCCCCAACATTAAATTCATTGGTCCCATATCATTTCTTCACGCAAATGTCTGACTTTGGATTAAACATAATATATCACATAATTAATATTGAGTCCCACCATATATCATTCAATTCACATTTAGCATTTTAATTCCCGCACCAACACATATTCGGGCCCACGACTTTATAACCCTGCCCTAACCTTCATGCATCTTCATGGTGCAAACTCCGTTGATCTCTGATGGCTAGCTATCGGACCAAAATCGTAAAAGTTTTAACCCCACGACTTAACTCTCCAAAAAAATGTGAAACTCGTGGTATTAAAAACCACCTCAGGACACGTGTCATGCGCGGACCCTTATCACATTTTTTTCTTCGATTCCGCTTGCGAAAACCACCAGTCTTCGCCTCAAACCCACTTTTACTATTCATTAGACATTGGCTCACGGTTCCGTTTATTGACTCAGGTTTCCGATTCAAACACAATTTATCTTTGATTTTATTCCCCATTCGTTGATCTTTTTCCGACTATGTCTTCCGGTTCATAGTTCCAATTCAATCTTTCAATATTGTGTCTCTGCACAAATTCCTGCACTGTTTGCCTTTCGACCTCAACACAAACCTCTTCATACTCTTCACAGTTTAACCACTGCTACATTCTATTCAATGTTCCGCTCCCACCTCACTACTGTTCAAGTCACTGCTTCAACCAGCCCTTGCTATTGCGGTATCATATTTACATAATTGAATGTGTAAATCCTCTCTCCTTATGCGCGCATCTCTACAATTGAGCAATCATTTCACTTCTAGATTTCATAGCACGTGCACAATTATATGTGTATCAATTTTTTTTACAATATAGACTCTAATGCTAACAACTCAATCTGTCCTTCTCAATTTCTCTATATCAGTCCTCTTCGATTTTGGTTCATGGCTCTTCAATGTTGCTCCATTCCACGAATCGACCATACCATATATTCTATTTCATGATCCTTAGACCATTCAGGCGCACAAGAATTTCTTCATTCCTACAATTCAATTTCATTGATTCCTTTATAGAAAAATCCCTATATGGACTTGAACCCACTACGACATTTTCATAACATCAACCTACTGTGATGCTGAATTACTCAATCAATGCCACACAACTCAAATAATGAATATTTTCTCAATAGTACAAATCAACCATCTATTTCACACAGAGTCACTAATTCAGCCAATAACACAGAGTTTGACAACTTGCCCACAAAGGTACTTTGGAAATACTATTAAACCCTTTCCACGAACTTTATTCAAAACTGTTTATAAACCCTGATTGACTCACATATGTAATTAGTGCATAGATAATTGCACACCACAACATCGACATGAATGTCAATTTCTTCAATAATAAACAGTGTATATCACACAACATTTAAACTCATCAATACTCATACTATCTCGGCTTCTTTACTGCCTCTGCTTCTTGTCTAATTCTTTCTCTGCTGCCTCTCTGCTACCTCTTTGCTTCTTTGGTTCCTCTGCTACCTCTCTTCTTCTTTACTGCATCTGCTACCTCTCTGCTCCTTGTCTGTCTATGCTGCCTTTGTTGCCTCTGTTTCTTGTCTTCTCCTTTTCCTTATTGCTGGTTCTTCCTTGTTCTTTTGCCTTAGTGATAGTTCAGGTGCTACTCCTATCTTCTCCTTTGCCATTAATGAAAATATTTCCAACAGTCTCCCCCTTTGGCATTGATGGAAATACTCCACCAATACTCGAATACTTCCTTCAGGACTTCCTCCCCCTTTCATTCTGAAAGGTGTGTTTTGTCTTCCTCTGCCCAACTTCTTTTGGTTGCTTTTCGTCCCCCTTTGACATCAATGCAAAAGGGTTGCACATCTCTCAGTGTAGATTCTTTCTTTTCATTTCCTCTCTCTTATTTGTGTTTAGGCCCTTCTTCTTTTGACTTTATACCTTGCTGCTCTAGACTGGTGTACACGAGTTGTTGAGAGAACACTTTTGAGAATTATTGAACATGTATATACATAGTAAGTTGATGCCATCCCAAAGCATAGACTCCTTGCACTTGTATAGAGTGTAGGTGATGATAGAACAACCATATATAATCAGAGATGCATCATTGGACCAAAGCTAAAATACTGAGAATGCTTCAAATATACTTCAGTCTCTAGTTTTCTCTTCATCAGAAATACATATCTGTTGAGGAATATTGTAGATGGAATATGTCTTCTTCTGCAATACACATTTGTAGTACAACATCTGTTCAATTATGATGATGCCAATATATCTTTTATAGTTGTGGTTCACCTTTCTTGCCTGTTGGTGGTGATATGGGCTAGGATGTTGACAAGGATATTACACTTAATAGCTGAAAGGTCCTTGTTGCTGATGTGAACAATGAATCAACCAGAATTTAATCTAAGAGATCAAATGACTTTACTGCTTGCACAATGTACTTTCAAAACAAACCCTTGAGGCTAGATACATTCAATGTATTGGTCAGTCTCACTTATCAATCATGTAATTTTCTTTATGACATAAGGGGGGTATGTATGTCAACGATAAACCTCTCTTTAATGGTGAAATACCAACAATTCCTTTTTGCTAAAGTATGCTTTTGATGAATCAATAACAGAATTTTGAGCTTCAACTGTAAGATTAACACAACTATTCCTTCATACTTCTGATACTTTAACTATTCTATCATGATGATCTTCAGCAAAACATCTTCAAGTTGTTTAATTGAAATCTCAGCAAATATACTTCACACAGTTTTATGAATGAACTTAAGAAAGAGGCCTTGAAGATATATATGTACTGACTTCAGGAAGGCATGCAATTATATATAGAAAAAAGATACTGCTTCAATGCTCAATATAATGCTTCAAGTGTAAAAAAAATAATGATTCTTTAGCACTCTTATTGACCTTTTCATGCTTTAATAATGCAGATAACGCTGGGTATACTACCTTGATGTACTTTTTTCATAATCCTTTGATCCTGAGGACCTGTACCATACCACTGCTCCATTGATAACACTTGGTATTCTGTTGATATGCATGCTGCTTGTACCGAATACCAATTGATACTACTTTCACTTCAGCTCACACATGAACCCATAGTTAAGACAACCTTCATAGTTTATACTATTGAGCTCTCCACTGTTCTCAAAAACAATCATCTATATACTAAATCTGATCTTGGCAGCATTAACCTTTTGCTTAGTTTGTCATTCTATTTTAAAAGAATGTCACTGCATTTTCCTTTCTAGGACTTCTCCATAATCATTGCTGCTTTATATACAATTCAATTGTTCTAACATAATGATCTTCGGGAAGACATCTTCAATTCCTTTACTTGGAATCTTCATGGGCAGATCACTCAAAGATTTATCACTCACTTAACTGCATTCCTCCAAGGGGAATTTTCATATATGAATGATGTAATGACATAATTATGATAGGCACTTCTCTTACTCATCCTTCTTAATGTGATTCATTGTTAATTCTAGCGGTATGATGCACAATGTGATCATCACTTAATGTGATGATGTATTCTTAGCTTACATGTTCATGGCTGCTGTTCTCTCTACTACCATGGCTTCATGTTGCCTTCTCTTATTCCATCAATCTGTCAGCTATTGAATGCTTCAAATAATCTTCTTCCTCTGTAGTTCTCTTTTAGAGGAGTTTTCCTCTCCCTTCCTGACCTTTTAGCTGTTGTTATTTCATGGAGCTCTTCTTAAACTACTTTTGTGGGGACTATTTATGAACTACTCTCCCCCTGGGATGTTGCTTCATATCTATCACTGGTTGGATATTTGCGTTTCTTCCCAGAGTAGCTCCCCCTGAGACTATGATGCATTCATTATGTTATTCAGGTAACACGCTCCCCCTTTGTCTTTTCCTTCCATACTTTATTGGGGTTCTTCATAATGTCTGCACTTCTTTTTTATTCATAGTTTTGTTTGTATTAGATTCCATCATTTGTCTAGAGCTATTTAATGTTTATGGTAGTTTATAGTCTTTTTCTTTGTGACCAAGCTTGAGGCATACATAACATCTTATTTTACCAAGGAATGTTTGAGCTGATGTATAATATTTTGTTCCCCTTTTTTAACACAATTTACATTCAATAGATTTATGTCCAAATTCATTGCATGAAAAATAGTAGCCATGGAATCGATTTATGTAATTGGTGAGTGGTTTTCTTTTCCATTTGTTTGCTTGAGGTAGGCTTCTCATTTGCTGCATCTTTTGCTGGTTAAAGTTAGTATTCCTTGTCTTACAATGTGTTGCAATATGTCTTGGTTTATGACAAGAGAAACATGTGATATTTTTCATAGGAGGAAAGAACCTCCTTTGACACCTTCCAAATTTGTTCAATTCATATTCAAGAGTGCATGAGCCTTTTTCATCTGATTGTTTCTTCATTTCGTTCTTTGTCATTTGAGGTTGCTGCTTGTTTATGTTTACTTCATTGCAAATCATGTTCTTGCTGGCTTCTACTTCTGTAGGAATATTTTGAATTTCTTCATTATCCTTTACAACTTTTACAAAAATGATATTCTTGTTATCTTCTACCTTGGACTTACTGGTTTCTCCTTCATATCCTATCCAAACCTTTATGAGAGGAGACCTTTGAGCATTTAGAATCTTTTCCAACTGTTCAGAGCTTGTCATTTGAGGAGTATTCGTTAATAATTCTCTTTGGGAGTTTTCTAATTTCTTTCTCAAGAACATTACTTATTCTTCCAATTTATCTTGCTTCTGAATTTTATCATTTATTGGTTTTCGTAGAGTGTCTTCTACTTTCCTTGCTTCTTCAAGTTTTGTCTTCAACCCAACAATTTTTTTCTTATCTTCATATTCTTTCTCATCACATATTTGCACCAATTTCTTCATGTCTTTGTTTTCACTCTTCAATCTTCCTATTTCAGTCAAGGCAATGTCAAGTTTGGTTTGTTCTTTCAATATAATTTCTTCATGGAACTTACTTCCATTCACACTAGCAGGTACCTCATTTGATTGAACATTTTCCTTTAGATATGAATTTTTATTCTTCTTGATTCTCTTCTCGTTCTTGACAATGCAGTCCCTAGTGTCTACTTCATGCATGAAATGAAATCTATCCGAGATTTCTTTTCCAGAGGTTAAATCCATTATTAACTCAATATCCTTGTTATGAAGACTTTTGTATATCACAAAATTTTCCTTGGCATTCCTCTGTTATTCTTGCACCAAGGAAGATTCTGTGCAGTAACCATCACATACAAGTTTCCATACCTCATGTTCATAAGCCATTAAATCTGTTTTAACCTTATCTCTCCATTCCAGAAATTTTGTTGTATTTAACACAGGTACATTTTGATAGTCCATGACTCAACCAGATCTTCTTCAAGCTATTAGGCTTACGCCTAAGGAACCCGCTCTGATACCAAGTGTTAAACCCTTAGTTAAACTGAGAGGGGGGGTGAATAATTTTAACACATTCATGAACTTTTAAAACTTTCCTTTAAACTTATTTACACCTTCATTTCATGATAAACTTAATATGTGAGCAGCAAGTATTAAGCAAATTGGATAATGTAATAGCAATCTTAATATGTGAGCAACAAGTATTAAGCAGATTAGATACACCATATCAACACATAAACATCATGCACATA
The DNA here is from genome assembly GCA_034641835.2 of Pinus albicaulis. Classification (NCBI taxonomy): domain Eukaryota; kingdom Viridiplantae; phylum Streptophyta; class Pinopsida; order Pinales; family Pinaceae; genus Pinus; species Pinus albicaulis. The sequence continues at coordinate 89,138,504 of MU968411.1, forward strand.
GACACCAGATATAAGTGGAAACCCATAAGGGAGAAAACCACATCTTATTATTGTTGTGATGCAAAGGCAAGCTCCAACTCCTTCTCACCACTGATTTTCTGTAGGCTCCAACCTACAGGAGGCTCCTACCTCAATTCTGCAAGCTACAACTTGCAAGGAAGCTCCAACTCCCATATATTTTTTGCAGGCTCCAACCTACAAGAGGCTCCTACCTCAACCAACTACAACTAACTTCTATCAAGCTACAACTTGATATGGAAGCACCAACTTCCTCTATTTTCTGCAGGCTACAACCTGCAGGAGGCTCCTACCTCAGTCAACTACAACTGACATCTATCAAGCTACAACTTGATATGAAATCACCAACTTCCTCACTCTTTCATAAAAATAAACAGATGCTGATTTACCTGGATATCAGTGTTGTTCTGTTCCTTCTTCACTGCTATCCACCAGCCTTCATATCTGCCTTATATCATCTTTGAATCTTCACAACTTCTCTATCTGCTCCTCCTTCTTCTCTGCCTCATTTCTCCATTATCTAACCGCTCTATGCATGTCTATGTGATATCATTTATAGAGTTCACCTCATGACTGTTTGTATTCCACAGGGAATTCGAAGTGAACAACCATGACTCTTTGACTTCCGCCTTCTCATTTCTTTGTCCAGCTCATTCAGAAAAATATAACAATATGTATACATTTCAATTTTACAATGGGGTATATCTTCGCCCACGGAGACTTGCCTTTGCATCCCATACAATAAAAATAATTTTAAATCATTTACATTCACATTTATAGTTACATAAATCAGTTTCACTCGGCCCTGTTTCAGCCCTTGGCTTGCTGTGTGTTTGTCTTTTCTGCTGTTGTCACTATCTTTTTCAGTTCTGCATATTCTCCTGCTTTCTATGCATGTACCCCTACTTTTTCCTCAAATCTGGTAGTTTAAATTAATGCTGAAGCTTTTCATCAAAGATTAAAATATTTGTTATAACTCAATAATGCAATTTCATTTAATTGGAAATGCTCAAATTGGAAAACTCAGTTTCGGAAGCCCACCTTTAATACACTATGAAAAAACAATCAACATAGCTTCAACCCAGCAACTTTAATGCGGAAGTAGTTCTTCATCTTATGCGCTATGGTCAAAAATCCACTTTTGTGACTTCATATGCGAAGGTTACCTTTTAAAACTTATGGTTTGAAACCATATTAAAACCCATTGCATGCATATTCAAATTAACATTCGAATAGCCCGAAGAAATAAACTTCGTTCTCAGCTTATAATTATTGAATGCCTATGTTGCTCACAGCTTTATCCTTACACATCCAACATAATATTTAATATATATAATGTTTTTAATCCAACGTTATGAAACCTTTGTAACAAGCATTTGACCATCACACTCACCATCGAATGTCACCAGTACTTATATTAAATGAAGTCTTCGGGCCCACAGCATATATTAACTCACACATAATCAACGCTCCATTGTGCTCACCATCCATCAATATGCATTTCCATATTAACACTCTAAACTTGGGTTTAAACCCAAATATCAACATAATTTATATGGCCCCAATTCAAACGTTAAGAAACATTTAATAAGACCCATCATTAAATTCATTGGTCCCACATGATTTCTTCACGCAAATCTCTGACTTTGGATTAAACATAATATATTGCATAATTAATATTGAGTCCCACCATATATCATTCAATTCACATTATCCTTAGGGAATAATTCCCGCACCAACACATAGTCAGGCCCACGGCTTTATAACCCTGCCTTACCCTTCATGCATCTTCATGGTGCAAATGTCGTCGATCTCCGATGGCTAGCAATTGGACAGAAATCACAAAAGTTTTAACCCCGCGACTTAACTCGCCAAAAAAATGTGAAACTCGTGGTTTTTAAAAACCACCTTAGGACACGTGTCACACGCGGACCCTTATCGCATTTTTTCTTCAATTCTGCTTACCATTTTAAACTTATGCGAAAACCACCAGTCTTCGCCTCAAACCCGCTTCTATTGTTCATTAGACATTGGATCACGGTTCCGTTTATTGATTTAGGGTTTTTCTTCAAACGCAATTTATCTTTGATTTTATTCCGTATTCGTTGATCTTTTTCCACCTATGTCTTCTGGTTCATAGTTCCAATTTAATCTTTCAATACTGTGTCTCTGCACAATTTCCTACATTGTTTGCCTTTCGACCTCGACGCAAACCTCTGCATACTCTTCACAGTTTAACCACTGCTAAATTCCATTCAATGTTCCACTCCCATCTCACTGTTGTTCAAGTCAGCGCTTCAACTAGCCCTTGATATTGCGCTATCATATTTACATAATTCAATGTGTAAATCCTCTCTCCTTATGCTCGCAGCTCTGCAATTGAGCCATCATTCCACTTCTGGATTTCATAGCACGTGCACAATTATATGTGTATCAAATGTTTTTACAATATAGAATCTAATGCTAACAAATCATTCTGCCCTTCTCAATTTCGCTATATCATTCCTCTTCGATTTTGGTTCATGGCTCTTCAATGCTGCTCCATTTCACGAATTGACCATACCATCTCTTCTATTTCATGATCCTAAGACCATTCAGGTGCACAAAAATTTCTTCATTCCTGCAATTCAATTTCATTGATTCCTTTATATAAAAAGCCTTATATGGACTTCAACCCACTATGGCATTTTCATAACATCGACCTACTGTGATGCTGAATTACTCAATCAATGCCACATAACTCAAATAATGAATATTAGCTCAATAATACAAATCAACCATCTGTTTGAATTGGCGAGGGTGTGCCAACATCCTCTTCACAGATGATGAGCCATCGGATGATAGAGGTAGTATTACTACTTTATTTAAATTTATTCTAACATGTTCTTTAAATTTTTTTTATTAAACTATGTAATGAAATTGTCTAATTATTGTTGTTACTTGTATATATTTTGGAGACATTGGGTCTTTTTATGGCGAGGACATGCCAGCGCCACCAAATGATCCAGGTGTGGATCCTGATTACGATTAGGATATGCCAGATGCCAAGGATCATGATGTTGGTGTAGAGAGACTTGCTCCTATTGGTGCGCTGGTACCGCCTTTTTCTAGGCGCGGTAGGCTTGATAGGAGATTGATGATGGAGTTGGGTGACCAACTCTGTGCATTGTTTTTTGAGGTGGGAGTTAGGCCTGCTATTATGAGAGACATATATGCTAATGGTAGGCTGGTACATATGTGTAGAGGTATGTTGCATGACATGTATAGCCTGATGCGCCATGTCGTAGGAGCTACGACCTTAGTTACACGGCTAAGGAGGGCCCTTGCACGTTATAGGCGTGGTCGAGATGCAGCGCCACATGATTGACAATCCGAGAACATCGATGCATCATATGATGATCATGATTAGGGGCGTGATCATTGTTCAGCTCGCGTCGCGCCAGATGAACAAACTCCACTAGCATCGACCAATAATCATCGTGGAGAGTAGGCTGGACCATTGGCCACGTTGAGTCAGCAACCTGAAGCATCCAACAGTACTCATGATCATAAGCAGGATGGACCATTGACCATGTAGAGTCATCACGATGAGAAGTCGATAGTTGATCCTCATCAGCATGAGGCACCAGTACCATATTAGCAGGCACATGATGATCAACATGTATCTGAGCTTGTCGAGGCTGCACCATTGACTAAGTAGGCCTCGACTAGTACTGCTATTGATGATGTACCACCAGCTGATATATGACATTTATATTATAGTTGTATATTTTTGACATTATTCAGTTATATATATATATATATATATATATATATATATATATATATATATATATATATATATATATATATATATATATATATGGTCCATGTATTTTATGTTCATGTTGCAGTTGTACTTAATTTACATGTTGGTGATCATCATGATGTCTATATTGTTAGGTCATGTTAGATATGATCATTTAATGTGTAGCTTGCAGATAGATGTGTATGCGATAACAGTTATTTCACATGAGATGTATATTTGATGTTTGCGTGGTGATGATGTTATACTATGCTAATTGTGTTTTGTTAGATGATCATGGTCACATTGATGTTAGCGAATTTGAATGTGTTTTTTAGTCAGATATGATGTTTGTACGATGGTTATCATGATCATGATATTTATTAATTAATTTAATTTTAAATGATCATGATATTGTAAAATTGTAGTTGTACTTCTAATTGTATGTAAAATTGTAGAATTGTAATTTTAATTTTAATTGTAATTGTAATATTTGATTATTGTGAAATGAGTGTATTTGTAATTTAAATTATAATTGTATATATGTAAAATTATAAAATTGTAATTGTAATTCTAATTGTATGTAAAACTTTAAAATTGTAATTGTACGTGAAATTGTAAAATTATAATTATAATTCTAATTGTATTTGTAAAATTTTAATTGTATTAATGTGAAATGATTGTAATTGTAATTAATTTTATGTAAAATTCTAAAATTGTAATTGGAATTTTAATTGTAATTGTAATTTTAATTTTAATTGTATGTGAAATTGTAAAATTGTAATTCTAATTCTAATTCTAATTGTATGTAAAATATTTGTAAAATTTTAATTGTATTAATGTGAAATGAATTTATTAAAATTTGTAAATTTTAAATAATTGTAAAATAATAAACATAGAATAATATGAATTTTTGTAACATAATAAAGTTTAGAAAATGATGCAAATAAATTCATGTACTTTAGAATTATCATTATTTTATTATGATCTTACATACAAGAAAAAAACTTTATAGAGTACGCCATTATTTTTGAGATCAACATAATTGCAAATTATCAAGTGAAATATTGATTTTAACATTAAAACAATGCAAATTACCAATTACTTCAAAACACATATTTATATAATGTTTGGAAAAACTCATCTTAAAAAGTATAAATATTAATGAAATAACACATGTACCATATCACTCTCCGTTCTCATGATCACCTTCATTATCTTCTAGCTCGCATGGCATGATAACACTATTGTTCTCAAAAATATGTTTTGATCTAGGGTCACGTCACAATACGAATTTCCAATCCCTATCCAACACATGTGGGTAAAAAAACACATGGTTGCAGTGTTTGGGGAAAACATAGGGCTCCTTAGCTTCATCCAACATCTTTCTAGAGTTGATACATATCATCCTACTATCACGATCTTCATTTACATTATTCCAATCAAAGGTGTCCCACCACTTGCACCTAAAAATAACATATTGGAAAGAAGAGAAATCCACTTCCATGAGATCTTGTATCTTTCCGACGTAATCTAATGTCCCTCGTACTAGATTTTGATCACGGGGGCTAGATCGACTAGATTGATTGAACTCGACTTCCACTCCACAGTCTTGTGTGATGTTTCTGGCATCAAAATTTTCTGTGAGAAAATGGTGTCCATATGCCCACATAGATGGGAACAAGTGCACCTATTATAAAAAAGTTAAAAAATCATAGTGTCATGTGTCTTATAATAACCCAACAGTTAAAATATGAAATATAGATGTAATTACATTTGAAAGGTGCATTATTAAGTTTCAAATGTACATATAAATTAAATAGATTATTACCAAGTTGCTGCACCCAATACCTACGTTTAGCACATCTTCTTCAGCATGCGGGTAACAAATGGTTGCACCGTATTTCTCTCTGACTTGGTCTGAAACCCAACTGTCGGGGCATATTTTTGGCATATTTTATTTTAAATGATTGGGATAAGGCACATTTCTACCATTCAACTGTCTGAATTCTTTCCTGTCGCTATCCCATTTCATCCTATTTTGTTCGTACAATGTGAACCACGGTTGTGTCGCTTTGGAATTGTAAAGAATGAATTTATTGGTTGCTTCAATTTCTGCATTCACTGATGAAATCAAATCGACATTATATAGTACATAGAGATCAAAATATGCATTATACCAAAGTTCAACATGAATATTTACTTTGTGTAAATTTGAAAAATTATAAGTGGCTTACTCTTTATCAAGAGTTTTTTTCCACTCGTTTGGAGCAACTCCCCTTCTCTTTTGTTGATCCAAATTTTTGCAGGAACACAATAGAATACACATATAACCATAAACACAGAGTTTCGGTGGAAATAATTCTTCATTTTATTACTAAAAGAATGACTGAAATAGGCTTACAAACAGATGGAAACAAGCTAGGGCACTATCTTTGAGAAGAGATGTGGCATACACAGGCCTCTGAAATATGTTACATTGAGTCTTAAAGCCTATTACAGACATAATGGAAACAAATGAGCTAGGGTACTAGTAGCATATCCCTGAGAAGAGATGTGACGGTTACCAGCCCCTAAACGGTGTTACGTTGAGGCTGGAAGGCCTATTTATTGTCAAGAAATAATGTAAAACCTGAAACTTTCAAAAACCTAACCCTAGGAGATGAAGTGCCAAAATTGTGGGCCCCGTTTGGGTAAATTGGTGTTTCAACTTCCCAGGGACATAACTTTGGCATTCGATCTCTGTTTGACACGCTCAATATATTTTTAGAAAGATCTATCTGAGGAATACAACATTTGGTATGAGAAACATCAATCCATGGACCCATGTTGCTCTTTGTTTTCCCAAAAAAAGTCATTTAGGGCCTCAAAACGGCTCTGGTAGTTCAGGGCTCGAAAAACTGCTAAATATAGTAAGTTGTGCTTAAAATTAAAAATGGAAAGAACTGATGGAGGGGGTTCAAATGGAATAGGCGGGTGGCCACCAATATCCACCTGGATCATTAATGCCCCAAAATGGCTCCGAGCATGGAGGACCCGAAAACCTGCTAAAAATAGTAAGCTGTTGGAAGTGAAAATCTGCAAGAATTGAAAAGGTGGGTGGCCACCAATATCGACTTGGATCATTCCTCCTTCCTTAGGAAGAAATGGTCTCCATTGCGTTAAGTTCCTCCATGGGGGGTGGGGCAATTCTGCTGAACTTGGTATTGGCTTTGTCCAAGATGTCACGGACCTGTTGGACGACATGATGGATGTAGATGTGCTGCTGGTGGGAAGCCATTGAAGGATCTCGGAAAATTTATCCATAATCACGTTCCTCTGTTTCTCAAGGGCCTCCTCAAACAAGATTTTGATATGATTTTCTGCTCCCTCATATTTCTTTCCTTTTGCCATGGAGGGTCGTGAGGGTTTGTGAGACTGATCTTGGAAGGGTGCAATCAGATCGAGCCCGAACTCCTTATATGCTAACCGCATTAGGGACATGCAAAGAAAAATAGAGAAAGAGCAGACCCACTCCAATAACACTGATCCATATTTTTGTAGGAACGCAAAACAATACACATATAACCATAAAAGCAGAGATGTAGCAGAAATAATGCTTCATTTATTTAATAAAAGAATGACTGAAATAGGCTTACAAACAGAATGGAAACAAGCTAGGGTACTGGAAGCGTATCTATAAGAAGAGATGTGGTGTATGCAGGCCTCTGAACTATGTTACATTGAGGTTCGAAGGCCTATTACAAACATAATGGAAACAAATGAGCTAGGTTACTGGTAGTGTATCAGTGAGAAGAGATGTGATGGCTACCAGCCCCTGAACTGTGTTACATTGAGTCTCGAAGACCTATTTATTGTTGAGAAACAATGTAAAACCCAAAACTTCCAAAAACCTAGCCCTAGAAGATGACGTGCCCAAACTGTGGGCCCCGCTTGGGTAAATTGGTGTTTCAACTTCCTGGGGACGTAAATTTGGCATCCAATCTCCATTTGACATGCTCAATAGCTCGTTAGAGAGATATTTCCGAGGAATACAAAATTTGGTGTCAGAAACATTGGTTCATGGACCCATGTTGCTCCTGTTTTTCCCAAAAAAATGTCGTTTAGGGCCTCAAAATAACTCTGGTAGTTCAGGAGTCGAAAAAATGCTAAATATAATAAGTTGTGATGAAACTTAAAAATAGAACAAACTAATGCTAGGGGTTCAAATGGAATAGGTGGGTGGCCACCAATATCGACCTTGATCATTAATTTCCCAAAATGGCTCTGGGCGTCCAGGACCCGAAAAACTGCTAAAAATATTATGCTGCTAGAAGTGAAAAGCTGCAATAATTTATGTTGCTGGTCTAAATGAAATAGGTGGGTGGCCACCGATATCCACCTGGATCATTTGTCTTCATCCCTTTCATCATCCCAATCACTGCACATGTTCTGTTGTCGATCTGCTTGATGTACTCACTGGCATAATAGAAAGACTTATATGATATGTACCCCTCTGCCATAGACCCCCTTGGTTTTGCCCTTTCTCAAATAAATTCTTTCAATTTCTTCATCTACCTCTCTAAGAAGAACATCCAATGACAAGAAACCGCCCCAACTAATTCAACCTCATCTACTAGGTGGATTAGAAAATGAACATGCAAGTCCATGAAACTCGTCATCAGATCCTTCTCAAACATACAAACAATCTCAACCATTTCTTGATGCCACCGTGGAATGCTAACCACATTAATCTCCTTTTATGTGATCCAGCGTACAAATGCATATAATTTAGATATGGCACATTCTAGATCTTGAGGGAATTCTTGTTTCACACACCTACGCAGGAACAAAGGATAAGGACACTGCAAAGTTATAAACACGTGCAATAATATACAAAATTATTTATGTTTTATGATCCCCTCATGGGATAAAATTTATTAATATAACAAATAATAAAATCATGCTTTTGACATTATATGTACTCTAAGAAGATTCAAATGGTCATGTTATTTCAACCCTAAAAAATGGTCATCCATGGTGAAGCAGCGCCATAGTGAAGACTCGTATGAAGATGGTACTCCCACACCCATTATAACTTCGTTTGCCAAAGAAAGATCATATTTTTTTAAATCCATGGGACATCACCTTCTTTGAAATACCATGAATTAAAGGGACCAACGACTTCCTCTGATCATATACTTTTTAATCGTCTTGGCCAATGTTTCTTTTTAGTTTTTGAAGTAATAAGATCTTTCCTAATAGCCAATGTGTCACTTTTTTTCGATGATATGTGCCTCCATAAAGAAGATGAAACATTTTTAAATATATGCATGGGATCTAATAAGTGGGTAATCTTAAGATGCTCCCAATATGGGAGGTTATAAGAGATAGGTTTCCTTTTCATCCCAATGGGAAATTTCTCAAGATAAGTGTTGAAGAATTCTGGATCATCAAACATAGGCTCCCCATTTGAATTGAACATTTCTATGAACTCCTTCTCCTTCTCTCTCTCATGTTGTCTAAGCCATTTAGGTGGTGTCGTTACTAGAGGCCTTTAGGTTCTCTCTCATTTACCATTGAAAGCGTATGCTTCTCTTTTGTAAGGGTGTTGTTCTAGGAGGAATACCCTGGAACAATCATACACTAGCTTTCGTAGGTCCTTGGACCATCTAGCTTTCAGAGAAGGTCCACGACATTTACATCGAAAATATCGTTGTGTTACAAGACCTACGAGATTATTGTATACCATTAGTATCAATGACACGTTAAAGAATATCATGAATATCAGAACAATTACAATGAATTAAATAACTAATATGCGAAATAATATTGTTACGTATATAAAAAAAATCATTAAATTAAACATGTATACCAGAGAAAACTCCTAAGCCTAGGTAATCATGTGTCGTGTAAGCACATATGACATATAATGTAAAACTCCTCTCTACTGTGATGGGTCTTGATACATCGTATACATTTATCCCATCCCACAATTCCTTCAATTCATCTACCAGTTGTTGTAAGTAAACATCCATATTCCTCACTTGTCTTCTACCAGTGACTATGAGAGCCAACATAAGATGTTCATTGTTCATGGACAACCATGGGGGGATATTGTTATTGATCACTACTACAGGCGAAACAGAATAGTTGGTGTTCTATAGAGAATATGGGTTGACACCTATGTTGAGTCGTAGACTTCGTACTTCATGCTTGAATTTTTCGGGCCATGTATCCTCTATATGTTTCATGGCTATTGAATCAGTTGGGATTCACATAACTCCCAACTCACTTTTATGTGTGGCATTCCATCCGTGCAACATAGCTAATTCTTTACAATGAAAGATCCTTTGAATCCTTGGGATTATAGTCATGTGCCTCAATATCTTAAAAGGAGGACCACGTGATTTACCATTTCTTTTTTATTTATCATACCTATCATGCCCACATTTCAGACGTATTTCTTTGTCTGCATATTGTCCTCTATATAGAATACAATCATTTGGACATGCATGATATGATATGTACTCAACACCCAACATTTTCAAAAATTTCTTCGCCTCTTCGCAACTACTGGGCAATACATTATCACTCGGAAGAACCTTATCTTTGAATAACCTATAGTTAGTGATCATGGAAAATATTAATAAATGTACATTAATGCCGATACAATTATTAACTTTCATAATATTGACCATTTGTAATGTTCATTGTGTACTAATTACATTTCTCAAATTTATATAAGCAATGACTTAATGGTAACTTACCTCAAAATTTCCGAGAAACATGAATTCGACAAGCCAAACTTTGCTTTCAAGTTGTACAGTAACATCATTGTCCCCAATTGGGTAGAATTTGATTGACCACTAGGTCAAAAAAGAGGGGTGGTGGAAGAAAATTTAAGGCTTTCGAAAAAGGTTTCAGGGATATGAGCATCATCCCCTAGTTGATCATCATTTTGGAATGCATCTAACAACATTGTCTCCATGGGAGTCGTATCCCTTAAGTAATCATCCATACCAACCTCTATTTGATTGCCTCCATTGCCAACTTATGAAGAACTACTATTGTTGTTGTCATTCCTAATTGGTGAATATGGACGTAGTGGGAATTGAATTAGTGGTTGATTCAACCATTCTTGGTATCGTTCCTCTCAAATTTTTTCTCTTAATTTAGTCTTCTCTCTATTTGAAATTGTCGTGGGCTGCAATGAAGGATGGTAGGTAGGTCGCTCATCATCACTAGAATCCTAATAATTAAAAAAAAATAAAAAAATATTTGAACATGATTAGTACAAAATATATGATATCAATTAGTAAGCACATTGACAATATTTTATGATTAATTGGTTTGACGCTGAAATAATTACATTAATCAATATACCAAACAATTATAATTATTACCATAATTGTCCTAGGATTGTGCCTAGAAGATGCAATATTGTTATAATTGGCTGGGTGAAGCAGTTGTCCATTTTCATCTACCAAATGTGCCTTGCGGTACCCTGCTCCTGATAAGAGCTTCCGACATTTTGGAGTTGTTTGAATATTTTGTGCATCTGAACTCGATTCTAAATCTTCATGAACCTGCAAATTTGTATACATTATAAATTTAATTAAGATGTGTATGATTGACATTTTTAAAAAACATAAATTCAATTAGACAATGAAAATAAAATTAAAATCTAAAGTAAATATTATGTATCGAGATGGATAGGGAGAAATCTGCGATGGATTTTGAAGAATTGACCATTAAATATAATTATGATATGCTATCCATGCATTTGAGCAAAGTCAACAATAAATTTTGGTGTACACACCTAAAAGTAATTTCGGTGTCTTAAAAATGGACTTCTTGTTATCGGTGCTAATGTACAGATAACCGCACTGGTGTGTTTTAGTTACTGCTCACCAGTGCCATGTTTTCAACGGATGCATCGGTGTGGTGCTATTAAGTGACGCATTGGTGACAAATAATCACAAATAAAAAAAGTGCAACTCTATTTTCTTTAAGTGAAAAAAAAAGCGCGGTAAATTGAAAAATGGGTGGAAAAATATTTTTGAAAATTTAATTTCATAAAACAATTCTTTATATACTAAACACTTTTCATTATTTCACTATTTTTGCAAAAAATTTCAGCCAGATATTTACAGGAGACATATCTCGAGCAAGAGAGCACTAGAGCACTATGGAGCAGCAAAATACATTCGAACAAAAGTATTCAGACAATCAAAATTCCAAACCTATGGTGATTCAAACCCTGTAGCATAGAATTTCAAATGATCTCGTGATTAAATTTTATTTTATTTTTATATTTCTTGCAGTTTTTTTTACCGAGTAAGAAAAAAATTTAAATTTTTTCTTCATTATTAAAAAAAAAAAAAAATCCATTTTTACCCTAAACCCTTCATTCTTTTTGTTTCTGCCCTTTCTTCTCCCTCTTTATGTGATTTTAGAATTAGGGTTTTTCATTTTAGATTTACATGGTTTGTATTGCTATATATAGGCCTATGAAATCCAACCCATGGGACGACTTGCATAGTCGGATGCCAATCCATGTTGGCCCTTGCGCAAATTTTTAAAAAATATAATTTTTTTTCTCGATGTGCCTGGAGTAACCTAGCACACTGGTGCACTAGATTATCCTAGCACACCGCGCAAGTACTGTGTGATAAAAAAATTAAAAACAATTTTTTTAATCACTGCGCCATATGTAAAATAGGGCACTTGTGCAGTATTTCATTATGGCGCACCGTGCATGTGCTGTTTCACAAAAAAAAAAAAAAAAAAATTATTGTGTTAATCGGTGCACCATGTGACATATAATGCACCGCACCAGGTCTCTTAGTTGATGGAGAGCACCATATGGTGGTCCGTTGTTTTCACGGGGCGTTTACAAGAATAGGCTGCACCATCCCCTCCACGACACCATATGCTACTAAAACTAACAGTAGACTATTTTTATTATTTTGTTTGTGTTAATCTGTGCGGTGGTTAACATGTAATACACTTGTGCTCGTTGTTGCAATATAGCACTGTACGGTGTTTTATACTGTTTGGGCGGTGCATTTAGAAGACCAGCACACACCGACGTCGGTGCGTACAACATGAAAAGCACACCGGTTTCCTGATATATATTTTTTTAACCTGGAAAGTTGACAATTTATTTATAAAATATATTAATTAATGATATAGTACAGGTTTCATATTGACAAATAAATGGATGACAAGATATCAAGTAACAAAAATATTGATAAAACATCAAGAAAAACAAAAAAGGAAAGTTCTTTGTAAATTATTTACAAAAAATATTATTTTTGAGCTATACGTAAGTTTAACTAATATGTATTGTTTATTATGTATAATGGAGAGCCACAAAATGATGAATCTTGATAAGATTATTTCTGATCTAGGACCACAAAAGCGTAAAAGCTTGATGGAAAAATTGCAAAAGGATGAATCAGGTGAATGAAAAAGTACTATCGATCCAATATGCGTTTCTTTTTTTTTAATTTTCACTGATAATATACTTAAAATTATTAGATAACATGTTTCAAACAATCTATTAATTTACATTTGTTTAATGTTCTACATGGACCTTAAACTCAGAAAAGGAATGTTGCTCTAACAAAAGAAAAAAATAAAACATGGAAATGAAAATGAATTGCTCCTTAGCTCATCTGAAATGGTGCTGGAGGTTAACGAAAGGGGGGAAAAATTTTACAAAATTTCGAGGGATCTAGTGGAACGAATGTATAGATGTTCTTTCCACTTACAATAAAAAAATCAATCCAATGATTCCAAGAACGAAATTTTATCCAAACTATAGGAAGAGTTTTCAGAGAATTGGTCAATGAGACATGTCAATTTTTTAATAGCAAAAACATACAACAACAAAAAAGAAGGAATGAAAAAGTAATATTCCTTTAAATGTTTTTCTAGAATTATTTATAAATATCATTTATAAATACCACTTTTGTTATATTTGCTTTCATATATTAATATAAAAATTAAACAGTTTATTGTCATGTTACATTTTCAGGAAGATTATGAAAATCTCAAAAGATGAACAAGTTGATATCATAAATATGCCAGTAGGAATGTCCAAAAAGGTGTACAAGGAGGTGGTCAAAGAAATGGACAAAATTTCATCGCAGGAGGAGCCATCTCAACAATACTGTGCTTCAAATGTAATATGTAATCATTGAATTTTTCGATCATCAGGTACAATAATAAACAATTTAGCATTAAATATTAATTTTCAAGTTACTTCTTGTAGAGAAGAAAAGAAAATGGAACCCATTCAACACATAAAACATGATGGCAAGGAAGAAAAGGGCTAATATCTAAGTTTGTGAGTAATTGTTACTTCCTTATAACAACTTAACTAGATTTCATTTATATATATATATATATATATTTTTTTTTACAGCAATCATCATTGAATGTTTTGAAACAAGTGCCAACATACAAAGAAGAAACATTAGACGAATTGGTTGACATTGAGTTAAATATGGGTTGTGAGTATATGTTGGCATATTAGAAATTAATTGTGGAATTTGTAAGCATCTATCGATCTTGTTTTACTTAGCTCTGTCTATAATTAATATAACGGAAAAAGCTTTTATATTAAATATATGATTTGTTATGGGGTATCAAACTTGCAAGAAACAAAGTATGGAGTTGTGCCAATATATGAAATCTTGAAAGATGGCATACTACATGGTTTTGAAAGAATGTGTATAGTTCACGAGTCAATTGTTGCTATGGTACATCATTTTTTTTCGATTTACATTGATTTATATTATTAAATATTTCAATTTTCATTATTCTCACCAATATATATACACTCATTACAGTTTATTTTTATATTTGTAGATGGAAGGTGAAGAAGAAAACAATCAACACCATGAAAAAAATATTCCTGAAAATAACCTAAGTCATGGAAGTAGCTCGAGCAGTGATAACATTTCAAGTGAAGAATGATGATCATTATGTTTGGATATCAAAGCAAGGTGTTGTATTTTTTGAAATATTTGTGTGTGAAATTAGACTTTTTGTTTAATGTAATGGACACAGTGTCCAATAAAGACAACGGGATACCAATAACTGCCCCATTTTGTATGAAAAAGACTATACTATTCACACACACACACACACACACATATAATAATAAAATATATTTTAATTTATTCTATTGTGTTGAACTCCATTGTCGCTGTGAAATGTGCCACCACTGATTAAATTTATGGATGATTAAATATTATAATGAAGAGATGTGAAATTTGATTATATGATATAATAAATTAATCCAAACATCACATTCAAATGCACTAATAAAAATTTAATTGATATGAATACTGTTATAAGATATGTGTTGTCTTCTGATGAATAATGGATTTTAAAAAATCACAATAATTATGATATGATATAACAAATTAATCCAAACATCACATTCAAATGCATTAATACAAATTTCATTTATGAATATTGTTATAATATGTGTCGAATTTCGATACACTACCAGTCAAAATGTACAATTGGAAACAATTATGCATGTTACTTTCCCAATGTTTGTGCATAAAACCTTTTCATATGTAAAAAAACACTAACCACGAATATCGTCGTTCATAAAATTGTCAGCCTAAGCTATAAATCCTATGTTAAAATTACTAATGTGTTGACCACAAAATAGATTTTTCACCTCTTGTGCATGTGTTCAACATTGGACCAAATAACAATCTTTTGTCATGTTGGAAAAATAAAAAAAAGGCCCCAACCAAATAATGATCCCTCCCAATTATACCACCCTATCTGATACTACCATTTATGTTCCCAATGTCACAAACCCCTTAGAAAGAAAATACAATAAGTAACCAAGAGAAACATATTTAGGAGGCAAGCAATGACTAAGGAATATTTATTTTCCTTGACTCTTGGAAAATTTCATTGCAGTAAGCTCATTTTACATAATTTGGCTCACAAATCCTCTCATCCTCTGTCTTTCCTACCTTCTCCACAATTGTTCAATTTGGTCCAAATCCACAGGCACAAGCACTAGAAAAAATGGGATGGATGGGAACTGTAACAGACATTAAAGCCAATAAATGTCATATCCTATTGAGTTTTTTGATCTAAACTGCATGCACAAATTTAAGTGGTAACATAGGCTCTTATTGGGGGATGTGGGACCTTTGTCATTTCTAGTATGAAAAAGTGTTATGGTGCACTCTCTTCCTTAAAATATTCTAAACATGTTCTTTTGTTGCTATGTAAGGGTGTCCAGTGCCATTTCAATCCATTTTGTTGAAGATCTTATTTAAGTACAGAAAGGGGGAATGTATTATCATTGCAAACATAATACACGTTGAGTTTGGTATGATGCTGTAAAAGTTTTCAGAGTCACAAGTCCTTTTCATTTATGGGGACAGAGAATTCATCAGGATAGATGACCATACACTTAATGAAAAAATTTGATTCAACTCAAATTGGTTGTTCTGGATTTCCATCTGGTTCAAATTGAGACTAGCTCCATCTTCCTCAAATACTAAAACAAACAGTTGAATAAGCTTAACCAACATAATTTTGAAATCAATCAAGCTTATGTTCTTGGTATTAGCTCTACCATGCATTATGATCATTGCTTTTGGAGCTTCATCTTGTTTGACAAGACCTGGACCATCATCGTCCTTTTTACATCTTCAGTTACATGTTTGTGAGTATCTTCATCAATTTGTAAAATCCCCCCCACAATTTTGTGCCCCCATGCTAACCACTGAATACATCAGTCATGAAATATGGATTGTAGTATTGTTTAAGAAAAGCCTATCTCCTTTGTATAGCTAGGTTGTTGAATGAATTGTCTAAATTCATATTCATTAATGCTCTTGGTTTGTGCATCATTTTCAAAGGAAAAATTCATATTGCCATACAATGGGTTTTGTAGGGAGTCTTCATTATTGGAGCACATTTCTTTTTCATAATGATCATAATTTTCATACACACAACAACCCTACACCATATATAATTTTTAAAATGTTGTTTTCCAACTTCCATTTAATGGTTTCAACACCTTCATCATTAAGGGACTGAGAGAGTGTTACTTGAAACTTATTATGTTGTTACCATTCGACCTTTTCCTATTTACCATAAATTGAGCAGTCATTAACATGGAAAAGATGAGACATGTACAATGGGTTTTTGTACGGAATATTCATTTCTTGTTAATTTATGTAGGTAGGTAGGGTGTCCTTATCTCCCATCTTCCTATACAGTACTCTAGTCACATATTCTTTCTTCCATGTTACTGGTTCCTATGTTACTGCTTTACAGAATTTCCTTTACAACATCTAGTGTAATTGCTAGTAATACATTCCTATGAATATTGTTATGTTATTATATTGACCCTCCTTTGAATTATGCTACCGCTTTATGAAATTTCCTTTGCAGCATCTATTGTAATTCCTAGTGATACATTCCTATAAATATTGCTATGTTATTGTATTGGCCCTCCTTTAAACTGAGAAAAAAAAATTAAAACTAATTATAAAAATGTGAATTAATAATTAACTTAACCACATCATTACTTTATAAATTTATCTTTATAAATTATAATGTTTATGGAATATATTGAGATAAACCTTTTCTAAACCAAAACATTACCACATAAGCTTATCTTTATAAATTACAAAGTTTAAAACATTACCACATAAGCTTATCTTTATAAATTACAAAGTTTATGAAATTTATTGAGATAAAAATTATCTAAAACACAACATTACTACATAAACTTATCTTTATAAGCTACTATGTTTATAAAATTTATTGAAATACAAGTTAGCTGATTGAAAATGTTTTTAGTTAATCGAATTTTTGGTTGAAGTGATTGCAAATAAGATAATTCTCTTTTTCATTTGAATTCAAATTCTTTAAAATAACCTATTAATTAATTTCCCTCTCAATGAGTTATTATTAATATTTCACGCAAGTCGTAGATTTATTATTAATATTTCACACAGGTTGTAGGATAAATCACGTATAAAAAACTGTGCACTTCTATTAAACTTAGGAGTTTTTTTAATGTGATTTTTTAGAGTTTTAGGTGTTAGAATTTGGGGAAAAATTTTGAGATGAAATTTAAATTTTTATTATTTAAATTGGTTCTTTTGATTATATATATGGATTCAGCATTCTAAAAAATCCTAAAGCATTGTGTTTGTGCAAGATTATCCATTAAATTTTTGTTTTCAATAAATTCCTGTCAAATTTTAGAGAAATTAGACCCAAAAAAACCACCATAAAAACTTTCAAAAAATTACATACTATTAAGTAAGTTTTTATATACAATATGTTTATGTTTATGTTAAAATAAAAGCAAAAAGTGCAAATCTGCCGATAAGACTATTCATTTAAAATAAAAGCAAAAAGTGCAAATCTGCCGATTTCCACTAGCGCACGCAAACTCTTTTAAGACCAGCAATTAAATTAACTAGGTTTCGTTAATGACAAGTAACTGAGAAATACAAGCGATTAGAACAATGTTTAGACCAGAACCTAATACGAGCTTCAATGACGGGCAGAAGCCGAGGTCAAAACTGGGACGACCGAAGAGGAGCAATATTTTTTTTTTAATTGCATTGCGGTTATGGTATTAAACAATAAAGTGGTTGGCCAAATTCAGTTGCACGAGAAAGGCGAATAATAAAGACAAAGACAGTTGCAGGAGAAAGGCGAATAATAAAGACATGCTGGAATTAATTCCAACTGCCCATGAGACAGGGCGGCAAGACAGTCCGCGGGGGTCCGGCAAGACAGGCCAGCGGAGTATTGAACCCCATCGGAGCTGGGCCCACACCATGCAGACACAAAGGATTCCGCGGGGGTCGTGAAAGTCTTGAGGGCGAATGATCTTACCCCCTCGGAACAGCTAGGGGCCCACATATGTTATACGGCCCATATGTCATATGTCATATGTTGATCGCCAGTTAAATGCTTTTAATATGGCATTTGTTTTAAAAACATAAGTCTGTTTTAAATATTTTAAATTTTATTTGTTTTATGTTTAATATATATAACACATATATATATTAAAAAGGCCCATGAGGCATATATGTTTTATTTTTATTACACAGCAGCGTCAATAAAAAAAGGAAAGACAACAGAACTGGTTTTATTACACAGGAATGTGCACAGCAGTGCGGGATAAAAATCAAAGTGCCAGCAAACAGAACTTGACTTCAATGTGTTTCCAAGCGGTGCTGACAGAGTTAATGCAGCCATAAAGATTGTCAAGCGGTGATAATTTAGTGGTTGAGCAATTTATGATACAGATATTTCTGTTTTGTAATATGTAGAGACAGAGAGTTGTTAATTGTATGGTAATGTTTTTTTTATACACAACAGCGTTGAAAAGAACAGAGACAGAGCAGAATTTTTATACACAGCAGAGTGTATGTTTTTTTTGAAAAACAGAGTATTCCAGCAGTGAATGTTTTTAGTGAAACAGAGTTTTATTTGTGCACTGTGACAGCAGCAGTCACAATTGTAAATCCCTCTTTTGAGGAAGAGTCTGTAACAGCAATTTTTTTTAATAGATTTTTTTTTTATATATGAAACTCTGTCACTGTGGAAGAAATTCTGAATATTTCTCTGTCTTAAGGGAAGGCAGTTTTATTGTTTTGGAATTCTGAAAATTCCAACATGGTATCGGAGCCAATCCAGGCTATTTGAAGGTCAAATAAGCTGAAGGAAAGGAGTTCTTTATTTGCAGCAACCTCTCCAGCAGAGTGAAGGTTCAGACAAGAAGAATTCGAAGGTATTTCTCTATAAATTTTTGTGTTACTGTTGCAGTACATTTGGTTAGTTTTAAAACACAGTCAAGTGTTTTTATCATAGTTAGAAGTGCAGAATGGCAGGCTCCAGCACTGGTATGAGTTTGGGAAATATACATCTCCCACAATTCAATGGAAAAAATTATGACTACTGGTCAATAACTATGAAAGCCTTATTTACTTCACAAGAGTTATGGGAATTAGTTGAGGATGGCTTTGAAGAGCCAGCAAATGAAGCAGAGTTTTTTGTTTTAAATCAAGAAGAAAGGGAGTCACTGAAGAACAATAAAAAGAGAGATGCTAAGGCTCTTTTCTTCTTGTATCAAGCAGTGCATGAGAGTGTGTTTCCAAGGATAGCAGCAGCCAAGAAATCTAGTGAAGCATGGGAAACTCTCAAGACAGCTTATCAAGGCATGGAGAGAGTGAAGACAGCAAAACTTCAGTTGTTGAGGAGAGATTTTGAGACTCTCTGTATGAAAGAGTCAGATAATATTGACTCATTCTTCACTCATGTGATTGGAATGGTCACACAAATCAGATCTCATGGAGAGGCTCTTGAAGACAAGAGGATTGTGGAAAAACTCTTGAGAAGCTTACCCTCAAGATTCGATGTGATTGTCACCACCATAGAAGAGACAAGGGATCTCACAAAGTTTTCAGTGGATGAATTACATGCATCACTGATGACCCATGAACAAAGATTGGGTAGGAGTGAAAACTCATCTCTTGAGCAAGCCTTTAAGACCCAGATGTCTTTCGGAAGAGGAAGAGGGCAAGGCAGACGAAACAACAGAGGAAGAGGCAGAAGACAGAACAGAGGTGGAAGGAACAGTCCAACAAATGCTCAAGGAAGGGGCAGCAATCCAAATCAGCATCAAGACCAAGGCAGCAGCCAACAGAATGGTCAGCAGAATGATCAAGGACAAAGGTATGATAAGTCCAATGTCCAATGTTATAATTGTAAGAAATATGGTCATTATGCTAATGAATGTATAAAGAAGAAGCAGAATGATATGAGAAGTGAAACTAGTGCAAATTTCACAAAAGAAAATAGCAGCCAAAGTAATTTGTTTTTAGCTTGTAATATGGCTGAAGAAAAATCTGAAGATTTATGGTTTCTAGACTCCGGTTGTAGTAACCATATGACAGGAAACTTAGCAATGTTTTCTATGTTAGATGAGATTGTGCAATCACAAGTCACACTAGGAACTGATAGCAAAGTTTCTGTTATGGGAAAAGGAGATGTAAATGTTTTAACAAGATTAGGTGCAAAGAAAACCATAGCAGATGTTTATTATGTTCCAGGAATGAAGTGTAACCTCTTAAGTGTTGGACAGCTTGTCCATAAGGGGTATAATGTTTTCTTTGATAATGATGTTTGTACCATCATGGATAAACCACCCAGCAAACAGTGTATTGTTCAAGTGAAGATGACTAGGAACAGGATGTTCCCTCTCAGAATGAGAGCAGACTTGAAGAATGGTGAAGAGAAAGCAGCAGTTGCACAGGAGACTTACCAAAGCGAACCAAAGGATGATAATTGGTTATGGCACTTGAGATTTGGTCATCTCAACTTTGGAGGTCTTAATTTGTTGAACAGAAAAGGAATGGTAAGTGGTTTACCATTGATAGAGAAACCGGACAACCTTTGTGAAGGTTGTATTCTTGGGAAACAACACAGAGAAATTTTTCCTTCCGGGAAAAGCATAAGGGAAAAAGCACCCTTAGAGATTGTCCACTCAGATGTATGTGGACCGATGCAAACTCCATCACTTGCTAGCAACCACTATATCTTAACATTCATAGATGATTTTACAAGAAAAACTTGGGTTTACTTTTTGAAAAACAAAAGTGAAGTGTTTGAAAAATTTTGCAATTTCAAAGCACTTGTTGAGAACCAGAGTGGGCTGCATATCAAAGTCTTAAGGAATGATAGAGGAGGTGAGTATATATCTAAAGATTTTCTACGTTTTTGTAGAGAAAATGGTATTCATAAACAGTTTACAACTAGATATACTCCGCAGCAAAATGGAGTGGCCGAAAGGAAGAACCGAACCATAATGGACATGGCGAGGAGTATGTTAAAGGCAAAGAATTTGCCTAATGATTATTGGGCTGAAGCTGTACATTGTGCAGCGTATATTTTGAACAGGTGCCCTACAAAAGCAGTTATGAACAAAGTGCCGGAAGAGGCATGGAGTGGCGCAAAGCAAAGTGTCACACATATGAAGGTTTTTGGATGTGTAGCTTATGCACACATTCCGGATCAGCTAAGGAAGAAGTTGGATAGCAAGGGGGAGAAATGTATTTTCATTGGATACAGTGAGGAATCCAAGGCATACAGGTTATATAACCCATCCAACAAGAAGTTTCTTGTGAGCAGGGATGTTCAGTTCATTGAAGAGGAAGCTTGGGATGGAAGCATAGAGAAAACAGTGAATGTTAAACACTGTTTATCTCATGATGAAAATGATGATGAGGTGGCTGAAATACATCCCCAAACAGCAACACCAACAAGAGGGCAGCAAAGTACACCTTTGAGGAGAAATGAAAGTGCTTCTCCAAGCACACCACAAGGAGGAAATTCAAGTGCTTCTTCAAGTACTTGTACACCTACTGAAAGAGGTAAGAAATTCAGAAGTTTGAAAGAAATTTATGAACAAGATTTAGCTAATGAAGGTATCAATTCTTTGTTTGCGTTATATTGTCATGTTGATGATCTTGTTCATTTCGAAGAAGCTATCAAGGATAAGAAATGGATAGAAGCTATGGATGAGGAAATAAATGCCATAGAGAGGAACAAAACTTGGGATTTGGTTGAACTCCCAAAAGGTAAAGATGTCATAGGTGTTAAATGGGTCTACAAGACCAAGAGTAATGCTGAAGGCAAGATAGAGAGACATAAGGCAAGGCTTGTTGTCAAAGGGTATAAGCAGAAGCATGGCATTGATTATGAGGAAACTTTCGCACCGGTTGCCAGGATGGAAACCGTGAGAGCAGTGTTGTCTATAGCAGCACAAAACAAGTGGAAAGTTTACCAAATGGACGTGAAGTCAGCATTTCTGAATGGAGTGTTAATGGAAGAGGTTTACATTGATCAACCTCTCGGCTATGAGAAGAAAGGCCAAAAGCACAAGGTATGCAAACTGAAGAAAGCTCTTTATGGGCTGAAGCAAGCACCAAGAGCGTGGTACAGTAGGATAGATTCATATCTACTGGAAAATGGTTTCGAAAAGTGTGAGGGAGAACCCACCCTCTACATCAAAGAACAAGATGGTAAGATCTTGATTGTAGTATTGTATGTTGATGATGTTATTTTTACAGGTAATGATGATTGCCTTATTGAACATTTTAAAACGGTCATGAAAGAAGAATTTGAAATGACTGACATGGGTTTGTTGAGATACTTCTTGGAAATAGAAGTAGAACAAGATAAAAATGGGATTTTTATCTCACAAGCAAAGTATGTTAATGAGGTACTTGAAAGATTTAACATGCAGGAATGCAAAGCAGCAATCACTCCCACAGTGATGGGATTAAAACTCAGCAGAGAGGACAGCAGTAAGGATTTTGATCCTAGTTTATACAAGAGCATAGTTGGCAGCCTTATGTATTTGACTGCAACTAGGCCGGACATAATGCATGTTGTTAGTTTGATTTCCAGATTCATGGAAAAGCCAAAGGATGCACATTGGCAAGCAGAAAAAAGAATTCTGAGGTATGTTAAAGGTACAAAAAGATTTGGTATTTTTTATACTGCTTCAAAATGTTCAGATTTAGTTGGATACACTGACAGTGATTGGGTTGGAAGTGTTGATGATCGGAAGAGCACTTCCGGTTATGTTTTTCATATGGGTTCAGGAGCCATTTCATGGGCTTCTAAGAAACAGCCCATTGTAGCATTGTCTACAGCAGAAGCAGAATATGTGGCAGCTACAGCAGCAGCGTGTCAAGCAGTTTGGATGAGAAAAATGTTGAGAAGCTTATGTCAAGAACATGTAAAAGGGACAGTGATATTTTGTGACAATAGCTCAGCTATTGCATTGTCTAAAAATTCTGTTTTTCATAAAAGAACAAAACACATTGACACCAAGTTTCATTTCATACGGGAATTGGTTAGCAATGGCGAGATTGTTTTGCAACATTGCAGAACGGAGGATCAATTTGCAGATATCCTCACAAAGCCACTACAGCAGAAAAGCTTTGAACATTTCAGAAGATGCATGGGTATGCAAGAAAACCCAACAGTTGAAATTAAGGGGGAGTGTTGGAATTAATTCCAACTGCCCATGAGACAGGGCGGCAAGACAGTCCGCGGGGGTCCGGCAAGACAGGCCAGTGGAGTATTGAACCCCATCGGAGCTGGGCCCACACCATGCAGACACAAAGGATTCCGCGGGGGTCGTGAAAGTCTTGAGGGCGGATGATCTTACCCCCTCGGAACAGCTGGGGGCCCACATATGTTATACGGCCCATATGTCATATGTCATATGTTGATCGCCAGTTAAATTTTTTTAATACGGCATTTGTTTTAAAAACATAAGTCTGTTTTAAATATTTTAAATTTTATTTGTTTTATGTTTAATATATATAACACATATATATATATTAAAAAGGCCCGTGAGGCATATATGTTTTATTTTTATTACACAGCAGCGTCAATAAAAAAAGGAAAGACAACAGAACTGGTTTTATTACACAGGAATGTGCACAACAGTGCGGGATAAAAATCAAAGTGCCAGCAAACAGAACTTGACTTCAATGCGTTTCCAAGCGGTGCTGACAGAGTTAATGCAGCCATAAAGATTGTCAAGCGGTGATAATTTAGTGGTTGAGCAATTTATGATACAGATATTTCTGTTTTGTAATATGTAGAGACAGAGAGTTGTTAATTGTATGGTAATGTTTTTTTTATACACAACAGCGTTGAAAAGAACAGAGACATAGCAGAATTTTTATACACAACAGAGTGTATGTTTTTTTTGAAAAACAGAGTATTCCAGCAGTGAATGTTTTTAGTGAAACAGAGTTTTATTTGTGCACTGTGACAGCAACAGTCACAATTGTAAATCCCTCTTTTGAGGAAGAGTCTGTAACAGCAGTTTTTTTTAATAGAAATTTTTTTTATATATGAAACTCTGTCACTGTGGAAGAAATTCTGAATATTTCTCTGTGTTAAGGGAAGGCAGTTTTATTGTTTTGGAATTCTGAAAATTCCAACAAGACAAAGAATGGTAGATAGGTGAAGACCCCACGTCGGTTTGCTTACACTTGAAACACCCCCACATACTTTCCTCGCGCACCCAAAAAGTAAATAATAATACACTTATCTACTCTTTCCAAGTGGATGGCAATATTCATTTTATATACTAGTTCGTGAAGCGGAGGTTTGACGGTGGAGGGAGATGGCTTTCATCCAATCTACCAAGGTTCAAATTTCCGTGGAGATGTATCTCTGTTGTGTCTTGGCTAGACGAGTAGGCGACCCCAGAGCGGACGTCTCGGCTCTTGTTGAGGCATAAGTTCCTTTCTATTGTGTGCGGCTTGCAGGCTGTTCCACCTAGCCTAGGTTTATAGTGGCAGCCAATTGGATTTGAACCCGGGCCTTGCTCAGGCAACTCTCACCAGTTACCGATTACCCTAGATCTAAAAAAAAAAATTTCATTTTATATACTAATATTGGCCAGTGCCACATCTTCAACATTTCCTACATGTCTGGCCACATAAAAAGCCATAAAAGCCACTCACGGAAGCTTTTAAATCAAGGGAAAAGGCTAACTCAATACCAGAAACAGAAATTTGTTCACCAAATATTTTTAAATTTTTTTTTTTTAAATATTTGTAAAATAAATTTTTAAAAGGAAAAATCATATTTTATGGATATATTAAAGTTTTTAAAGACATCAATATTTTTACATCAAAATTTTAATATTTAAATTTTTTTTTTTTTTTTTTTTTTTTTTTTTTTTGAATAAGACTAAATCTATTAAGGAAATATAGTACAATCAATGCCTGCATAAAAGCAAATCAAGAGAGCAAGGGAGCCAGTAATGATAGACTATCAACCTCGGTCCCAAAGAACATCCATGGCATGAGCAAAAAGATAACCAGTAGAACATAAAGTAAAGAACTAGACTAGGGAGTCAAACCAGAATGGGTGGACTCTCCCAATCGACATTTTTTCTTTTTCTTTTTACTGAATCTAACCCAGCCATTGTGAGCTGGCTGGACGGGAATCATCTGCAAACTATTCTATGCAGAAGGAGGAGACTCCTTATCCGATTCAGAGGACGAAGACCTGTGAGAGCGTTTCTGAGAGATCAATGGGGCAGAAGGGTCCGCAAGAACAGCAGAGGGGGCGTCCGGCGGAGCTTCATCATTCAGCTCATCTGCTACTATTTCCTCCTCATCCGAGCTGGAGGAGTCTGAATCATCCATGGGGGGAGGAACATAGGGATTCCAGCTCTTGACTTTGGGTTTGCGAACCAAATTCTTCTTTTTGTTGAGGATATGGGTGCAGTCCTTTTGGAGGTGCCCCGTTTGATGACAATGGCGGCAGCGGAAGGCTGTATTTTCGTAATCCAAAGTTTGAGTCCAGTGAAAATCCCCAATCTTGAGGTTGATCTGATCCGGCAGTCCTTTGCTGATGTCTATTTCCGCACAGATTCTGCCGTAGGTGAAGAGTCCATTGTCCCTTCTCGAGTTATCTATAGTGAGGAAGCGGCCTAATGCGTCTCCAATGGCGATGAAGATAGAAGTATGCCATAGATGCACCGGAAGGTTCGGGAGTCTGACCTAAATGGGAAGCTTGGTGATGACCGCTGTCGAAGGGTCGAACTCTGGAAACCATGGGGAAAGGAAAAGCCCAGCCGTGCCCCAGAACCAAGGGCCTCCTGTAATGGCTTTCTGGTAGTCTTCATTTAGATCAAAAGCTACAATGAAGAAGCCTTTCGAGCATAAGTAGATCTGGCATTTTTTAGTCCAGTTGTTATGGATCCATTGCTGTAAATCTGCAGTGCGTGTCCATAAACCATTAAATCTGCATATGATTGCAGATTCTGCAAAATTATGTTGGAATTCTTCAAACCCAGGCAAAGAGAATGCTATTGAAGGAATTTCCTCCAATTTTTCCACCAAAAATGGCTTGGGAGCCATAGCTGGTTGAGTTGCTTGGGCCATAGCAGGTTGCGCTGCTTTTGAGGAGGGCTGTGGATGGGCTGCGTCTTTATGGACAACATCTTTATAAGAGAACTGAGGGGCAGAGGATGTCTGCCCAAAGGACCCTCCTCCTAGACGAAAAGTAAGAACAATAGTAGCGTCCCTCTGAATACTGTAAAAGGAAAGAGGGAGAGAGTCCTCTAGTTGCTTACCATTAAACAACAACCTCTGGCAGGAGGTGGGAATCCCCATCTGGAGTTCGAGTTTGTGCAAAAGATCTTGCACAAGGTCTGTATCACGCACCCACTGAAGCAGAGTTTTTCCAGATTGGAAAGTGATCTGGATCTGAAATGTTGAGTCTCCTTCTGGCAGTACTGACTGGTCTAAGAAACAGACCTGCTTCCGATAAGCAGTAGAAGATGGGTCTAAAGACTCCTTTTCCTGGATCTTAGGATCAGAAGCGCTCCTGGGTCGGCAGCTATCCTTTGTTTTGCAGTGGAGGATGGAAAGCAGGGGCGCAGCTGTAGTCAACGCCACAAAGATACCTGATTCGAAACTTTTGTGCCATCCGGCTTTGGAGACTGCTTCTGTTTCATATCGTTTGCAGAGAGAAACTTTGGTAGGAGCGATTGTCCCGTCAACAAAACCTGCGGCATTCCAAGTGAGGTTAAACCCTCGGTCTGCAACCTGCGTGAACCTTTTTGCCGGTTGTGAGGACCATGGCTGCGCTCTGTGTAGTTTCTGAGGGGAAAAGTCACGTGGGTCTATGGCAATGAATCCTTTAGGGAAGGCACGCCCTGCAATGGTGACGGCGGCGGCATCGTCCCACAGGGCTAAGGGAGCAGAGGCAGCTGTGGATGCCATTAGGATTTCAGCAAATCTTTCTTCCGGTAACACAATAAATCTATCTCGTATAATATTTTAAAATATTAAGTTGATGTAGTTTTATTATAATTTTTGTTATCATACAATAAAAATCATTATTCAATCTATTATTAATAAATTTAATAAATTTGAATTAATACAATATTAAATAATATTAATAACTTTGGATTAATACAATATTAAATTTAATATGATATTAAATCTGATATATTTTAATATATATTAATATATCATGGTATATATTAACTCTAGATATATATGGAGAAAAAAAAAAGACAAAGTGATAAAGGTGGAGAGATAGAGGGAGTGGCAAGGGAGAGATGGAGAGAGTGTGTATGTTTTTGGGTGAGGTAGAGAGACAAAGAAAGAGAGATGGAAGAAAGGGGGAAGAGAATGAGAGAGGAGAATGGGAGGGAAATAGTGACAGAGTTGGAGGGTGAATAGAGAAAGAGTGGGGGAGGTGAGAGAGAAAGGGAGAGAGAGAAAGGAAGAGAGAGAATGTGAGAGAGAGAGAGATAGAGTTGAAGGGAAAGAGAGAGGGAGGTAAGAAGAAATACATAGAGAGTGGGAGGTCGAGAGAGAGAGAGAGGGAGAGAGAGAGAGAGAGAGTGAGGAGAGCAGTAGGGAAGAGAGATAGACGAGGGAGAGTGAGATTGAATGGGAAGAGAGAGGGAGAGGAAGAGGGATGGAGAGATATATAGATATGGAGAAAGAGTGTGTTTGTTTTGGGGTTAATATGGAGAGACGAAGGAGAGGCAGTGGGAGATAGAGATATAGATTGAAGATGAAGAGAGGGAAGAAAAGAGAGATAGAGAGATGGATGGAGAGATATATAGACATGGAGAGAGAGAGTGTGTGTTTGTGTGTTTGGGGGCTAAGATAGAGAGACAAAGAAGGATATATGGAGGGATATATAGATATAGATGGATGGGGAGAGAAGGAAGAATGTTTCTTGTACTATATTCATTGATTTCAGTGTAAATGCTGATTTCTAATCCTATTTGATTGCTTTCACTAGATGCACTGATTTCAGTGTAGATGTTTATTTCTAGTTATATATGATTTCTTGCACTAGATGCATTCATTTCAGTTTAGATGTTGATTTCTAATACTATTTGATTGCTTTCTCTAGATGCACTAATTTCAGCATAGATGATGATTTCTAATATTATTTGATTTCTTGCACTAGGTGCATTGATTTTAGTGTACATGTTCATTTCTAATTATATTTGATTTCTTGCAGTAGATGCATTGATTTCACTGTAGATGTTGGTTTCTAATTTTATTTTATTACTGGCATTATAAGCATTGATTTCAATGTAGATGTTGTTTTCTAATCCTATTTGATTGATTGTATTAGATGGATTACATATTGTTAATCTTGAGACTGTATATTATTAAAAATATCTCTCAAGATTAGATGAATGGGGACATATGGAAGAATATTTCTTGCACTAGATGCATTGATTTTAGTGTATATGATGATTTTTAATCCTATTTGATTGCTTGCACTAGATGCATTGATTTCATGCAGATGTTGGTTTCTAATTATATTTGATTTCTTGCACTAGATGCATGTATTTTAATGTAGATATGGATTTCTAATCCTATTTGATTGTTTTCACTAGATGCATTGATTTTAGTGTAGATGTTGATTTCTAATCTCATTTGATTGTTTGCATTAGATACATTAATTTCAATGTAGATTTTTTTTTCTAATCCTATTTGCTTGTTTTCATTAGATACATCAAATGTTGTTAATGTTGAGGTTGTAGATGATAAAAAATAATAATTTTTGAGATACAATTAGTAATACTTAGAGGGACACTATTAATAAATAATTAGTTTTCAAAAGTTGAGATACCTATAATGAATATGAAAAAGATTTGCAGAATAAAGCCTCCCCCAAAGTGGAGATTTATCCTTGGCAAAATCGGCTCCCTTCTTCATCACCCACTAATTACTAATAGACAATTACATATATTCAAAATTACTAATAGAGTAATTGCATACAATAATGTATTCAAAATACTTATAAGAGGAAAATGTATATTTATAAACATCAAAACAAATCAAAATATTCTTCAAGGAGATGTGATAATTGTTTGGAGAAACAAATAATGTAAATATTTTATAAGTTTGTCCACTCGTAAAAAAAAAAAGACATTATTTCTTTACTTTGCAATATATACTATAGATAAGAAAAAAACATCAAAATATTCTTGAAGGAAATAAATTATTTCAAACATACACAAAGAAAAAAATTATTTCAAGAGTAATTTTTACTCAATAAATTATTAAAACTACTCTTCAAGATATATTTTGTAATATTTGGAGGAACACTATTTAAAATTAATTAATTAGAGCAGGTTGTCAAAGTTGTGATACTTAAAATTAAATGAAATAGATGTGAAATATATTGAGAAGATTGTCTCCCTTCTTCATCACCAACTAATTACTAATAAACAATTATATGCACACAAAAATATAACACAACTGTAATATTCACAAACATTACCATCCAAATCCAAACAAATAAACACACAAAGCACTCAAAGTTTCCAAAAATAAGCCTAGAAGCCATTAAAGAAAGCAACAAAGACCAAAATAAAAAAGAAAATGAGACGGTCATTCCAAGAAAATAAAACATAATTTGAAAACATGATAGATAAGGTGTTATATAGATATAAATTGATTTTAATTTGAATCTTGGCCACATAATAACAAATAGAAAGAAAGTCGAGAAATTACATAATAGCCATTAGAAATTTGGAAAGAGAGATATTTTATATCTAAAAGAATTATGATTTTACTGTTGAATATATAAAATATTTAAATGTTGAATTTAGAAGTTATATGATTTATTAGATATGCATTTAGTATAAGATTTAATTAGGCATTGATATTGATTATAAAGCATTTTACATACCAAGTAATTTAGATCAGACGGATTCTTGAATATATGGGTGACGTGTAAGAGGTAGTGTAAATTTCAAATAATGAAATTTATTATGTGAATTAACGAAACTTAATATCATTTTGTAAGATAAAGTATTTAATTGAAAGAAATTATTTGATGTATTATAATATAAATGAGAATGTTATTAATATATATTATTAATATTTTGGGAAAATATATATATATATATACTATATATATAATTAAATGTAATTAATAATAATTTTTTTGACAATGTTATTGAGAGAGTTTGTTAAAAATTAAGTAGATAGTTTATAGACTATTATGTTTGATAAGTGCTAGTAAGAATGCTAGCTTGGACATCAAATAATGCAAGCTAGCATTGTTACTAGCACTTAAACAAAGCTATCTAATAGAGTCTATAAATTATCTACCTACTTTATAACAACCTCTAACTTTAGTAATATAACTTTATAAAAAAATTATTAATAATTATATATATCTATATATATATATATATATATATATATATTCAACATATAAAATAGTTATTTCTGTGTAACATACCTAATTAGGAAATCTCTAAACATGGGAAGAAAAAATGAATTTTTCTTTTTTCTTTTATGTCGTTAACTTCAATGTCGCCAAATTAACACCTTCTACACTTAGGCTAATTGGTTTGCCAAACTATACAATGAGGACTTAGAGAGGCTTAATTAAAATTTATGATAAGGATATGCTAATTTTAGCACATAATCCAACTTATATTAAAGTATGACTATGAATCATCATGATTTGAGTTGCAATACAGGAATCAACATTGTGACTTAATCTTTTCTTTTATGGATATCAACTAAATTATCCTTGTGGCTTATTCATTCTCTCTACGTGACTCAATGTAGCTAATTCAAAAATTTGAGAGTTATATAATTGTCTTCCATTCACCAAGGTATTATCATAGGTTTTTAGATCTATGGCTCAGACATGACTCAAATGGATTGGGGTTGGATAGATGAATTCAAGCGATCGAGCGAAGTTAGGGTGCAAATTCCTCCTACTCGTGCATTGTGTGAGAGCCATTCATTCCATTCCTTGCTAGGGAAGATCCCTATAACTCAGATCCTAGAGTCTCATGCTCTCTCAGTTTTGCCTAGAATAGGTAACCTCCAAACTCAGGTTTAATAATAATAATAATAATACTCTATCGACTATCTGGTTAACATTTTTTTCTAATGTCAGATAAACATTTCTTATATATTCTTTAACAGTTGGGGGAAATGACATGGAAAGGTTCAATCCGCACATAACTCGGTGTTTTTCTCTGAGTCTTATCAACCATTTTATCGTTTTCTCGCAGGTAATATTGGAGCTAATTCTTATTAACTATTTTATGAGGTATACTAGGTTATTTCTCCAACTCCACACCCTTATTTTGTTGATGGTTATTATTTTTAGGTAGCGTGTGCCTGGGCGAGAAATTAAATTGGATTTGTTACAATCTTGGGTTCAGCCACAACCAATCACAATTTTCACGTTGAATATTGAATGAAAGTCTCATTTTTGGTTCTTATTGCTACAAGTATTTCCAAATTGGAATCTAGTGTTTCCTATCTCCTCGAAGCTACATACTCTTCTAGTTCAATGCTTGATATTCCATGTGCAATGATTTAACCTCACTAAAATTAGGGTCTCTCTCATGGGAACCTTTGTTAGGATCTCTCTCATGGGAACCTTTATTAGTTTTCCAAGTCTTGACTGCAGGGTTCAGTATCGAGGGTTTCATGTATTTTCATTAAAGATAAATGTTATACGACTGTTGATATTTGGGTTGTTCCCTTTGAAAAAAAATCATATCCAGGGGTAATGATACCCTAATTATTTTTCTATAGGAGTACCATTTTATAAACTTGTAACTGTCAAAGTTCCTCATAATTTCTTAATTAGTTCATGGGTAAATTTGAGAATCCCAGGATGATGAAAACGATGTACCCTATTACTTATATGAGGAAGTGGCCTGTAGGCTAGTCTTGAAATTATGTCATTGAATCCACTACCAGAGGCACAAAACTGGAAGATATCGGTTGTAGCTGAATGGGGGACGAATTTTGCGTGTGGATTTAGGCCTCTATCCACAAGACTGCATCAATGCAGTTGGGCTATAAAGTCAGGTAAAAAGTGGTTCCAACTAAGAGGAAAGGTCACTAGTGGAAAGTGTATGATTTCTAGGTGATCTACTATCTCTGGGTGTTGTAGTACGTTTGGTACAAGTTGGTAAGTTAGATATTTATTATTATGGTTCTGATATCCACATATGAGCTTATATGCTTCTGATTTTGTATCATGCTAATATTGATTGATATGTGCATATGAAATAGCCTCACCAACAACAAGCTGAGCTAATGCTTTTGATTATTCATTTTATTTTATATAATAGTGATATGCTACAAGAATTAGAAGTCCAACATATGAAGAGCATTATAGTTGACTACAATTCATATGAATCTTGTACAGACAATAAGATACATTAGTGGGATGGGTGAAGTTAGTTGAGCAGCAGGGACAGGGGGACTCTCCTGATCTAGTAGATACATTGAGAAGTTTGAAGGCATATATCGTGAGTTGCAAGAAATACAATGACAGGTTGATTGAAGCACACAAAAGGCTTGTAAAAGCTCAAGAAAAGAAAGATAATGTTAATGTAGTCATCCTCCAAAGCCTTTCAGATTTACAAAATTAGGAACAATTGAGGATCAGTCATGAGTATAGACAGGAAGAAAGGACCAATGGTACATATGGAAGAAAGGATAAGAAAAGGTACATGATGGACAGGGATGATATAGTAAAGAGTGGTAGACTCTTGGATACACCTAAGAGAAGGTCTATTACTCATGGATTTTACTCTATATTTTCTTCTAGGAGAGACCATCACTATCACTTCCAACATCATTATAAAGGAGTGAGAAGGGGTAATTTCCATACAAATGCAACAAATTTAAGCCTCCTACCTTTGATGGAGAGACGAATAAATTAGGATATGTAGAAGCACGCTTTCCTGGAATGAGGAAATTCTTTGGAATTCATAATTACTGTGAGAATATGAAAGCTAAGATAGCTACATTCAGTCTTAAAGGGAAAGTAGACATTTGGTGGGAAGAGGTCAAGTATGTCAGAGGTATTAAGGAAGAAGAGATGACTTGGGAATAATTTGAATGACTCTTTAGGAAGAAGTACCTATATAAGAGGTATTATATGGAAAGACCAAGGAATTATATCAGCTTAGAATGGGTTCCATGACAAATGAAGAATATACAATAATATTTTTTGGATATGTTGAGATAGGTGCCATATCTCAAGGATGACAAAGAAAAGATCAAAAGGTTCATCAATGGATTTTCATTATCATTCAAATACTGGATTGATTTTGATGAGCCTCGGTCATTGGACGAAGTCATCAGGAAGCTAAAGAAATTCTAGGAGTAGTAAAAGTGCAAGCTTGAGTTCAAGTGTGACTAGAAGGGTAATGAAAAGACTAAAGGAAAATTACCTAAGAAGCGAGGAAGATCTGAACATGCAAGTGACAAGGAAAATGTGACACCCCATACGAAGTTCAATGTCACTCGAAAAGGACATGGGTATCACCTTGTAGAGAATTTGAATGAAGGTAGTGGTAGAGAAAACTTGAAGAGCTGGATTTTTGGTAGAGATCATCGCAAGAAGGATTTTCCATTATATGAGGGTGGCAAGCCTCATATCTAAAATGATCAGGAGGTGAAAATATCTATGGATTTAGGTCAAACAATTCCTCAAATCTATGCAGTATTTAATAATAGAAATGTAGACCACCAAGGATCCATTATCGAGTTGGAAGTGCATGTATAATCTTCGTTGGTGCAATTCACTACAGGGACCAAGGGAAGAGTTCATCATTGGGTGAAGTCATCTTCATTTGAGCTTAACGGAATGCCTACAATATAGAATGTGAATTATCTTCCTTTACGTTCTTATAAAATTATTCTGGGTATGGAATATTTTTTATTCAAAATACCAAGGTAGATTGATATGAAAAGGCCAGTAAGTGTCTCGATGAGGATTGAGAAAAGAGAGACTTGCAAGAAAATAAGAAGCCTACATTAGTGAGGATGGTTATAGCCATGCAAGCTAAACATAGTTGCAGGAAAGGAAAGGATGTTTATTGTTTGTAATACATGTTCCTAGTGATAAAGGGATGGAGGATGAGGATGATGATGTCCTAAGGAGGTACCATGTCGTATAGAAGTTTTAGCATGTGTTTCCTGCAGAGATTCTAGAGCTGCATCCTCATAGAGAGGTGGATTTTTCTATCTAGTTGATGTGAGGATTAACACCAACATCTAAGAAACCTTACAGGATGAGCATACTCGAGTTGGTGGAACTAAAGTTGCAACTTAAAGAGATGCTCGATAAGGGATACATAAGGCCAAATGTATCTCCTTAGGGTGAACTAGTGTTATCTTTAAAGAAGAAGGATGGTACTCTTAGATTGTGCATTGATTATAGATAGTTGAACAAGGTGACTATCAATATTTTTGAATATTTATCTGATATTGGGATATCATCAGGTGTGTACAAAATAAGAAGAAATCTACTAGACTACATTTCATACAAGTTATGAGAACAATGACTTTTTGGCAATTCCTTTTGTTCTTACCAATGCTCTAGCCACCTTCATGTGTTTGATGAATAGGGAAAATTTTAAGAATGGAAATTTATCTTGAAGATTAGAAACCTTGGTGAATATTACTAGTCCATAATATGCAAACTATAAAATGGTTGGTGATATTTTAGTAAAAATATTCAAGCTTCTAATGATTTTATATAGTCTCTATACAATTTTGGCATTTGTAAAGGTAAAGTAATTTTATTATAAAATTTGGGTGAATCATAATTAGGATAAAATGGGAATTGGTGAATATTTTTTATGGAAAAATCATGGAAAAGTAGCCCATCTTTGAATATTAGCCCCTAAAATTTTCCCTGTTGATGAACAAATTATTAAGCCCTTAGATAATTTTGTGATAGTTTTTGCTGATGATATATTCATATATTCAAAGAATGAGGAGGAACATGTAGAGCACCTGGTAGTGGTATTGAGATTGTTTAGAGATCATAAGTTGCATGCCAAGCTCAACAAGTGTAGCTTATTTCAGTCTCAGATTCATTACTTTGGACATGTTGTTTCCAAGGAGGGGATAGCATTGGAGCCAAAAAAGAATAATACTATCATGGAGTGGCCAACTCCAAAGAATGCGGATGAGGTCATTTCATTCATGGGACTAATAGGTTATTACAAGAGATTCATCAAGTTCTTCTCCAAGATCGGCTATATTATCACATCTTTACAGAGGAAAGGAAATAAGTTTGAATGGACTGCTGAGTGAGAACCTAGTTTTAATCAATTGAAGCAGTTTATTACCAATGCTCTGGTTTTGAGGATTGCAAATCTTGATAAAGACATTGTGGTTTTCCATTATATAAATTTTGATGTATAAAATGAGCCTCAAAATAAAAATGTACATAAAAAATTAGCTTTATAAGAACCGATAGGATTCAACATGAGGATGTCAACCATGGGGGATGATTCACCATTTTTGGAGTAAAATAGTACAAAGATTATATATATATATATATATATATATATATATATATAGAGAGAGAGAGAGAGAGAGAGAGAGAGAGAGAGAGAGAGAGAGAAATAAGAAATTACTTTTTCAACTCACATTTTCATCTAATCTCCCTACCGTTTTACTCAATTTTCGAAAGGTTCACTCATTGGATGCATAATTTAATTCTTGATCCAAGGACTATCCATGTTGCATACTTTCGATGGACCATACTACACGAAAAATGAGAAATACATGATAAAACTTTAATACAATCATGTTTTTCATGTATTTCTCATTTTTTGTGTAGCACAATCCATAGAAAGTTTGAAACATGGGTACCCCTTGCATGAGGAATTAAATTTTGCATCCAACGAATGTTCCTACATAAAATTTGAGTAAAATCATAGGGAGATAAGTTGAAAATAAGAGTTGAAAGAGTAGTTTGTTGTTTTTCCCCTATAAAATTTGATGATGTTGTATACTATTTATTATTATTATTTTTACTATTGTTTTATAATATCCTTAGGAGGCCCATTTTAAACCTCAAAATTTCTCTAATGACAGATGCATGTAAGGAAGGAATTGGTGGAATCTAGATGCATGAAGGGAAGGTGGTTTTCTATGAATCATGAAAGTTGAGTGAGAATGAGTAGAATTATATGACTCATGATATTGAGTTGGAAGCTATAATTCATGCATTGAATATGTGGAGACATTATCTCCTTGGAAGGAGGTTCATTTTGATGAGTGACCATAGTGGAACGATGTAATTTTTTGACCTACTTAATTTGAATGAATGGCAAGCTAGATGTTTCACTACTCTTACTGAGTTTTATTTCGATATCATGCACATCAAAGGCATAGAGAACCTGTTTGTGGATGCTCTTGGTAAGAGATTGTAGGTGAATCATATTTCATCTTTGAGATCTTATGGGGCATATTTGTAAGAAAAGATCTTACATGTGGGGAAACATGATGAGAGTTACTAGTGGCTGAGGTTGAGATCAAAAAATCAAGGTGACATTGATAAGGATGAGGAACATCATCTTACAGTAGATGGATTGGTTAGATTCAAGAGTGAGATCTGTGTGCTTAACAATGGTGAATTGAAGAAGCTTATTTTTAGAGAGTTTCATGTCAATCCATATTCAGGCCACCCAGGACACCATATGACTTTGAATTTTATCGATAACTTATACTATTGGCCTAATTTGAATAAGCATGTGGTTGATTTTGTTGCTAAGTGCTTGGATTTTCAACAGGTGAAAGTTTAATGCAAGCATTCAGTTGGTTTGATCCAGGCTGTTCCAATTCAGAATCAAAATGGAGGTTATTTCCATGGATCTAATTACAATATTTCCGAGGATATCAAGGCAACATGACTCCATCATGGTTGTGGTTGAGAGGTTGAGCAAGGTAGCTTACTTCATTGTAGTTAAGTTTACTAATTTAGCTAGTGTAGTGGCTCAAGTATTTATTAAAGAGATATTGAGGTTGTATAGAGTTCCCAAGAGGATTATATCATATAGAGATTCTAAATTCACTTTCAAGTTTTTGAAGGATTTCTTTGTAGGCTTGGGGATAGAGTTTGCCTTAAGTACAACTTATAATCCACAGAAATATGGATAGACACACGGGGTTAACAACATTCTTGAGGATATGTTAAGGATGTATTTCGTGCATTTGCTAAGGAATTTGGAGGATTATCTTCAATCGGTGGAGTTTTCATATAATAAAGGGTATCAAGAATCCTTGAATATGAGTTCATTTGAGGCTCTCTATGGGAGAATTTGTAATACTCCTATTAGCTTGAGTGATCTAGTGAGTAGGGTATTGATGGGACTGAATATGTTGAGAGAGATGGAGAAGGATATGAAGGATATGAGAAATAACTTAAAGGCTACATAGGATATCCAAAAGAGTTATGCATACAAACATAAGGTATTTAAGGTGTTTGAGGTTGAAGAGCATGTGTACTTGCACATCAAGCCCAACAAGAGCTCCTTCAAGACTAGATCATGTTCCAAGTTTGCACCTTGGTATTGCAGGCCTTTTGAGAACCTTAAGGGGAGTCAACCAATGGAATACATAATAGCTTTTCCACCATCAATGAAATTTCATGAATTTTTTCATGTTTCGTTGGTTAAAAGATATGTAAGGGATATTAATTATGTGATTAATTTGTCTGTATTACACGTTGAACCAAAATGAGAGTTCCACCTAGAGCCTCAATGCATCCTACATTAAAAGCATCTCATGTTCCAGAACTAAGCAATAGAGCAAGTTAAAGTGCAGTGAAAGCACTTTGGGCGTAATGAAGCTACATAGGAGATGGCTAATGAGATTCGAGAATTATATCCTTATTATATATATTTGTGTGTGTGTGTGTATGTGCGTGTCATTGTGAATACTGTATCGATTTATGTTTATACAACTCCAATAAGTAGTATCTTAGTCGTGTTTTCAACAACGTTTCATTGAACTTGGTTATAAATCTTCATGTGTAGTATCTTTGCCAGGTTCAGTACTTTTGGCTAGTCATAAGTGTCATAGAACACCAAGGACTATGTTTCTCCAAAGCATAGAGGTTTGTGACAACCTCGGGTTAAATATCCATGTAATAAATGTGCATTAAAAAATTCAAAAATTAAACAAAGTCATGGGACATGTATTCCAAGCTAAATGGATGGGGGAAACTTTACATTAGGCACAATTTTTGTTTATTGTTCACTATGGAAATTGGAATTGGCATTGGAAGAGGGAAAATGAAATAAATGACAATTAAAACAGGAAATAAGGGAAAATAAGAGAAAAAAGAAGATGAAGAGACAAGAATATTCTTGCAAGGGAAAATGAAGCAAAAGGAAAGAAAAAAAAGAGAAGAAAAAAAGAGAGAGAACATTCACACGTGTTATTAGACATTGTAGCATTCTCTTAGAGAAGAAGAGAGAAAGAGGGAGAATAAGGACTTGGACAAAAGGAAGACATAAGAAATCAAGCAAGGAAAAAGCATGGGAGTGCAAAAAGGAAGTTGGACAAGAATAAGCAAGGATAGAAATCGAGCAGGGAAAGAGTATCCAACATGAGGATTTTGCAGGTAATAGGTTGCATGTATGTTTAACTTTTTGGGATGTGAAGGCATGATTTACGTATTAGTTTATTGGTCATGTTTATTTTCATTAGAATGGGATTTTGCTAGATTGAAAGTGGTGTATAACCTTGCCTTTTGTCATTTATTCAATAGCCATGGTATAGTGGGTTTTCATTTTTCTTGAGCTTTGGATTATCGGTGGATTCAAATTCAATTGAGGTGGTCTCAAGAAAATACCAAGGGTTGATGGTGGAGATGGTTTAATCATGGGAGCCTTTGAGAGGTGGGTGGAGACATGAAAATTCCTCTCGGTATGGTGAAGGCATCCAAGCTTGTTTTGGTTTTGGTGATTTGTAGACTGATCTAGGTGAAATAAATGTGGTGTAAGGGTGGAGGTGATTTAACCTTTGGATTCATTGGTTGGTTTTTTTTGGGTTTATCCCATGTGATCGCACATTCATGCTTGGAATATGGCATGAGGGTGATTGGCTGAAAGAAATATTTGATTTAGCCCAATCTATGGATAGGTGGTATGTGGAAATCACTCACTTGGTGGCTTTATGCATATGTTATTATGTGTTCCTTATTATTGAGCTCAATAAGCACAAGTATTGATTATTGCATTGATTTTATGACTTCTTTGTCATGGATTAATTATGGTTAAATGTTAGTTATACGCATGGAACATTCTTATTATATGATTTTCTCTTGGATCACGTTCATAGTTTGATAAGTTATTGAATGGTTGTATGAATTCATGACCTAACAAGTGTTTGATGCAACCATATTTAGAGGTGGAATCCTTATTAATGATTCTTTGGTGAAACGAATGAAACAATTAATAAATATGCATTCATGTCCAATATGTGTTATGCTTACAAATATTTTGTATAAATGTTTATCAAGTGTTTGACATGCTTGGGATAGATTTGAGCCTAATAATAGATTACAAAAACTTGTAATTATCATTGAAAGAGTCCAGGAATATTTTGGGCAGCTTTGGACAATGGCCTCTAGGCTAGTTCTAAAATTCTAGCATCGAATCCATGGTCGTAGGCACAAAAATGGAAGATATCGGTTGTAGTTATAGGGAGGATGGCTTGTGCATGCGAATGAAGTGCTTTGGCCGCACCCACAAGACAGAATGCATGTGGTTGTGTTGTAAATTCAAGTAAAAAGTTTTTCCAGCATAGAGGAAAGGTCAACAGTGGAAAGTGTATGAGTTATGGATGATATGGTATCTTTGTGTGTTGTAGTAGGTTTGGTACAATTTGGTAATTTAACCCCCATTTCCATAAGTACATCTTCAATTTTGATTCATGCGTAGTAACTCTTGGCTCATGTTTACCCTGATGAACTTGAGAAAGTGGGTAAATCTGGGGTGGGCTGTTAAACCTGTGGTATGATGTTATATTTTCCAAGTGTCACTATGACACATAGATCACACCTTTTCAATATAGTGGTTCATGCATGCATCTATATGTGTGAGAAAGGAGCACATTATTCAAAGTATCACAATGCTAATTATACATGTTACCCCTCATTATTCCCATCATATGTGATGGAAATATAAATAGGGCATTTGCATTATTTACGTTGTGTCGACATCGAGATTTGCATGATATAACTCGGGGCATTTCTCATCGCTCAAACTATATACACAATAATAAAATGTTTTAATAGGGCTATATAATATAAGGTAAGGGAAATAAAGTGTAAAGATATTCAAAAATAAATAAAAGAGTAAGTGAAAAATTTTGTTCTAAATACAAGAGTTGTTGTACAAAACCCCATCCTCACAAAACTTGGTAGTTAAACACTCTGATGGACTCATTGGTTATAGGTGACTCCAACATGCTATGATATGCCCGACATGATGTTGTAATCATAGTGCAAGTATCCTAAATTACTTGTGAACATGCATCTCAGGGTGGGGATTAATGCAAGGCAAGGTTGGATCCTTAATCATGTAAATCTACAGTTCCAAAGATACATGGGAAATATAATATTTTATAAACCATAATGAAATTGGGAGAATAGGACCATCATAATGTGAAAGTATCAATAAGAGGTATTTACCTAAACCCTAATTCATCTGTGTGATCAAGTTTTGATGTAAGTCAAGAAAAATAAGAATGGCATGCACCATGTAAGTGGGTACACCGATAGGGTTGATAGGAATGAGGTCATGTGGAGATCGACCAATTCCAAACATGACCATAACCTGTACGACCTTAAGCAAGCAAAGGGGGGCCTGAAATTTTGGATATGCCCAAAAAAAAATCTAGTGTTGATGTAGCTGCTACAACATAATAAAAAAATATATTTCAAAATTCATAAATTTTTATCCTAAATTTGGTTTCATTAATAAAATTTAATAAATAAGATTAATATATAAATATATTATAAAAGCTCTAGAAAAATAATCATGAGTACTATTGCATCATGATTTTTATTTCCACATCAATCATGTACTCCAAATATTATGCAATAAAACAAATAAATAAAAATATCATAGAAATTCTTAGCAAAATATTGCAGAAATATTGCATGTCCTTTACATATGTACAATTTTTTATCAACATATTCTATCATTTAGACTTAAAATTATTGTACTAACAATATGGACATATATATTATGTTTTTACTAAGAAAAAATTAATTCATTAAATTACTAAACTCAATTTTCACATGTTTTATAAGATAATTACTATAAACAAAATTATATATTTTCAAAACTAATTTAATATTTTATATTTCAATTTAAAAGATATTATTTTATTATTTTATATAATTTGAAAATGAATAAAAGAAAAAGAAAAAAATTAAGCTTTTAATTAGTGGCTATTAATGTGTTATGAGAGACCATAATTGTTTTTGCATTCACCCATTAATGTGTTATGAGAGACCATAATTAAGGCATATCTAACTTACCTATTATGTTTTTTAAATAAAATTTAAAAATAATTATGAAAATTATGGATAATAAAATTAATTATTTAATTAATAAATAAATTCATCTTGACTAAATCTTACCAATTAAATGAGTTTTTTTTTTTTAATAAAAAATAATTATAAAATAAAATTAAAGACTTAATTATTAAATAAACTTATATTTACCATACACACATAACTTTACAAAAATTAGTTGTGACATCATGTACATCACATTATAAAAATAAATAATTTATAAACCTTAAAACTATAAAATTGAATTCATTAAATATAATTAATACTTATTGTAATAATTAAATTATTATAATTAATTATAATAATTTATTTAAAACAAGTAACATTTTTAGAGTTTCCATATTACATATCCTTCTCATTAAAGCATCTTTTATTACAAAATATTTTCCATAAAGATAAATATAAATTTAGGTGACAATTAGGGAATGATTAGATTCAGGAGGTCAGCAAACTTTTCTTTATAAAGAAATTTTAAAATAATAAAATGATTTTAAATGGATATGTGCAAATTTTAAATTAATAAAATGTTATATATATATATATATATATATATGTATGTGTATGTATGTGAATAAGATTTAATTGGTTTGTGTTTTAATTAAAATCTAATAATATAATTTTTAATTGAATTGTTTTTCTTTTATATATTTTTAAATATATAAATAAATTTAAAATAGTTATTAAAATATTTATAATTCAAAATTTTAGTAACCATTTAAATGTAATAATATATATAAAAGATAAGATATTGTTAATGCTATCAATATCTATCATATTCAATATGGGATTGAACTTGAGTGAGAATTAAATATAACTCAATAAACTCTCTTCTAAACTCATTCTTTCTTAAAGTGTTGAATAACAAATTAGAGTCTTTCTTAAAATGTTGAATAACAAATTAGAGTTAAAAAAAGCAAGGCTAACAATGACACATCCAGACTTTCTTATAATCGTTACTGTGTTATGTGTATAGAAAGAACACATGAAAGAAGTACACCGCCATTCAAACGCAGTGTAGTTTATGATTGAGTTTCCCTCTGAAAGTCAGATTATTATAAGTATTTCATAGAGCTTGAATATTAACGATGATATAAAA
The DNA here is from genome assembly GCA_034641835.2 of Pinus albicaulis. Classification (NCBI taxonomy): domain Eukaryota; kingdom Viridiplantae; phylum Streptophyta; class Pinopsida; order Pinales; family Pinaceae; genus Pinus; species Pinus albicaulis. The sequence continues at coordinate 89,181,880 of MU968411.1, forward strand.
CCGTACACTGCTTCCCGAAACTTTCGAATGTTGTTTTTATATACACCACACTTATCTTAAGATCGAAACAGAGTACAAGTATTCAAATATTTATACTTATGGATAACTAATTATCTGTTGCAAGAGTTTTTGATACGTGGGTACTTCAGTTTTGTGGGAAGGAGTATCGGATATTGGTGTAAAAATTAAATTGGAAGTTCCAATAATCTTACGGATTGATGGAATGTTTGCCCCCTCTCATTTCCTATATAAGGGAGGGTAAGGCTCATTCTTTGGCATTCGCATTCGGAGAGTCTAGAGTCTAGAGTCATTTGTGTTTTGAGTTTGAGTCGAGCCGAAGCTCCTTGCTCTGCATCTGCGTGAAGTCTCGCGATCTGCTTGCATCACGGTGCCAAGACTCAAGAACTTAGGGGATCTGACTAGCCTGCGTGTCTATGTGCTCAGCATAGGCAAGAATCTGAAGTGGCGAGATCCATAGTTTGAGTCTGTAAAGTCTTTTATGTATTGTGTGTTCTATAAAGAACTCTGAGACAGAGTCTGCATATGGCCAGGAAGCCTCCAGTATCGCTCGCTCATTTATTGAGTAGAAAATATGGTAAATGCCACTGCAGTCTATCTCTAGAAATAGATCTATATGAGTCCTATAAATCTGATCTCTAATGTAAAATATTTTTGAAATCAATAAAGAGAGAAAGTTTTGTTCCGCATTTTAAGAACTGTAACTCTGAGCTTTATGAATGTTCACTGAGGTAGTATTGTTTTCTTAAGATCGCCAAAAGTTAGCTAGAGGTTCGCAAAATCACCGAGGGACACGGAATAGGCTAGAAAAGGCGAAGAGGAGCCGCGAGGAGAGTCGAAAGAAGTGTGAACGTGATAGTAGGTTCGTGTATGAGTTCGCATAGGGACTCTTAAGAAACAAGAAGATACTCAGTGAGCCAGTTTGCCTGTTGAGCAGTTTGCAGTGCAAACCTGTGTGAGAGGTCCCTGCAGTAAAATTGGTATCAGAGCCAGAAGTCAAGTTTGACTGTGTGAGATCTGGTTCGTGAATAAGGTCAGTTCCTAAATCATCCTCTCTTTTATTTCTGAATATAAAATGGACTCATTCATAAAATCAGTGTCATTTAGAGAACTTGAAGAGCAAGATAGGGCCACCCAAGACCCTCTTAGAGATATGTTTTCTAGTTCTAGTAGTAGAGTGTTAAACCAGTCAGAACATTTTTATGAAGAGGCAGAACCAACTGCCAAATGGGTTCTTCCAAAAATAAGTCCTGATAAATTTTATTCAGATCTAGGTGTCTGACATCTAAAGGCAGCCACCCAAATTTCAATAAAATAATCCATAAGTTCTGTTAGAGAAAACTCTGACTGTGTCATGTCTATTCCTCTCTCAGATCCTAAGTCTCTACAAGCAGAAGCAGCAAAGTTAGGAACCAAATTTTTACATCTGGGTTGTATTCATGTCGGCATTCATGCCCTCACTCATCAAGGGTTGAATACCTATTTGTTAGCTACTGTTCGAGATCTGACACATAATAAGTATACAGATTTCCTGATCGGAGGTATTGTTGCACCATTATCCAATGGACCCATCTGGTTTGACTGTTACCCAAATTTCTCAGTCTATGTCTATGATGAGACGTTGTCTGACATTCTCCAGCTTCAAATCCAAACATCTGGATTTGATATGAATAGCAAAAGGAACAATATTTCTATATAGAAAAGAGGTTGTTTCCGTCATACTAGCACCCTATCAGCTGCAGTCCTCCATGCTCCCGGTAAAGAAAGAAAAACCAGTGTTGTGGTCATGACAGACCCCAAAAACCAGAAAGTTGAACATCAAACCATAAAATGGGAAGAACTTTCTTTTCCTGAACACTGGACTATTCCTAACCCTAAACACATCTCTGCCAGAGCCATTACTTCTGCCGATATTGTTGAAGATCAGTCCAAAGCTGTTCTATATTTTCCTAGAAGGTCAACAATAGACAGAAGAAGGATCAATGAGATGTGTCAGAAGTCTCTGTTGTATATACCACCCGATTGTACAAATTCCGCTTCTTCATATGTTGTTTCTATTTGTAGTCATGTTTCATTATTTGAATTTGCTCAGCTTGTAAATTTCCAGCCCCTGAAAGTTGACTGTCCCCAATGCCATCAGTTTGTGAATCTCAAACATCTTGCTGAAATGGCCATCAGACATCAAAACCATAATCCAAGAACAGGTGAAGCTCCTCCTTCTACATCAGTCACACCCTGTCCAAATCCTAAGTGTTCTGATATCCCTTTTCCTCATGAAGACGAACATGTCCTCATGATGCATCTAGTCCCCAGTCTGCAAGATGAAGATCCCAGACGAACAGAAATATTCATGAATATGCAATCTCCCAGAGATAAGCATGGCATAGGATATTACAGTCAAAAGGATCATTTAATTCCTGAGTGCAGATTCAGAGATCTGCCAGAAGATATAAAGAGACCATCTGTCCCTGAGATACAAAAATTTTATACATTAATGGATGGTTGTGAAAAACATGTGATCCCAAAGAAATGGATGAAACAAATGTTGAATTGGGATCTCCATACACATCCATAGACATATGAGTTTGTTGTTTCTAACAACACAGAGGAGAAGAGAAAATTAGCCTCTCAATGGAAGGAATATATGAGTGAAAGAAACGTCTGGATTTCTTTTTATTCATGGAAAAAGGCTAAAGAGTCAGAAGTGATTTTGATCACCGACTCTGCATCCTCCTCTGGCCATTCTTGGATAACTACAGATGGAAATAAGGTTGAAACTTCTACCATTTTCCCTCCTTTCAGAGGAATTTTCCATGGAGAAGGACAAAACTCAGCCAATGCATATCCCTTAGTTCAAAAGGAGAATCTTGTAGGGATAGAAAGGAGAATTCAGATAGTCAGTGAACAAGTAAACTGGACAAACATTGCTGTCACTGGCCTAGAAAAGAATATGGAAAAAGTTGTCTCAGTCAAGGAACAGATAGACCAAACCCAAGTGTCTATCAATGGTGTTAATAGTGTTTTGAATTCTGTACAGTATAATACTTCAGTTTCTAAATATTTTTGTTTACAGTGATTGAAGAAGATTGATGATGTAGAGAAATGTATAATAGAAAATTCTATCTCTACAAGGCATTTAATTTCAAATTTGTCTGATAAGATTAAGAAGGTTGATAAGAAAAAATTAGACAAGCCAATTCCTTCAGCCTTTCTCCACAAAGCAAAGCCTGTCACTATTCAGAAGGCCATTGAGCGTTTTCCCTAGCTCATACCAAAAGAGTCTGCGCCTGAGTCTCCCAAACTCAAAGTGATTGTTGCCTCTTTGTTTGAAGAAACTGAGCCTAAGAGTCATGTCCTTCCTGTATATGAACCTTTAGAAGCTCAGTACACCAGACATTCCCCTCCAGACTTGAATGGTGTTGGAAAGATTCCTCCTCGAGAGACATTCTTTGATTCAAGTCGAAAAGAATGGAATATTGATAATTTATCATCAGCACAGATTAGAAAAATTCTAGATCTTATGATCACAGAATACAAATTGATGTGCATAGAGGGAAAGTCAGAATTAAAGGCATGCAAAACTCTGATTCCATGTTTCACAGGAACTCTAGCCAGATGGTGGGAACTAGATTCTTCTCCTAATTTAATTGCAAAGATGGAAGCAGAGGTCGTCAAGGATGAGAATGGAGATGTGGAATTCCATCCAGATGGCAGGACAATCAATAGCATGATCGGTGCTCTCACAACATTGATCCAACAAAATTTCTGTGGATATGAGCCGAACATTTCAGACCAGAATGAATTGATTTTAATGAATCTGAAATGTAGAAATATAAATCAATTTGAAGATTTCCATCGGGATTGGATTCAAAGAATCTTCCTGGTGAAGGACCCAAAGAATTTGCTTTGGAAGCAAGTTTACATTGCAGCTTTACCTTCCAAGCTTGTAGATATCTTGAAGTTGCAAGAGGCATTCCAATTGCCACTGGAAACATATACATGGGGTCAAATGTACAGTACTATTACTAAAGTTTTGATTACTTTATGTACCAGCTCAAAGATCAATAAGTCTATAAACAAGCTAAATAGACTGCCTGGTACAAAGTCATTTTGCAGTAAGTATGGCATTACAGTAGATGATCTTTTGGTAAAGAGAAGAAAGTGTGAAAAGAAGGCTAAGAAGACCCATAGAAGGAGTCAGCCTTATACAATTCACAGAACCACTGGAAAATATTTGGTGCTTAAACAGACAAATCTCAGAAGAAATCCATACTCCAGACCTTCCAGAAAAGGGTATTACAAGTATACCCCAAAATCCCATTACTATGAGCCACATGAAATCCATACTAAAGATGCTAAGTTGAAAAGGATGCAATCTATCTCATGCTGCATTTGTGGACAACCTTGACATACTTCAAATATGTGTCCTCAGGCCAAAGAATACCAGAGTGGATTAGGAAAGAAGTCTCAAGCAAAATATAAAGGTAAAGGCCAAACTTCCACAGTCAAGTCTGAACGCATCTATGATAGATGTGGTGGCTCTCATAAAACAGAAGAATGCAAAAGGTTGTTTCTTCAACAAGCCCAAGAATCTTCTTCTTCTATTTACAGTTCTGAATCTTCTTCTTCTGAATCTGAAAATGAAGAAGTACACGCATATTGTCAGTGTCGTGATTCTGAAGATTGTCATTGTGAATGTTCAACCTCAAAATCTAGTTTTTCTTTTGACAATAATCTTGAAGAAGAATTTTCAGGAAAGTTGAAAGTGCTCATGGCTCAGACTGATGAAGATGAGTTGAAAGTTTTTGCCCAGATACGAGCCATGGAAGATGGTGACTTGAAGACCAGACTGCTTGATGCATATATGCAGTCTTCCATTTCATCCACCTCACACTCTGGTAAGAAGCCTATGTTTCTTGATGCTTCTTATGAGCGAAACACTCGCAGTTATCTCCGCCAACAACAAGAAGACAAAGTTCGCGCACTCACTTTGGGGGAGGTGAGTAGGGAGATACACTACATGAAAACAAAAATATCTTCCTTGAAAACCAGAATTTCAGAGCTTGAGAAGGTAAACAGGTTCAAGCCTCTTCTGTTTCCTCCCCTATTTATTCAGGTAGAGTCACAAATTATACTCTGCATGGTGCCCCTAAACATATTGAAGAAGTTGAAGTTGTAGAGGGACATCCTGATCCTCATATGGGTATTAGAGATATGCATTTGCTTGCTATCCAATATCAACAACATCATGTTAAAATTAAAGTTTGGATAAAAGGAAAGATGTTTGAATTGATAGCATTAATTGATTCAGGATCAGATGTTAACATGTTTTCCAAAAAGGCTGTTCCGTCACAATATTGGGTTGCTACTACCCGCAAGCTCACCGGGTTGGGAAAAATTACCCTTGATTATGAAGTACCAAAAGCTGCAGTTTTTTTTTATTCTAAATGTGTCACATTGAATTTTGTTGTTGGTGACATTCTAGTTGGCTGCATTCTTGGTAATGTGTTTCTTGCTGCAGTAGAGCCTCACGGATCAATGACGTTCCCAAATAAGAAAGTTGGATACTTCATTATTGTCAAAGGTAAGAGATTTAATTTTCCTTATGTTTCTAACACCCGAGTTTCTACCATGGTACAGGCCATGCAGTTGGAGCTACAGAAAGCATAAAATAGTCTCTCATAACTCAAAGAACATAAGAGTATTCTTAGCATTGAACAACAGTTGAGTTCTGCAACAGTTTAGAAACAGATTTCTGAACTTCAAAAATAGTTTGAAGAACAATGCTGTTCCGAAGAACCTAATGCATTCTGGCACAGAAAACAACGTTGTGTTGAACTACCCTACAAAGAAGATTATGTGGGTAGACCTTGCAAATCCAGAGCCATCCCCATGAACAAAGAATACAAAAGGCTCTGTGAAAAATAAATTGATCAGCTTCTGAGCAGAAAGCTGATAAGGGAATCTAGCAGCCCTTGGAACTGTTATGGCTTCTATGTAAATAAACGAAGTGAACAGATTCGAGGCATTCCCAGATTGGTTATAAACTACAAGCCTCTGAATACTGTACTGGCTGATGATACCTACCCAATTCCTCACAAATAAGATTTGCTCAGTAGGATCTCGGGAGCCAAAATATTTTCCATGTTCGACCTCAAATCAGGATTCTGGCAAGTGGCCATAGCAGAGAAAGACAAGTTCAAAACAACCTTCAGTTTTCCTACAGGCCATTACAAGTGGAACGTAATGCCATTCGGCCTCAAGCATGCGCCTTCAAAATTTCAGAAGGTAATGGATTCTGTGTTTAAGCCGTATGCTGAATGGTTGTTAGCATACATTGATGATATACTGATTTTATCTAAAAATCTTCAAGAGCATTTTAGGCATTTAAAGATTTTTATGAGATTGGTCAAAAATAATGGTCTGGTATTAAGTAAAAATAAAATGGAGTTATGCCAGACAAAGATCAAGTTTTTAGGGCACGCAATTGAAAATGGGAAAATTTCTTTACAGTCTCATGCACTTGAGTTTGCAGATAAGTTTCCTGATGAGATTGTTGATAAGACACAATTGCAAAGATTTTTAGGGTGTCTTAATTATGTAAGAAATTTCTATCTGAAATGTGCCATAGACAGATCTATGTTAAATCAGAGATTAAGAAAGAATCCTCAGCCTTGGACAGAGGAACATTCAGAAGCAGTCCAACAAATCAAGGCTAAGGTAAATAATCTTCCTATTCTGTATGTTGCAGAAGATTCTTATTTTAAGATTGTTGAATCAGATGCCAGCAACATTGGTTGGGGAGGTGTGTTAAAGCAAAGATCAAATGAAGACAACAACAAAAAAGAGCAACAAGTTGTTCAGTTTGCCTCTGGAGTATGGAGAAAAGTTGAAAGAAATTACTCCACCATTGAACAAGAGGTAAAAGCAGTTTGGAACTGTATCTCTAAGTTTTCAATTCATTTGGTTAATAAGAATTTTCTACTAAGAACAGATGCACAAGCTTTGGCTAAAGTATTAACCAAGACTATTAAAAATCCAGAAGACGCCAAGTTCGCACGATGGCAGGCCTATTTTACCAACTTTGATTTTAAAGTAGAGCATATCAAGGGAATTCATAATTGTCTGCCTGATTTACTTAGTAGAGAATATATACAACATATCCACCAACAAGAACAAAATGATGATCCCGAAGAGGAAGAAGAAGCACGTGTAATGGTCATCATTACTAAATGGGATCATGCCCATCAAAGAGAAACGCTCAGACATGTATCTGAGATGAATCATGGGCAGTCTAAAAAGAAAAGTGGAGACCAACATGGCAGCTCCGCAATACAAAAGTCCTAGATGCAACCTTGCAAAATCATTCAGATATTCTGAGAGAAGAGTACATCTGAAAGGAAACAGATGGATTCATGACATGATGTACTCCACTTCCATGTCAGCTTCAGAAGAGGCTGGAAGATCTTTATCACAAGATTTTTGTGATCTCACTGTTATTTGTACTGGCGGAAGTGATAGAACAAAAGTCTATTACAAATCATATGCCATAAACAGAACACGGTGGCCAGGACATAATTGGTCAGAACACTTTCAAATGTGGCAGGTAATAATCCTGACTTGATTTTTCCTGACACTGTGTATAATTTTGCAGGGTATAAACGACATTGGTGGAACCTGGTAAATAAAGATGGTCGTAATGAGACACATTACACCAAGTTGAAGTTTGGTTCCACATGGATCAACCAGCACAGTTTACAACCGCCCTGGCTACATGATTGGTGGTTTGATTATGGATTGAGCGCTTATAGTATGGATCCATCTTTCTATGAATCCTATTTCCATAATCGATGCAATGAATGTTTGGAAAGCAGAATAAGAGAATGTTTTCATTATCCTTTTCAGACTGTTGGAGAATTAGGACAGTTGGAATATAAGCTATTTAATTCTGTCCTAGAATCTCACATGAAAATGCATCATCAATGGTTGGTGTTAACAAAAATTAAACACCAAATAATCCTTAACAAGCCAATGATTGTATGCTCGATCTATACAAAAGCATGGGATGATAATATCTATCAAAGATTAAGATTCCCAGGAATTAAAATCTTAGATGATAATGAAACCAGTACAAGTGGTTCACGAGAGCTCCACTATAACAAAAGCATTCTCTGTGTAGTGATACCCAGTCACGGGGTTTACTGTGACAGGTCTTTTCTTGAGGGCTTTTCAACTGTTTGAAAAAGCATCCTCTATGTATGCAATAAGTGATGCTTCCTCGTGGGCCTTGTACATAAAAGGTATCCACAATGTATTGTACACACACCTTCAGAAGTTAGTGTCGGACGGACGAATCTCGGTGCGGATGTCACTTCGGTGTTACCTGAAAGCCATGATTCTCCTCCACGTGTCAATAATCTGATGGACCGATGGAATGTTTGTCCCCCCTCATTTCCTATATAAGGGAGGGTAAGGCTCATTCTTCGGCATTCACATTCGGAGAGTCTAGAGTCTAGAGTCATTTGTGTTTTCAGTTTTAGTCGAGCAAAAGCTCCCTGCTCTGCATCTGCGCGAAGTCTCGCGATCTACTTGCATCACGGTGCCAAGACTCAAGTCCTTAGGGGATCTAACTAGCCTGCGTGTCTATGTGCTCGACATAGGCAAGAATATGAAGTGGCGAGATCCATAGTTTGAGTCTGTAAAGTCTTTTATGTATTGTGTGTGTTCTATAAAGAACTCTGAGACAGAGTCTGCATCTGGCCAGGAAGCCTCCAATATTGCTCACTCATTTATTGAGTAGCAAATCTGGTAAATGCCACTGCAGTCTATCTCTGGAAAGAGATATATATGAGTCCTGTAAATCTGATCTCTGATGTAAAATCTTTTTGAAATCAATAAAGAGATAAAGTTTTGTTCCGCATTTTAAGAACTGTAACTCTGAGCTTTATGAATGTCCACTAAGGTAGTATTGTTTTCTTAAGATCGCTGAAAGTTCGCCAGAGGTTCGCGAAATCACCGAGGGACACGGAGTAGGCCAGAAAAGGTGAAGAGAAGCCGCGAGGAGAGCCGAAAGAAGTGTGAACGTGATAGTAGGTTCGTGTATGGGTTCGCATAGGGTCTCTTAAGAAACAAGAAGATGCTCAGTGAGTGAGTCTGCCTGTTGAGCAATGGTTGGTGTTAACAAAAATTAAACACCAAATAATCCTTAACAAGCCAATGATTGTACGTTGGATCTATACAAAAGCATGGGATGATAATATCTATCCAAGATTAAGATTCCCAGGCATTAAAATCTTAGATGATAATGAAACCAGTACATCTCATTGATCCTTCTTCTGTCTATTGTTGACCTTCTAGGAAAAGATAAAACAGCTTTGGACTGATCTTCAACAATATTGGCAGAAGTAATGGCTATGGAAGAGATGGGTTTAGGGTTAGGAATAAAATAATTTATTTATTTTTATTTAAGAAGAATTTTTCATAAATAGGTTGTTTGGTTTAGTTCCAAATTCATATTTAGATCTAGACCTATTTTTTTGGTATAGTTTCATTAATTTAAGCAGCACCTGATAAGTGTTAAATAAACCTAAATTTACACTTATTCATTATAGTGAAACCCCCAAAACCGCAAAAACCTATTACTTCACTTTTAGAAAGTTTCCTACCGCTCACAAACTCCGTTTCCTACGAACTCCAAAACTCCTAATAGCAGGGGAGCTTGAGGAAGGTGCGCTCCTATGTACCCATGTAACTATGCTAACTATGCATCGACCTCTGGTCAACTAATCTTGTTTTAGTAGCACGTACCAAATTATGACAAACAAATAAAATTAATTAGATCTTGTTTATGACAGGTAACTGAAAAATACAAACAAGCAGAACAAAGTTTAGACAAGAACCAGCCTCCTGCAGACAGGCTCGATTCTTGGAAATTCCTGCTGGGCTCTCACAAAAATGGCTTGAGTAGGGAACCGAGCCTCAACATCGTTACCGCAAACAGAAGCTGCTGCTGTGACACTGGTGGTGTTCTTCGGTAATAATATCCTCCACGCACTGGAAATCGGAAACATGGCAGGGAATTGTTAGGGTGCCCTTCTGCTCAAATCCATATTCCTCTTCGGCTTCCTTGAGGAGTTTCTTGACCAGAGGATGGTTTATATGCACTGCCGGTATTACAAATCGCTGCCGCTGTTCTCCTTTACTGCCCACGTACACGGCGACATAGCCCTTGGGAACGTCCTTGTGAAAATCGTGTGCCTTCTCCTTTGAGGTGCCGACTTTGAGAAGTTCCTCGGAATGGTGCAGGTTGCCTCCCATATGCAGAAATGGCATAGAGAATTTACTAATCTCAATGCCAAAAAGATACCGATACCCCAATTCAATCGGAGAAGCGACGGAGTAGGAAGGTTAGACGACTCTGAAAAATATTGCCCATAACTTAAACGGGTTCGGGACCGGGATCAGAGAGACTTTGCACAGGAAAAAATCAGACTGAATTTGCACAAAGATTTAGGGAAAAGCTGGAACGAAGGTGGGGAAAAGCTAGAACGAAGACAATATGTTTTTAATGCAGTGTACAGAAACGCGTATGATAAAGGCAAATGATGGTCGAAAGGAATTGAGAAGATCTTGCGTACTGTTTCCAAATTGATGGGCAATATTCATTTTGCTCGCTAACATCTTCCACATTCCCTAAACCTTGTAGTCACGTAGAAACCACGCAGGGAAGTGTTTGACTTAAGTGGCATCACTGGTGATATGTGCGGTGAGACTTTGATTTCTGAATCCTTGGGTGGTGTCACATGCTAAAATAAGTACACCCTGGGATTTGACTACAGGGCTACCGTAATGTATTCGAATTCCATGGCAAGGGGGCATCACGTGAATGTTGCAATCAATTTTAATGGTTTTTGTTTGGTTTCGCGTTTCATTCCTCGTGGAACTATGAATCAAAAAGTTTGAAGTATGGAGCGGAACTCCCCAAAGTCGATAGTGACCATCTTCACAATGGAATTTTACAACTTTCAAGGAGGGTCATTCCAATATTCCTCGGGTAGCATGTAGCACGTGGGTCATGAACTAATACCTTTCTCATCTCCAAACCCTTGCAACGCACTATTTGCATGAGTAAAATTAATGCAGCTGTGTGTGTCCATGGAATTTTATCTCAATTCACATCTCTTACACTTATATATATATATGTGGAGAATGGCAACTGAAAAATGGTAGGCTATATGCTCACCGTTAGACTTAATTTCGTTTAAATTTAATGGTCGGCATATATTGCCCCACCGCATTTAATATCTTATAGCTTACTATATATGGGAAATAGTCTTTCAAGCTCATTCATTCTAGAGATCTTTCTATTATATACATGTTTTCTTAGTATTTATGGCACTTAGACTTTATATTTTATTTTTCTACTTTCCATTCAATTCAATTCATGCCATTCTAATACTCTTTATTACATTTTTACAATAATTTAGCTAAGAGTTCTAGTTTTTTCTATTGTTATGTTGTTTATTATTCTTAGACTTACTTATTCCAACTTTTCATTCTTGCCATTCTAATAGTATTTAGTTTTTTATTATATTTTTACAATAACTTATCTAAGAGTTGTAGTGTCTTTTATTCTTATGTTATTTATTATTTTTAGACTTACTTAATGGAACTTTTCATTTTCTTGGGTTATTTTCTCTTTGTTAACTGCTTTAATGACTTGATTTTCAAAATCTAGGTTTGTTCTCATATCTCATTCTTCATCTATGCTCTATCCTTATTTCTCCATAGGGCTCCTTCTTATTCATTCACATAATTCTTAGTGAGCTTATTTTCTTATATATTTCCCTATAGTTTCTACATGTTACATAACAACATTATCATCTTTGGATCCTTGACTCTCATCATTCATTGAAATATCTTCATGAAATGAATAATTGATTATGCATTTACAATTGCTCATGATCTCAATCCTCTTCATTCAACAATGTTCAATTCCTATAAGGGTTCAAACCTTGATATATCTTGTGAACATGGAATACATGTTTTGTCATGAGTCTTTGCAATATTTCTTTTTCGATCCAACATTTCTTAAAATAGTTTCTCATATCCTATGCCACAAAAATCAACCATCAACCTTCTCTCATCTAATAATATTCAAAATTATAGATGGGAATCTTGGTAGGCTCTTAAAAAAAATATTTGAATATTTCTTTTCAATTGTCAATAGAAGACTAATAACATAGCTTTCGCGATATTGTTAAACCGTTAGTTAAACAGAGAGGAGGGGGGCGGGGTGGAGGGGTGAATCAGTTTAACACATTCATGGACTTTTAAAACTTTCCTTTAAACTTATTTACACCTTCATTTCATTATCAACTTAATATGTGAGCAGCAAGTATTAAGCAGATTGGATAATGTAACAGCAATCTTAATATGTGAGTAGCAAGTATTAAGCAGATTAGATACACCATATCAACACATAAACATCATGCACATAGACAACAGATATAAGTGGAAACCCATAAGGGAGAAAACCACATCTTATTCTTGTTGTGATGCAAAGGCAAGCTCCAAATCCCTCTCACCACTGATTTTCTGTAGGCTCCAACCTACAGGAGGCTCCTACCTCAATTCTGCAAGCTACAACTTGCAAGGAAGCTCCAACTCCCATATTTTTTCTGCAGGCTCCAACCTACAGGAGGCTCCTACCTCAACCGGCTACAACTGACTTCTATCAAGCTACAAGTTGATATGGAAGCACCAACTTCCTCTATTTTCTGCAGGCTACAACCTACAGGAGGCTCCTACCTCATTCAACTACAACTAACATCTATCAAGCTACAACTTGATATGGAAGCACCAACTTCCTAACTCTTTCATAAAAATAAACACATGCTCATTTACCTGGATATCAGCTCTGTTTTGTTCCTTCTTCATTGCTGTTCACCAGCCTTCATATCTGCCTTATATCATCTCTGAATCTTCACAGCTTCTCTATCTGCTCCTCCTTCTTCTCTGCCTCATTTCTCCATTCTCTAACCTCTCTATGCATATCTATGTGATATCATTTATAGATTTCACCTCATGACTGTTTGTATTCCACAGGGAATTTGAAGTGAACAGCCATGACTCTTTGACTTCCGCCTTCTCATTTCTTTGCCCAGCTCATTCAGAAAAATATAACAATATGTATACATCTCAATATTACAGTGGGGAATTTCTTTGCCCATGGAGACTTTCCTTTGCATCACATACAATAAAAATAATTTTAAATCATTTACATTCACATTTACAGTTACATAAATCCATTTCACTCAGCCCTCTTTCAGCCCTTGGCTCGCTGTGCGTTTGTCTTTTCTGCTGCTGTCACTGTCTTTTTCAGTTCTGCATATTCTCCTGCTTTCTATGCATTTACCCCTGCTTTTTTCTCAAATCTGGTAGTTTAAATTAATGTTGAATATTTTCATCAAAGATTAAAATCTATGTTATAACTCATTAATGCAATTTCATTTAATTGGAAATGTTCAAATTGGCAAACTCAGTTTCGGAAGCCCACCTTTAATACACTATGAAAAAGCAATCAACACAGTTTCAACCTAGCAACTCTAATGCGGAAGTAGCTCTTCATCTTATGCGCTATGGTCAAAAATCCACTTTTGTGACTTCATATGCGAAGGTTACCTTTTAAAACTTATGGTTTGAAACCATATTAAAACCCATTGCATGCATATTCAAATTAACATTCGAATAGCCCAAAGAAATAAACTTCGTTCTCAGCTTATAATTCTTGAATGCATATGTTGCTCACGGCTTTATCCTTACACATCCAACATAATATTTAATATATATAAAGTATTTAATCTAACGTTATGAAACCTTTGTAACAAGCATTTGACCATCGCACTCACCATCAAATGTCACCAGAACTTATATTAAATGAAGTCTTCGGGCCCACAACATATATTAACTCACACATAATCAACGCTCCAATGTGCTCACCATCCATCAATACGCATTGTCATATTAACGCTCTAAACTTGGGTTTAAACCCAAATATCTACATAATTGATATGGCCCCAATTCAAATGTTAAGAAACATTTAATAAGACCCAATATTAAATTCATTGGTCGCATATCATTTCTTCACGCAAATCTCTGTCTTTGGATTAAAAATAATATATCGCATAATTAATATTGAGTTACACCATATATCATTCAATTCACATTTGGCATTTTATTCCCGCGCCAACACATAGTCGGGTCCACGGCTTTATAACCCTGCCTTAACCTTCATGCATCTTCATGGTGCAAACTCCGTCGATCTTCGATGGCTAGCAATCGGACGAAAATTGCAAAAGTTTTAACCCCGTGACTTAACTCTCCAAAAAAATGCGAAACTCGTGGTATTAAAAACCACCTCAGGACACGTGTCATGCGCGGACCCTTATCGCATTTTTTTTTTCGATTCCTCTTGCGAAAACCACCAGTCTTCGCCTCAAACCCACTTTTACTGTTCATTAGACATTGGCTCGCAGTTCTGTTTATTGACTCAGGGTTCCAATTCAAAAGCAATTTATCTTTGATTTTATTCCGCATTCGTTGATCTTTGTCCGACTATGTCTTCCGGTTCATAGTTCCAATTCAATCTTTCAATACTGTTTCTCTGCACAAATTCCTGCACTGTTTGCCTTTCGACCTCGACACAAACCTCTTCATACTCTTCACAGTTTAACCACTACTACATTCCATTCAATGTTCTGCTCCCATCTCACTGTTGTTCATGTCACCGCTTCAACCAGCCCTTGATATTGCAGTATCATATTTACATAATTGAATGTGTAAATCATCTCTCCTTATGCGTGCATCTCTGCAATTGAGCCATCATTTCACTTCTGAATTTCGCAGCGCATGCACAATTATATGTGTATCAAATGTTTTTACAATATAGACTCTAATGCTAACGACTCAATCTGCCCTTCTCAATTTCGCTACATCATTCCTCTTTGACTTCGGTTCATGGCTCTTCAATGCTGCTCCATTGCACGAATCTACCATACCATCTCTTCTATCTCATGATCCTTAGACCATTCAGGCACACAAGAATTTCTTCATTCCTGCAATTCAATTTCATTGATTCCTTTATAGAAAAATCCCTATATTGACTTCAACCCACTACGGCATTTTCATAACATCGACCTACTGTGATGCTGGATTACTCAATCAATGCCACACAACTCAAATAATGATTATTTTCTCAATAATACAAATCAACCATCTATTTCACACAGAGTCACTAATTCAGCCAATAACACAAAGTTTCACAAATTGCCCACAAAGGTACTTTGGAAATACTATTAAAGCCTTGCCAGGGAGTTTATTCAAAACTGTTTATAAACCCTTATTGACTCACATATTTAATTAGTGCACAGATAATTTCACACCACAAAATCGACATGAATGTCAATTTCTTCAATAATACACAGAGTATATCTCACATAATTTAAACTCATCAATACTCATACTATCTCTGCTTTTTTGCTGCCTCTGCTTCTTGTCTAATGCTTTCTCTGCTGCCTCTCTTCTACCTCTCTGCTTCTTTGGTTCCTCTACTACCTCTCTTCTTCTTTGTTGCCTTTGCTACCTCTCCGCTCCTTGTTTGTCTTTGCTGCCTTTGCTGCCTCTGTTTCTTGTCTTCTCCTTTGCCTTATTGCTGGTTCTTCTTTGTTCTTTTGCCTTAGTGATAGTTCAGGTGCTACTCCTGTCTTCTCCTTTGCCATTAATGACAATATTTCCAACAGTCTCCCCCTTTGGCATTGATGGAAATACTCCACCAATACTCCAATACTTCCTTCAGGACTTCCTCCCCCTTTCATTCTGAAAGGTGTGTTTTGTCTTCCTCTGCCCAACTTCTTTTGCTTGCTTTTTCTCCCCCTTTGACAGCAATGGCAAAGGGTTACACATATCTCAATGTAGATTCTATCTTTGCATTTCCTCTCTCTGATTTGTGTTTAGGCCCTTTTTCCTTTGACTTTATACCTTCTTGCTCCAGACTGGTGTACATGAGTTGTTGAGAGAACACTTTTGAGAATTATTGAACTTGTATATATATAGTAAGTTGATACCATCCCAAAGAACAGACTCCTTGCACTTGTATAGAGTGTAGGTGATGATAGAACAACCATATATAATTAGACTTATATAATCAAAGATGCGTCATTGGACCAAAGCTAAAATACTGAGAATGCTTCAAATATACTTCAGTCTCTAGTTTGATCTTCATCAGAAATACATATCTGTTGAGGAAGATTGTAGATGGAATATGTCTTCTTCTGCAATACACATCTACAATACAACATATGTTCAATTATGATGATGCCAATATATCTTTTATAGCTGTGGTTCACCTTTCCTGCTTGTTGGTGGTGATATGAGCTAGGATGTTGACAAGGATATTACACTTAATAGCTGAAAGGTCCTTGTTGCTGATGTGAACAATGAATCAACCAGAATTTAATCTAAGAGATCAAATGACTTTACTGCTTGCACAATGTACTTTCAAAACAAACCCTTGAGGCTAGATACATTCAATGTATTGGTCAGTCTCACTTATCAATCATGCAATTTTCTTTATGACATAAGGGGGATATGTATGTTAATGATCAACCTGTCTTTAATGGTGAAATACCAGCAATTCCTTTCTGCTGAAGTATGCTTTTGATGAATCAATAACAGACTTTTGAGCTTCAACTTTAATATTAACAAAACTATTCCTTCATACTTTCGATACTTTAACTGTTCTATCATGATGATCTTCAGCAAAACATCTTCAAGTTATTTAATTGAAATCTTAGCAAACAAACTTCACACAATTTTATGAATGATCTTAAGAAAGAGGCCTTGAAGATATATATGTACTGACTTCAGGAAGGTATGCAATTATATATAGAAAAAATATACTGCTTCAATGCTCAATATAATGCTTCAAGTGTAAACAAAATAATGATCCTTTAGCATTGTTATTGATAATTTCATGCTTTAATAATGCAGATAACGCTGGATATACTAACTTGATGTACTTTTTCCATAATCCTTTGATCCTGAGGACCTGTACCATACCACTGCTCCACTGATAACACTTGGTATTCTATTGATATGCATGCTGCTTGTACCGAATACCAATTGATACTACTTTCACTTCAGCTCACACATGAACCCATAGTTAAGACAACCTTCATAATTTCTACTATTGAGCTCTCCATTGTTCTCAACAACAATCATCAATATACTGAATCTGATCTTGGAATCATTAACCTTTTGCTTAGTCTGTCATTCTGGTTTAAAAGAATGTCACTGCATTTTCCTTTCTAGGACTACTCCAGAATCATTGTTGCTTTATATACAATGCAACTGTTCTAACATAATGATCTTCGGGAAGACATCTTCAATTCCTTTACTTGGAATCTTCATGGGCAGATCACTCAGAGATTTATCACTCAATTAACTGCATTCCTCCAAGGGGACTTTTTATAGATGAATGATGTAATGACATAATGATGATAGGCACTTCTCTTACTCATCCTTCTTAATGTGATTCATTGTTAATTCTAGCAGTATGATGCACAATGTGATCATTACTTAATGTGCTGATGTCTTCTTAGCTTACATGTTCATGGATGATGTTCTCTCTACTACCATGGCTTCTTGTTGCCTTCTCTTCTTCCATCAATCTGCCAGCTATTGAATGCTTCAAATAATCTTCTTCCTCTATAGTTCTCTGTTAGAGGAATTTTCCTCTCCCTTCCTCACCTTTTAGCTGTTGTTATTTCATGGAGCTCTTCTTAGACTACTTTTGTGGGGACTATTTATGAACTGCTCTCCCCCTAGGATGTTGCTTCATATCTATCACTGGTTGGATATTTGCGTTGCTTCCTAGAGTAGCTCCCCCTAAGAATATGATGGATTCATTATGTTATTGAGGTAACAGAATCCCCCTTTGTCTTTTCCTTCCATACTTTATTGGGGTTCTTCATAATATTTGCACTTCTTTTTTATTCATAGTTTTGTTTGATTTGATTAGATTCCATCATTTTTCTAGAGTTCTTTAATGTATATTGTAGTTTACAGTCTTTTGCTTTGTGACCAAGCTTGAGGCATAGATAACATCTTATTTTACCCAGGTACGTTTGAGCTGATGTATAATATTTCGTTCCCATTTTTTAACACAATTTACATTCAAAAAATTTATGTCCAAATTCATTGCATCAAAAACAGTAGCCATGGAATCGATTTATGTACTTGGTGAGTGGTTTTCTTTTCCATTTGTTTGCTTGATGTAGTCTTCTCATTTGCTGCATCTTTTGCTAGTTAAAGTTAATATGTCTTGTCTTACAATGTGTTGCAATATGTCCTGGTTTATGACAAGAGAAACATGTGATATTTTTCATAGGAGGAAAGAACCTCCTTTGACACCTTCCAAATTTGTTCAATTCATATTCAAGAGTGCATGAGCCTTTTTCACCTGCCTGTTTCTTCATTTCGTTCTTTGTCATTTGAAATTGCTGCTTGTTTATGTTTACTTCATTGCAAATCATGTTCTTGCTGGCTTCTACTTCTGTAGGAACATTTTGAATTGCTTCATTATCCTTTACAACTTTTACAAAAATGATATTCTTGTTATCTTCTACCTTGGACTTACTAGTTTCTCCTTCATATCCTATCCCAACCTTTATGAGAGGAGACCTTTAAGCATTTAGAATATTGTCCAACTGTTCAGAGCTTTTCATTTGAGGAGTATTCATTAACAGTTCTCTATGGGATTTTTCTAATTTCTTTCTCAGGCACACTACTTATTCTTCAAATTTCTCTTGCTTCTGAATTTTATCCTTTATTTGCTTTAGTAGAGTGTCTTCTACTTTCCTTGCTTCTTCAAGTTTTTTCTGCAACCCAAATTTTTTTTTCTTATCTTCATATTCTTTCTCATCACATATTTGCACCAATTTCTTCGGGTATTTGTTTTCATTCTTCAATCTTCCTATTTCATTCAAGGCGATGTCAAGTTTGGTTTGTTCTTTCACTATAATTTCTTCATGGAACTTACTTCCATTCACACTAGCAGGTACCTCATTTGATTGAACATTTTCCTTTAGACGTGAATTTTTATTCTTCTTGATTCTTTTCTCCTTCTTGACAATGAAGTCCCTAGTGTCTACTTCATGCATGAAATGCAAACTATCCCAGATTTCTTTTGTAGAGGTTAAATCCATTACTAACTCAAGATCCTTGTTATGAAGACTATTGTGTATCACAAAATTTTCCTTGGCATTCCTCTGTTGTTCTTGCACCGAGGGAGAGTCTATGCAGTAACCATCACATACAAGTTTCCATACCTTAGGTTCATAAGCCGTTAAATCTGTTTTAACCTTATCTCTCCATTCCAGAAATTTTGTTGTATTTAACATAGGTACATTTTGATAGTCCATGACTCAACCAGATCTTCTTCAAGCTATTAGGCTTACGCCTAAGGAACCCGCTTGGATACGAAGTGTTGAGCCCTTAGTTAAACTGAGAGGGGGGGGTGAATCAGTTTAACACATTCATGGACTTTTAAAACTTTCCTTTAAACTTATTTACACCTTCATTTCATGATGAACTTAATATGTGAGAAATCTTAATATGTGAGCAGCAAGTATTACGCAGATTGGATAATGTAACAACAATCGTAATATGTGAGCAGCAAGTATTAAGCAGATTAGATACACCATATCAACACATAAACATCATGCACATAGACAACAGATATAAATGGAAACCCATAAGGGAGAAAACCACATCTTATTATTGTTGTGATGCAAAGGCAAGCTCCAACTCCTTCTCACCACTGATTTTCTGTAGGCTCCAACCTACAAGAGGCTCCTACCTCAATTCTGCAAGCTACAACTTGCAAGGCAGCTCCAACTCCAATCTATTTTTTGCAGGCTCCAACCTACAGGAGGCTCCTACCTCAGCCAGCTACAAGTAACTTCTATCAAACTACAACTTCATATGGAAGCATCAACTTCCTCTATTTTCTGAAGGCTACAACGTATAAGAGGTTCCTACCTCAGTCAACTACAACTGACATCTATCAAGCTACAACTTGATATGAAAGCACCAACTTCCTCACTCTTTCATAGAAATAAACAAATGCTGATTTACTTGGATATAAATGTTGTTCTGTTCCTTCTTCACTGTTGTCCACCAGCCTTCATATCTGCCTTATATCAACTTTGAATCTTCACAGCTTCTCTATCTGCTCCTCCTTCTTCTCTGCCTCATTTCTCCATTCTCTAACCTCTCTATGCATATCTATGTGATATAATTTATAGAGTTCACCTCATGACTATTTGTATTCCACAAGGAATTCGAAGTGAACAACCATGACTCTTTGACTTTCGCCTTCTCATTTCTTTTTCCAGCTCATTTAGAAAAATATAACGATATGTATACATTTCAATATTACAGTGGGGTATTTCTTTGCCCACATAGACTTGCCTTTGCATCACATACAATAAAAATAATTTTAAATCATTTACATTCACATTTATAGTTACATAAATTAATTTCACTCAGCTCTCTTTCGACCCTTGGCTTGCTGTGCATTTTTATTTTCTGTTGTTGTCACTGTCTTTTTCAATTCTGCATATTCTCCTTCTTTCTATGCATGTACCCCTACTTTTTCCTCAAATCTGGTAGTTTAAATTAATGCTGAAGCTTTTCATCAAAGATTAAAATCTCTATTATAAATCAATAATGCAATTTCATTTAATTGGAAATGCTCAAATTGGCAAACTCAGTTTCGGAATCCCACCTTTAATACACTATGAAAAATCAATCAACACAGTTTCAACCCAACAAATCTAATGTGGAAGTAGCCCTTCATCTTATGCGCTATGGTCAAAAATCCACTTTTGTGTATTCATATGCGAAGGTTACCTTTTAAAACTTATGGTTTGAAACCATATTAAAACCCATTGCATGCATATTCAAATTAACATTCGAATAGCCCAAAGTAATAAACTTTGTTCTCAGCTTATAATTCTTGAATGCCCATGTTGCTCACGGCTTTATCCTTACACATCCAACATAATATTTAATATATATAATGTCTTTAATCCAACAGTATGAAACCTTTGTAACAAGCATTTGACCATCACACTCACCATCGAATGTCACCAACACTTATATTAAATGAAGTCTTTGGGCCCACAGCATATATTAACTCACACATAATCAACGCTCCATTGTGCTCAGCATCCATCAATACAAATTTCCATATTAATGCTCTAAACTTGGGTTTAAACCCAAATATCAACATAATTGATATGGCCCCAATTCAAATGTTAAGAAACATTTAATAAGACCCAACATTAAATTCATTGGTCCCACATCATTTCTTCACACAAATATCTGACTTTGGATTAAACATAATATATGGCATAATTAATATTCAGTCCCACCATATATCATTCAATTCACATTTAACATTTCAATTCCCGCACCAACACATAGTCGGGTCCATGGCTTTATAACCTTGCCTTAACCTTCATGCATCTTCATGGTGCGAACGCCGTTGATCTCCGATGGCTAGCAGTTAGACAGAAATCACAAAAATTTTAACCCCGCGACTTAACTCGCCAAAAAAATGTGAAACTAGTGGTTTTTAAAAACCACCTCAGGACACATGTCACACGTGGACCCTTATTGCATTTTTTCTTCGATTCCACTTACCATTTTAAACTTATGAGAAAACCACCAGTCTTCGCCTCAAACCCACTTTTACTGTTCATTAGACATTGGATCACGGTTCTGTTTATTGATTCAGGGTTTTGCTTCAAACGCAATTTATCTTTGATTTTATTCCGCATTCATTGATCTTTGTCCGACTATGTCTTCCGGTTCATAGTTCCAATTCAGTCTTTCAATACTGTGTCTCTGCACAAATTCCTACACTGTTTGCCTTTCGACCTTGATGGAAACGTCTGCATACTCTTCATAGTTTAACCATTGCTACATTCCATTCAATATTCCGCTCCCATCTCACTGCTATTCAAGTCACCGCTTTAACCAGCCCTTGATATTGCGGTATCATATTTACATAATTGAATGTGTAAATCCTCTCTCCTTATGTGCGCATCTCTGCAATTGAGCCATCATTTCACTTCTGTATTTCATAGCGCGTGCACAATTATATGTTTATCAAATGTTTTTACAATATAGAATCTAATTCTAACAACTCATTCTGCCCTTCTCAATTTCGCTATATCATTCCTCTTCAATTTCGGTTCATGGCTCTTCAATGCTGCTCCATTGCACGAATCGACCATACCATCTCTTCTATTTCATGATCCTTAGACCATTCAGGCACACAAGAATTTCTTCATTCTTGCAATTCAATTTCATTGATTCCTTTATAGAAAAAGCCCTATACGGACTTCAACCCACTATGGCATTTTCATAACATCGACCTACTGTGATGCTGAATTACTCGATAAATTCCACACAACTCAAATAATGAATATTAGCTCAATAATACAAATCAACCATCTATTTCACACAGAGTCACTAATTCAACCAATAAAACAGAGTTTCACAACTTGCCCACAAAGGTACTTTGGAAATACTATTAAACCCTTGCCACGAAGTTTATTCAAAACTGTTTATAAACCCTGAACGACTCACATATGTAATCAGTGCATAAATAATTGCACACCACAACATCGACATGAATGTCGATTTCTTCAATAATACACAGAGTATATCACACAACATTTAAACTCATCAATACTCATACTATCTCTACTTCTTTGCTACCTCTGCTTCTTGTCTAATGCTTTCTCTGCTACCTCTCTGCTACCTCTTCGCTTCTTTGTTGCCTCTTCTACCTCTCTGATTCTTTGCTGCTTCTGCTACCTCTCTGCTCCTTGTCTTTCTTTGCTGCCTTTGCTGCCTCTGTTTCGTGTCTTCTCCTTTGCCTTATTGTTGGTTATTCTTTGTTCTTTTGCCTTAATGATAGTTCAGCTGCTACTCCTATCTTCTCCTTTGCCATCAATGAAAATATTTCCAACAAATATTTCTTATCATTTTGTTTTACATCACTTTGATGGAATCTTGTCTTCAATATTTGTCCATAATCTTGCCCTATGTCTTATAAATTAACTCAATCTATAAAACTACTTAAGTTTTTCTTTTCATATATCATGAACTTCAAGTTCACATGTACTCTTAGAATCCTCGTCACTTTGCGGCTTCCCTGTTCTCTGAGACTTCAAACTTCCCATAATTGGCCTCATGAAACCTTTACAATCTTCATCTCACCCAAAAATTACATCATCCACTAGTTCCTTTTATTGATCACATTTTTGGAATACTTCTTAGTTATAGGAGAAAACTCATGTATCATTATCCCTTTCATTCCTTATTTTTAATCACTTCTTTGGAACATGTCTAGGAAATTCATATGCCATTATTGCTTCGTTTTTCCACATGTCCTAAATTCATTGTAATGCTGCAAAACTTTTATTTTTAAAAAATTACTATGAGATATTATTTTAAACTAATGCACCTGAATGGGTGGCAGACATTGTAATAATTATTAGAAACCATTTTATTATATTAATAATATATAAAACAAACTCATTATGATGAACATTGTTAATGAGTATGGATTAAAAAATTATATAAGGTATTTTTCTTGGCTCGTGACAAGTTGTGAATGACAAATGGAAAGTCCAAGAACTTTGATTCCCTAAAATGAAATTTAGATGGGGGACAATCAATATATTTTAACGACCACCTAGAACAAAGGCAAAACAATATAATTGTGGAAGAATTCCTAGGCTATAATTAATTATTTGTAGGCATTTTTCATCATGCTATGAAGTTGGGAGGGGTCAAGGCTAAGTGCATGATTACTTGAGAAAATAAAGGTAGGAGTCTCAAGTTGCAGGAGCACAGGTAGATATGCGAGGTTGAGGCTGTACTTGTGAATTCCACCATCAATTATTGAAATTTAAATATGCAAAACTAATAACAAGAAAGATGAATAATTCACTTCTATAAAATTGCAACCCAGGCTTGGGGTGTCTCAGTAAAGATATTTTATCGATCCACTACATACGGGTGGAGCATCCCTCATCAATATGTGTTGCCCCTCTCGTTGCAAGTTCATCTAAATCGTTATGTGTCTGTTGCATGTAGTGTTGTTAATTAATAAAAATGATTGTCATTGATGCTATTCTACTAAATTTTTGATAATATACTAATGGTGTTATTATTCTTTCCACAATTAGATGGAGTGTGAATCTCATAGGTTCCTCTTTCTAATAATTTTATTTATGTTGGAACTATCCTTACATTGGGAAAATAACTTCATTCGTGAATTATATATCATTCATGAGTGTTATAGGCCATTTAGTCACATCTGGAGCAATCAACATCCATGAACATGTTTTCATCATATCTACACAAATTCCTAAGCATGACCTTTCAAAAAAGTTTGCATTTTTGGGATTAACTGCTCAAAATCACTATTTTTAACCCCAACAAACTTTGTCCATTTAAACATCCGCGTTTAGTAGTGGCTGCATCCTTAGAAACCCATGCCTAGAAAATTTGGTTGCTCCCTTTTGTAGGTGTGTTGATTCAAGAAATTCGGTAAAATAAAAAATATTTTTGAAGCTTCCTCTTCCAGAAGCTTCCAGGAGTTGTTTTAAAAATTTACTATGGATAAGAGCTTGAATACTATATGATTCTACCTTGGTAAATTCACCTCATGTATCTTTAGTTCATCCTCCCTTCATATGTGGATCTCAATCGCATTATGGTTAATCCTAAACTACTCTACCTCTCCTATAAATCTATTGCCATGCTTAACATTAGGGTTATATTTTGGAGATTTATTATGCCCTTATGTTGTTGCCTTGAACCAGAAGGAGAAATCAACTTCATGCATTAGGGTAACATTGAGGTGTGATTTTTAACAAGCAAGGACAAGTTAACTTGGGGATATCCGTACAAGACCAACTACTATTCTTGGTTGTAAAATATCTCCTATTTCTATTAATACAAAGAGTATATTGTTTTCCTATATGTGTTGTATTATGTTTACTTTCATGTATTCCAATGCCTTCTTGATTCATTGAATGTAGTAATTGAATTATTCTACATAGATTTTTTAGATCCTTGGCTTGTTTTTCTTATATATGTAGGTTCTAAGTATAGCATTTGGAGCTAAAATTGGAGCTCACAAACAAGGAGGAAGGAAAACCTTACGGCGGATTCAAAGTAGGATTATTTCCCGTTCTTGAATTTCTCTAACGAAAAAATTTATATTCTTTGTCTTATGTTATTCTATACCATTCCACTAGGTCAAGAAAAATTACTTTCACCTACAATCATAAATTACGTTTAACAAATTTGTGACTCCACTCGAGAATGATTTCTTCCCTTAGTGGTTTCCTTAAACCTAGCACATTTTTAACCTCTTGAACTGACCTTTATTTCCTCACTGAGACTTTAATTGACCCTAGGAAAAATCTTCTGTAAGTTTGATTTGAATTTTTGTGTCATAATTTGATCGAATCTACCTCGACACATCCCTGGTCTAGAGACAAAGTGCCCCATCACACTCTCTCATTCTCTGTACTTGCACTGTAGAAAATTGGTGCCTATTCTTCACCTCTGCTGATCCTTGAAAGATGCAATAAAAAAAAAATTCCCTTGCTCTCTGATTTTCTTTGGTCCAACTTATTTTCCTTCTGTCTCTATGAGGCCAATCCCAAGTGTGAAATTGCACGTTTTTTCTTTCATTTTAGAAAACCAAATTCCCCCTCAATCACCCTGGGGGGATACAATTGTGTATGGGTGTTAATCACCTTTGAGTGAAATATCTTTTGATCTTTGGAATTCCCATCCAAATTTCTGTTTGAGTCCTCTATTAATGAAATATCAGATCACATTGGATTTCACTGCATTGTATATTTTTTGTGAAATTTCCTATACTTACACTTGAATGGTTCTTTCATTGTATAAGTGAAATAAGGTACTATTATGTACAAGAAGTCTTTTATGTTGTTATTTTGATGATTTGGAATCATTTGGTTTTTGTTTTGAAGAATTACCTTACATAGATTAAATTTTCCTAGATATAATTCTCATTTTCACCAAAAGATAGGAAATTTTGCATAGTTTTCATGGAAATTTTACATTGTTTACATAACATGGTTTGACATATTTTGAGGCTTTGAATTGCATTGAAATATAAAATTTGAGGAGATCAATTGTTGCATCACTTTTATGTTGCATTGTTGATTGATTTCTTATTCCCCTACTTAGCTAGGCATTTCATTTTTAAAAGGAACACAAAAAGAGTTATTTTTATCATATTAGTTGCATCATAGGTGTGTTCAAGTGACATCGATTTTTGAGAATTGAAATTGAAACATAATTCAAGATTAAATTTAAAATTTATCAAATCAATATTAAGGAACATTTGAAACGTTAACAAAATATTCTAGATGTCTAGGCTAGAGACGTGTTCCAATGTCTCTAAGTTATTTATCAACGTTACATTCTAGGAATGATATCTCATTCCACGTACGTAAGTGTACAAGACCATTCTTTGTGTACCTTCATGTGTATTGGTGATCCAGGTAGATATTGGTGGCCACCCGCCTATTCCACTTGGGGCCCCACCATTGTCTCTTTCATTTTTTTTCAGTCTTAGCACAACTTAATATTTTTAGCAGTTTTTCGAGTCCTGAAATTTCGGAGCCGTTTTGAGGCCCTAAACGACGTATTTTGGGCAAATAGGGAGCAACATGGGTCTATGGATTGATGTTGCTCACTAAAAATTTGTAGTCCTCGGATAGATATTTCTAACGAGGTATATTCACATCAAACGAAGATCATATGCCAAAGTTACTTCCCCAGGAAGTTGAAACACCAATTTACCCAAACGTCGCCCATAGTTTTGCTGCTTCATCTCCTAGGGTTAGGGTATTGGATGTTTAGAGTCTTCCATTGTTTCTAAATAATAAAAAGGCCCTCAAGCCTCATTGTAACTCATTTCAGAGGCCTATAGCCGCCACATCTCTTCTTAGAGATAAATTACCAACGCCCTAGCTAGTTTACTTCCATTCTGTCTATAAGAAAATTTTAGTTCTTTGATATTAATGAAATTAAGTGTTATTTCCACTGCATCTTTGTATTTATGGTTATATGTGTATTCTGTTGCGTTCCTGCATAAATTCAGATCAGTGGTATCAGAGCGGTCTGATTTTTCTCGATCCTTCTTTACATGTCCCTAATGAGGTCAGGGTATAAGGAGTTAGGGCTTGATCTGGTGGAACCTTTGCAAGATCAGCCTCAAAAACCCTGACAGATGCCCATGAGGGATGAAAATAAAGATGAGGGAGCAGGAGATCCTATCAAAATATTTGTCGAGGAGGCCCTCAAAAATAAAGGAATGCGGTGATGGATAACTTTACCTAGATCCTTCAATGACTTCCCACCGGCGGTGCATCTGCATTCAGCAACCACTCTAGAGGCATGCCTCCCTTTAAGGTACACGTAAACTTTGAAATTCCCATATTTGAGGGTCAAATAGATGCATATGCCATAGATAAATGGTTGAATATATTAGAAGTATATTTCTCGATTCATGACTTTTCCGACCGAGAGAAGATTATTTTTACACTCCTCAAATCTACCCCACATGTCAAGGAATGGTGGGAAACCTACTGTGAAAAAAAGGACGAGACAGAACCCTCTCTGTTCTCAGTCGTACCCACTTGGAATTCTTTCCAATATGCCATCAAGGAACAATACTATCCTCTGGGAAGCTATGAGGACAAGTACATACAATGGGCCACACTGTGGAAACAAAGGGATCAAGATGTGCATGAGTTGATGAATCTATTCCATGCCTTGCGTAAAAAGTTGGGTATCAAATATTTAGAGAAAAATTTGGTGCTAAAGTATCGCAATTGTTTGCACAAATAAATTCAGGAGGAAACAAAGTTCCTCAACATCTCCTCGCTTGGTGCGGCATACCAGTATGCTGCGAAGATTGAGGAGAAATTCAAACAGAAGAAGCGAGACTTTGGATCTGCGAATCAAAAGCAAGGGAAATGTGCCCCCAAACCACAGAAAAAAGGACAAATCTAAGGCATGGTGGCCCAAGACAACCTGTAAAAGCCACAAGAAAAGAACAACACTGTGAAGCTAAAGAAGGACACGGGAACGTGGTGTGAGTTCCATAAGAGCTCCACTCATAACACAAGTGAGTGTCGGGCCAAGCAATTGCTGGTGGCCGAGATGAGGGCTTCTAAATCAGATGCATTCTCCAACTCTAAATCAAAACCTGACAAGGGGAATGACAAAGGGAAGAAAATTATTGATGCGGAGCCCAATGCCACTGTTGCCACTACGAAGATCTAGAAGGAAGAACCTGAAGATCCAGAGGAGGCAGAGTGTCTCTTCCACTCCCGGATGTGGGTAAAGGGTTCCTTGCTACAATTCATTGTCGAAAATAGGAGAAAAAAGAACCTCATTTCATCAGATGTCGTGAAGCGGTTGGGCTTGCCGACCGTAGTGCACCCACAACCATACACCATCGGGTGCCTTCACCAAGGACGAGATCTCTGCGTTAGCCATCAGTGCCACCTTTCCTATAGCATCAAGCCCTTCACGAATGAGGTATTGTGTGACATTAATCCTATTGATGTTTCTAATGTATTATTAGGCCAACCATACTTGTGGATGCGACATGCTATGTATGATTCCTGGCATCGGGTTATTATTGTTACTTTGTGAAATAATTTGTATAGGATACCAGAGGTACCACTGCCTCCCACTATCTCTCTGGTTACTACAAAAAAATCCAGTAAGATCATTTCCAAAACTAGGAAAATTATTTTCCTGATGATCCACCCCCAGGGAAAGAAGAAGATTGTGGCCACAACCTCCAGACATGGCTCCTCTCCACGACAACAACAAATGGAAAAGGTTGTGGAGTAGTAAGGGGACATCGTCACCTCATCCACAGGGGTGCCTCTGCACTGTCAGGTCAAGCACCCCATTGACATAACCCCAGGTGTGCCGCTACCCAATGGACCAATATATAGGCTTTATGTCCTAGAGAATGATGAAATCAAGAGGCAGATTTAGGAGCTGTTGCAGAAAGGTCACATCCAGCCAAGTTCATCGCCCTGTGGGAGCCCAATCATGTTGGGATAGAGGAAATATGGGACTTGGAGACTCTATATTGACTATTGGGTGATGAAAAAGATCATTGTCCAGAATAGGTACCCGATCCCATGGATTGATGACCTTTTGGACCAACTCAAAGGGGAAAAATATTTCAGCAAGATCGACTTGAAGTCTGGGTATCACCAGGTACCAATCGAACCCTTGGATGTGTGGAAGAATACCTTCAAAGCCAAGGAGGGCCTTTTCGAATGGCTCATAATGCCTTTCGGGTTGACGAATGCTCCCGCTACCTTCATGAGGTTGATGGATGATATCTTGCATCCATTCACCAACTCATTTGTAGTGGTGTACTTGGATGATATTCTGATCTTCAGACAGAATTGGGAAGAGAACCTCCATCACATCCGAGAAGTCATCCAAACAATATGGCAACATAATTTGTGTGCCAATTTGGAGAAGTGCACTTGTGGCGTGACCCAAGTTCAATATTTGATACATTATTGATGAAAGGGGGGTGCATGTGGATCCAGCCAAGATCCAAGTCATTCGGGATTGGCCAGCCCCAACCACTCTAACATAGCTTCGAAGCTTTCTGGGTCTTGCTAATTTCTACTGTAGGTTCGTGTTGGGATTTTCTCATATTAATTGGCCCTTGAGTCAAGTGACCAAGGGAGGAGCGAAAGAAAATTTATCTTGGTTGGAATCTCAATAGAAGGCATTCCTAGAATTGAAACATCGCCTATGTTCTTCCCCAATGCTGACATTACCAGACTTGAAACAACCATTTGAGATTGAGACAAATGCCTCTGAATATGCTATTGGGGCAATTCTTACTCAACAGGGGCACCGAGTGGCATATCACAGTGAGACATTGTCTGACACAATTCGCAAGTATCCCACTTACGACAAAGAAATGTATTCCATTGTGAAGGCTTATCGACAATGGAAGAATTACATTTTGGGGAAGGAGACAATCATCCACACAGACCACCGACCCCTGCAGTTCATACAGACACAAGCGAAGTTTCAGAATGATCGTCATCAGAAGTGGTCCACATATTTGCAAAAATTTCATTTGAACATCAAGTACAAGAAGGGTAGCACCAATAATGTTGCAGACTGCCTCACCCGACCACCGAGCATGGCCATAACCACCATTATCAACTCTTATGGACACGAGACTTCTGATTGGCTGCTTCTCTACAAGAGCAATCCAAAATTCAGCCACACATACAAGGCACGCTTGGGGGGTACACAAGTTCCAAATTTTCACCTCCAAGATGCACTGTTATGTCACCTGGGACACATTTTTGTTCCTTCAAGCAAGCGTGCCAAGATGATATGGGAAGCGCACTATAATCGAGTCGCTGGGAATTTTTGGGTTGAGAAAATAGTGGCAGTACTATAGAAGTATTTCTATTGGCCGAACCTTCAACAGGATGTCGAGAAGTACATCAGATCCTAGATGCTTGCACCATTGCCAAACCGACCATCAAGAATCAATGAATCTATACTCCACTACCTACCCCTAGTCGACCTTGGGAATCCATCTCCATGGATTACATGTTAGGCCTTCCTTATATTAAGCATGGAAACAACTTTGTTTTCGTGGTCGTGAACAGATTCTCGAAGATGGCCATTATGGCAGCCTGCAAGAAGGATATCACAGGAGAAGCCACTACTAAGATCTTATTTGAATGAGTGTGGGTGCACTTTTGGATCCCACAGTCTATCATATTAGATTGTGAGAGCAGGTTCCTCAGCTCATTTTTTTCCAACCTCTACTTAGTGTTGGACACGAAGCTCACCAAGTCCACAACTTTCCATCCCCAAACTGATGGTCAAACAGAGGTTGTCAACAGGATGATTGTACACATTCTGTGCATGTACAATTCAAAGAATCCACACACATGGGATGAGAGCCTCCTCTATGTACATCACAGTTATAACCGGGCTGTTCACAACTCAACTGGCCACAACCCCTTTCAGGCGTGCTTGGGATTCCAGCCACTATGTCCCATTGATGTAGCCGTGCCATTTGCGGCTACTCACGCCGAATCAACACATGTCCAGTCTGAAGCTGAAAAAGCGAACAACTTCATCGAGCGCATTCAGCACATCTGCCAATAGGTTCATGACATATTGGACAGAGCCAATGTTAAGTAAAAGAAACAACATGATCAACATCGGGTGCCACACAACTTCCAAGTGGGCGACAAAGTGTGGCTACATTTGGAGAAGGAGCACTTCACTGGACCCCACCGCAAGCTTCACCCACTCTGATATGGGCCGTACACCATCACCAAGGCTGTAGGGAATAGTGCCTTCAAGCTTAGTATTCCACCATTCCTTGGTCTGCATCCTGTGTTCAATGTAGACTGCCTTCGTCCCTACTTCCCACCTCTACTAGACACCTTTGACATTGCAAAATAACTCACACCAAAAGAGTTAAATCTAGAATGCATGGAACAAGCCACCACATATTGTATCATGGACATGCAAATCAAGAACACTCGCCAACAAAAGATCCAACTGTATTCGGTTGTCAAAGCTGCCTAACTCCTGCAGCAGGGCAGGTGGTTCACTAGGGACCAAGTTCAACAGAAGTTTGCTCTTCTCATGGAGGAACTCAACGCAATGGGGACCATTGCTTCCTAAGGGGGGAGGAATGATCCAGGTGGATATTGGTGGCCACCTTCCTATTCCACTTGGGGCCCCACCATTGTCTGTTTCAGTTTTTCAATTTCAGCACAACTTGCTATTTTTGGCAGTTTTTGGGGTCCTGAACTTCCAGAGCCGTTTTGAGGCCCTAAACGAAGTTTTTTGGGAAAACCGGGAGCAACATGGGTTCATGATCTAATTTTTCTCACTCAAAATTTGTAGTCCTTGGATAGATATTTCTAACAAGGTATGGTTTGCGTCAAACGGAGATCATATGCCAAAGTTATGTCCCCGGGATGTTGAAACACCAATTTACCCAAATGGGGCCCATAGTTTTGGTTCTTCATCTCCTAGGGTTAGGGTTTTGGATGTTTAGGGTTTTCCATTGTTTCTAAATAATAAATAGGCCCTCGAGCGTCATTGTAACTCAGTTCAGAGGCTTGTAGCCACCACATCTCTTCTCAGGGATAAGCTACCAGCGCCCTAGATAGTTTATTTCCATTCTGTCTATAAGAAAATTTCAATTCTTTGATAATAACGAAATGAAGTGTTATTTCCACTGCATCTTTCTATTTATGGTTATATGTGTATTTTTTTTCATTCCTGCATCAATTTGGATTAATTGGATGGTACTCCATGCATGAAAAGTATATGGGAACGCTCTCATCGTATAGTTACACATTAGATAGCACTATTACAGACTATGCTTCCATGTACATTTGGGTATATTTTGGAAGTCCCCTACAGGGTTCTATCCCACCATAGGTAACCAATTCTACCACCTTGTACATTTTGATACACCGAACACAACATTCAGGGATATTTCTTTCCCTTACGTAAATCCTTGGTTCACCAAGGTGGTATATTACAGTTCATAGTTACTTCGTAAAAGAATTAGCCTAGTTAACCCTTTTCTTTATTTTGTGTCTTTAATTTCTAAAATCAATTAACTGATCACATAAAAAAATCCTCAACGTGGAACATCTCCTTAATAGATCTTAGGTTGATACTAATGCCAATAGCTCCTAAGTCCAGTAATCAAGGAAACCCCTTTGATGTAAATCCTGATCCTTTTCCTTTTTTTTTAAATGTTGGTGCTCCTTATATGGCAACATTGTCCCTTCCTAGATTTACAATTGGTTTGCTAGTTTGGTTGTTTTTGACTTCCTTGGTTCCAAATGTACAAACTGCTTCTTAACCAAATAGTCCTCCACTTGAACAAGTTGATCCTAAAATTGATCCTTTTCCTTCTTTGCATGTTGTCTATTATTTATCTTCTTACTATTTTCTAGTTAAAGCCTCAAATTAGTTACTATGTGGATAAGAAGAAGAAGAAGAAATGAAATATTAAGAAGAAGCAAAATATCAGGGGGAAAACCAAGCAACTATTGCTACAGATGCAACTGATGTTGAGAAACCATCAAACACTCGTAAGGTGAAAGTCCCTTGAATGTTTTGTAAGGGTGATAACCTTCTAATAGATTATCTTAGTATTCTACAGGTGTTAGAAGTGTGGTCCAAAGGCTCATATCAACCTTTTTCGTTAGCCTCTGGAGATCATGTTAGTGATAAAGAATCAACTAGTTATAGTAAGTTCCATGGGAACAAGGGTAAATTCAAATTTCCATGTAGGTTATGTGAAGGGAATCATCATATTCACATTTTTCCTTATATGCATGAAGACTCAAAAGTGTTGGAAAACCTTACAACTTATCAACCTCTTCTTACAGTTGATTATCGAAAGATTTCTTCCAATCCTCCACTAGTTTATGAAGTGAATGATCCAAATACATATCCAATCAATCTCACTCTCTCTAAATGTGAAACCCATGAATCTGGTCCCAACCAACCATCGGTTGAGAAAATGGTTGAATCGATACCACCTTCCTTCAATCATACCTTTCCCATAGAGAATGAAATTCATGCCAGTCAAGTTCTTCTCATTTCTTTAGATTCCAATGAATTGGGGGAAAAGCTTCTTGTTCTAATGACATAAGGGGGAAACCCTCCCACTTCCACAGCACAGGGGGAAAATCACCTCATTCCTGGAATACAGGGGAGCAATTATCCCATTCCAATAATACAAGGGTGAAATTCTCTTGTTCCCTTGACACCCCCTCCAAGTAGTATGGTCACTTACATTGATTGGAGTCGACTAGTAGGTGACTAGTAGGATATCATATTCCTCCTTACATGCCGTTCTAGATCACAATACAGGCTTATAATATTCCCATAGCTGGCACAAGAATAAACAAAGGGGAATATGCTAGTATTATGTCCTCGATTTCTTGGAAAGATTTTGGTTCTCCAGAGCTTGTGCTTGTTACCCGAAATTTCTTTGCCTTTAATAGAGGAACCAATCAACTGTTAGGGATCCTTAGTTAGTTGTCTATTAATTTGGGAGTAAATATTTTCTATATCAATATGATGGTATTCCAATACCATTTAGATTTTAATTTAATCCTTGGGCATGACAATTTTTATGTCATGGGAGCTCTAGTCTCTTCACTCTTTCATGTGATTTTTTTCCCACATGAAGGAAGAATCGTGACCATTGACAAAAAATAATTTTTTGATTCTAATTTGACTCCCAATAAACCAACATCTGTAAATGGCTCTTATATTCAAGTGGTATCTCCCCCACCACAGGTTAATTATGTGGCAACCTGTTCCATTCCCAAGACAACTGATGCAATGCATCATATACTGGGAGCATTAGAGCCTAATATTTCCATTAGATCCCTTGATTCCTTCAAGTTTATTTTTCTCCCATTTGATGAGAGCATCTTGGAAGACATGGCCTCTTGGGGGCCATGATCAAGTTCTGGATCAAAGTTCCTTTTCTTGTTTCAAGCTTTTTAAAAATGAAACAAGGTTGTATGAGCATAGTTCATTTTCTTGTTTCAAGTTCGTTAAGAAATGAAACAAGGTTCCCAAAGCATAGTTCCTTTTATTGTGTCAATCTCATTAAAAAAATGAAACAAGGTGCTATGAGCATAGTTATTTTGATGTTTCAAGATCAATAAAAAATTAAACAACTCCCCTTTGAATTTGAGTCTTTGATTAGATCTTGTAAATTCATAGTCGACTCTTGCACTTTATTTTTTAAATGAACCTTTGTTCCATCCACCTGTCAGTAACCAGTAGTCTACTTAGGTGAATGAAATGAATTTTTGTTGTAATTTGCCTAGAATTGAATCTTTATTATCGGTGGCATGAAAAATTATTCCAAGCATAATTTTCCTCTGTTTCAATCCTGTCTACGAATGAAACCAATTTCATGCATAATTTCCCATTTTTCAAGGTTGTGTAAAAATGAAACCGTTCTCATCCTATCCTTCATGATTATAATTTTTATCATCTCGTTTATATGAGATGAGCCTTGGTTTTTTCATTCCATTCTCACCATCTCTTTGGTTGATCATACGCTTTCACTTGGTTTTTTACCCTTGCCTGGGGAACCACTGCGATGAGTCATTTTATTAGCCAACCTCTTGACGTCAACATGTTTTGAGAAGTTCCATCATGACCAGAACTAGTTCCTACCCTTTAAACCACATGTTCCTCTAGGAGGAGTCCTCTTTTAGCTCTTTTCAGACTCCCTAAACATGAAAATATTTCTGAGCCCTCTTCTTTTGGAACTCGTTAAAGTAAATGAAAATATGTTGAATCAGTATAATTTTAACCCTTATCTAGATTCAGATAGACTATTTATGAAAAAGGAATAAATTTTTTGAACATGGCTAAGAGGTTCTCCTGAGTATCATTTTCAACCTTTTTGAACTCATGATACTATTTACAAAAAGGAACCTTTGGAGTTCTTTTTTTTCATATTTTTAAAACTCTCTAAGTGTGAAAAAGGAGTCATGTTATACCTTCACTGGACTCGTAAAATAATCAAACAACGATGGAGTCATAGAAAATGACAGGACCAAACCACACCTTCTTAGGGTTCATTAAAAATACTTGGAGGAATTCATATGAAGGATGAACTTATAGATCAATCATATGTCATCATCCTCAAGGTTGTAAAAAATAAAAAGGTATTAACCAACAATGGTTATGGAAATTAGGAAAATGGGATACACTACCTATTAATGCCAGTGAGTCACTCTTGAACATGACACTCTTTAACTTCATATTCATGATTGTTGGGTTTTTGAAATTTTCTTATCTTTTCATTCATCATGCCATATCCTTCGCACTCAATTTTAGGTCAATGTTTCCAACTCCATAAAGCACCATCGTTATGTTCAAGAGAATTTTTTCAATTGATATCTGATACAATACTCTTAATATTACATTTATGTCTATCACTCCTGAAAGGAATTCCACATCAGCATCATTCTCTCTCAACATCTTCATACTCATTTTGTGTTGCTAATGAGGGATTCATCAAGGCCCTCCTACGACGAGTCGTTTTTTTTCGACATCGGTGCATTATCCAGGAAGTTTATTTAGAAACTTCCTTTGGTACCTTGGGGCTTGCATACATAAATTAAACATTTCCTCGGTCTCATCGAGAGGTTTTCATCACTGGTCATCAATCAAAATATTTTGAGTGGTGTTCGACTTTAGATCATATATTCACACCATATAGATTTTACTATTGTAAATTGAGATCCATTAACATGATCGACGGTTTCTCTCGTATATGTTAGAAAATTATATCATTGGATAGTACTTAGATGGTTTCTAATATGTTTGACTTCATTTCATTTATTCACATGGCTATACTCATACATTGGATGCTCGAGTGAATGAGATGGAAGACCCTGGATCTAGTTTCATCTATTCGGGCTTCTATTTCAAGATTAATACAAAGATTAAAGAGTATGATGGCTCTGATCATACAAAAAGTCATCCAAAAATGGGTCCACCATGTGTCGTAAGTGGACAAGACTTCTTTATCATTGTACAACTAATGTTAGCTTATGTGACGAGCATGGGTATGCTTCCCTCAACAAATATATCATGATCAAAATGAATTGTAACAGATGATGATCTAAATCAATTATGATTTCCATATGTTATAGGCCATTTTTTCACATCTATTCAATAGGCCTCCGAACCAGATCAATCAACATTTGTGAACATCTTTCATCAGATCTACACAAATACCTAAGCATGATTTTTCCACAAAGTCTGAGTTTGTGGGAATAACTTCTCAAAATCAATCTTTTTTACCCCAACACACTATTTCCCTATAGACACCTACGTTTAACATTGGTTGAACCCTTATAAATTTTCACTAATCAGAGTTCGTTGCTCCCTTTGCTAGGTAGGTTGATTCGAGAAATTCAAGAACATTAAAACTATTTATGAAGCTTCCTCTTGTAGAAGCTTCTAGGAGTTGTCTTAACCATTTACCATGGATAAGATCTAAAATCCTATTTGATCATACCTTATGGACTTCACCTCTTATCCCTTGATCTCATCCTCCCTTCCTATGTTGATCTCAATCCCATCATGGTAAATCCTAAACTACCCTACCTATCTTATACATCTATTTTCCTCCATAACAGGACGGTTGGATTTTGGAGATTGATTATGCCCTTATGATGTTGCCTTGAACCATAAGGAGACATCACCTTCATGCATTAGGATAAAATTGAGGTGTTATTTATGAAAAGGAAGGACAAGTTAACTTGGGGAGATCGTTAAAAGTTAAAATACTATTCTTGGTTGTAAAATATCTCATATTTATATTAATTAAAAGAGTATCTCATTTTCGTATATGCAGTATTTTATTATGTTTACTTTCATTTATTCAAATGCCTTGTTGATTCATTGAATAGATTAATTGAATTATGCTATGTAGATGTTGTAGATCCTTGACTTGTTTTTCTTTATGTGAAGGTTCTAATTATAGAATCTAGAGCTATAATTGGAGCTCACAAGTAAGGAGGAAAGCAAAGCCTGTGATAGATTCTAAGTAGGAGTCTTTCATGTTCTTCAATCTATCTAAGAAAAAACTTTATATTCTTTCTCTTATGTTGTTCTATACAAGTCCAATACGTTTGGGGAAATTAATCTTGTCTTCTATCATATATTTCGTATAACAATGAGTTCACTAGAACTAAACTAGATATTCACCAACTTCATCTATTGAAGTTGTAGTTGAAGAACCTGCATCCCCAACAGAAAGAGTAATGTTTCTTTCTTTAACTAGAGAACAACTTATAGGAAAATAACAAGAAGTTCCTAGTGAAGAAGAAGAAGAAACTTGTTATAACATCCATTAGTATAAGAAAAAAAAGAATAGCTAGATAATCCACTCATATAACCCTATATTAGCTCTGAAAAATCTACAATGACAGGGGAAGGAGAAGGAGAAGAAAATAATGTGAATGGTGAACAGAGGATTGGAGGTGGAAGACGAAGAGAAGGAAATAGAGGAGGAGGTGGAGGAATAGGTAGACGAGGTGGTAGAGGAGATCCAGGACCTTTTGGATTTGCCATCTTTGATGATGATACCACAAACACAATGAATAATATCTCACCCTATATCATCCCTAGTTTTCATGGAATAAGACATGAGGATCCTGAAACATTATTTTTAAGTTTGAAGTCTTGTGTAGATATTATGATTACTTGATTCTCAAAAATTAAAATTGCTTCTGTCCACTATTAAAGATGAATCACTTGAATGGTTTAAAGGATTAGGAACACATACTATCAGAAAATGGGAAGAAATGAAAGACATGTTCTTATACAAATATAAGGATTATTGTATGCCCCATAACCTTAAATATGAAGTCTTTTAAATGATGAAAAAAGAGGATGATAATCTTGAAGACTTAGTTGAAATATTTTCCTATAATGTTAAAAGGGCTAAAATGCATAACCTAGATGATGAAACTTTGAAATATCTTTTTCTAAAATCTATTAGAGATGAGTGGATTGATCTCCTTAATTTAATGCGAATATGATATTTTTCGCAGCTTTTATATAAATACATTTTTGGACTATGTACACATATCTCACGAGGCAAGGCAAGAACTAGGTAAAATCTCAGAGACCCTGTGATGACCAGAATTAATAAATTTGCAACTGGGATGGTAAGTAGAGTGAAATACACAATTTTCTTGACAATTTTAAAACATATATTTTAGGGGGTCTTAGTGAAGAACTAGATACCCTTAAAATAAAAAACAAGAAAAAAAGCTTAAAATCTTGCATTATCTATATTTTTTCCAAGTTGTAGAAAGAAATATACCTTTAGAGAATGTCTACTTCACAGTGTAGAAATTTGTGTCGTGTGCTCAAAATCATAATACGAAGGAGTGTCCTTCAATACTTGGTCTTAAATTTGTCTTTCAAGATGAATTTGGGACAAGCCAAGATGAATATTTGTGTTTTCTTACTAAAAGACCATGGAAAATACAACAACCAAATATGACTCAAGGCTTTAACAAAATTACATGCACAACCACAAAGTAATTGGATTTCACCTATGCCTTGGAAACCCTAACCTCCACAATCTCAAAATACATCTTGGACACAAGGTTGGAAAAATAATTATGGTATATATCCTCAGTTCCAACAACATTATTCTTCTTTTCTACCACAATATTTTTCGTGAGCCCACTCAACTATCTCAATTTCAAAATCCAACCCAACAACTTTCATTACCTTTTCATCAAAAACGAAATCAACTGCCTACTCAACCACTTCCTAATCCAAATAATAAAAATAAACAAGCCATTTATAATATTGAAGTACAAAAATTTTAAGCTTGTATGATAACACCACTAAGTCTAAATTATTTTCAATATAAATCTAGTAGATTTTTGCAAAAGAAGCCACCAACAGTTATTGTCCAGGAATCTAAAGGACGAGATTTGTGAAAAAGATGAAATTATTGATCAATAAAGTACTCATTTAAGCGATGATGTCCCTATACAAAAAAAGGATGATAAAATAAAAGAAGCTCTGACAGTTCCTCTAATAAAACAACCTTCTATTTGTTTACAACAACCACCTTTTTAGAAGAGATGTAAAATTGATAAAGGAATAGAAAGGGAAATTATTATATCAGATTATGACATGTTAGATGAACTTAAGAATGTTTGCATAGAAATTCATTTACTACAAGAAATAAAGGAAATACAAATATTTGCAAAAGCCATCAAGGAGATATGTATTAGAAAACCCAGAATAAAAAGAAAAAACATTAAAAAGATCCAACTAGTAGGGAAAATTGCTAATACTATGATGGGGAAAACTATTTTTCAAAAATATTCACATCCAGGAAGCCCCATTGTAAAAATCCATATCAATGGTATTGAGATACCAAATACTTTAACTGATCTAGAAGCAACCATTAATATCATGAGTAAACAGACCATAGAACAACTCAGAATTTGAAATCTTCAATATACTCCAACATTGTTACAATTAGCAGAGAAATCTATTATTAAACCAAATGGAATATTATAAGATGTGTTTGTTTCTCTATATTCTTGGGAATATCCTATAGACTTTATGATTTTAACTCCCAAGTACAACTTAGGAGGCCATCAATTTATCTTAGGAAGACCTTGACTAGCTACAACATATGCATTCATAAGTTGTATATCAAGAGATATGTATATATTTGATGGAAATTACACATGAAATTCACATTATATCCTCCTGCAAAAAATATAACTTAAGTAGAAAGTGAAATATGGATAGATGATGATAATGAAGACTTTGATAACATGCAATATATTTATAATTTTTCACAATTAGATGAAAAAAATTAGTTAATCAATTTGATGAATAATAATGATTCTTATTCTTACTTTGAAAAAAAATAAAAGTTTTCAAGAACAATGTAACATTGAAAGTTTATCACCACATCAATTTTATTTACATTCTATGGAGAAATTTGGCAATTCTCAAGTAGAAATCTTTCCAGGTAAAACATTAAATATTAACAATAACCTTGAGGAACTTCAAAAGATAAAATTAATAATGATGCTACAAAAAAAATATTCTCCTTATGCATTGGAATATACTCATATGAAATAAATTGATCCTAAAACTTCTATGCATCACATTTATATTCAAGAAAATGTCAAACTAGTTAGATAACCCCAAAGGAGAATGAATCCAAATTTAAGGGAAATTGTTAAAGAGGAATTACAAAAAAAATTGAATGTGAATTTCATTTATCCTATATCAGATAGAAAATGGATATCACCTCTAGTGATTTCTCCAAACAAGAATGGAAAATGGAGAGTATATGTTAATTACAAAGAATTAAACAACACCACTTTGAAATATCATTTCCCACTACCCTTTATACATCAAATATAAGATATCTTGGCAAGAAAGAAGTATTTTTCATTCTATATGGTTTTAGTGGATACAATAAAATCTAACTAGCACTAGAAAATCAAGATAAAAACACGTTTACATGTCCTTGGGGAACATATGCCTATAGGGTACTTCCTTTTGGATTATGTAATGCACCTGCCACATTTTAGAGAACATTATTTGGTATTTTCTCTGATCTTATTCATGATTGTGTGGAAATATATATGGATGATATTACTGTGTATGGTGATACCTTCTAAGAAGTTATGGGAAATTTAGTAAAAGTTCGTATTAGATGTAAAGAAGAAAACCTTTCATCAAGCCATGAAACATATTTTTTGATTTAATGAAGGTATTGTTTTAGGTCAACATATTTTAGGTAATGGAATTAAGGTAGACACATATAAGGTAGAAGTAATTTCTAAAATTTCAATTCCTACTTGTCAAAGAGATGTTATAAGTTTTATCAAATTTATATGATATTATAGAAGGTTCATAAAAAACATCACAAAAGTAGCCTCTCCACTTTTCAAAATTATCAAAAAATATTGTAAATTTTCATGGAACTCTCATTATCAAAAAAACGTTTAAAACATTGAAACAAAGAATTACTGAAGCACCAATTCTAATAGAACCTAATTGGTCTCTCCATTTTCACATATCTATTGATGATTCAGATAAAACTTTAGGAGCTGTATTGAGACAAAAATATTTAACTCATGCTATTTAATACACGAGTAAAAATTTGACTTCAACATAATTAAATTATACTATAACTGAAAATGAGTTTTTAGTTGTTGTGCATGCCATTAACAAATTTTGTCATTACATTTATTGGTTATGAAAATTTTATTCATACATATCATTATTCCATTAGATATTTAATGAAGAAGCCAATTACTAATGGAATAATTACAAGATGGTTGTTACTATTAGAATAATTTAACATTACTATTCTTGATAGACTAAGAAAAGAAAACACAGTTGTTGATTTATTTTCTAGAATACAAAATAATAATGTTGATATTCCTGTAAAAGAAAATTTTATGGATGAATATATTTTTTAAGTATCTACTAAATTTACTTGAGTTGCAAATATCACAAACTATTTAGCTACCAGAAATTTTCCAACACAATTGTCAGCAAGATAAAAGGAAAAACTTATATAAAAAATGTGCATCCCATTCTTGGATAGATGGAGAATTATACAAAAATGGACCTGATTTGATCATTTGAAGATGTGTTCGAGAAGATGAAGTACCAAAAATTTTAAAATCTTGCAAGGATGAACCACGTGAAGGGAATTTTGCTAATAAAAGAACTGCAAATAAAATCCTTCTTTTGGGATATTATTGACCATCAATTTTCAAATATGCCAAAGAATATGTCAAATGATGTGATAGTTATCACAGAATGGGAAAGCTAATACCTTCACATGAAATTCCTCTACAATCTCAGCGACTTGTGGAACCTTTTGAAAAATCGGCTCTATATTTTGTTGGACCTATAAATCCTTGATCGAAATAGAAAAGGTACACACTTTTTTTCACATATTATGTCACAAAATGGGTAGAAGCTAATTTACTATTTTATTTTCAACTGAAAATGTTATAGTTACATTTCTTTTTTAGGATATTTTTACTTGTTTTGGTGTTCCAAGAGAAATTGTAGCAAATCAAGGTACTCAATTCACATCCAAGTTGGTACAAAAGATTATGGAGCAATTTAAAATCAATCATAAAAATTCTACTCCATATCATCCACAAACCAATGGGCATGTGGAATCCACTAAAAAAATTCTTGAAGCAATTCTTACCAAAACTGTGCATTTGCATAGAAAGGATTGAGTAGAAAAAATTCCAGAAGAACTATGGGAATTTCGAACTACATTGAGAAAAAAAATTGGGCATACTCCTTATGGGTTTGTCTATGGGAAGCAAGTTTTGTTTCCAATTGAGTTCCAAGTGGAGACTTACAAAACAATTGCTAAGTTGTGCCTTGAGATGTCATAAGCTCAAAAGAAAAGACTAGCATAATTGAATGAGCTAGATGAAATTTGACAAGATTTTATTCAAAGGATTAGCATAATGCAACAAAAAAGATAAAAATGGCATGATAATTTCATGAGAGATAGAAATTTCAAACAAGGTGAGTGGGAACTTCC
Source organism: Pinus albicaulis (assembly GCA_034641835.2). Classification (NCBI taxonomy): domain Eukaryota; kingdom Viridiplantae; phylum Streptophyta; class Pinopsida; order Pinales; family Pinaceae; genus Pinus; species Pinus albicaulis. The sequence continues at coordinate 89,225,279 of MU968411.1, forward strand.
TTTTTATTCCAAGTTTAAATATTTTTAATGAAAGTTTCAAACTCTTCGGCTTGGTCCTTATGACATTGATATTGTTTTTTAAAATGGAGGAGTCCAAAGAAAGACTATTGATGATGAAGAAACTGATTTCCATGTTAATGGCCATATATTGAGATTATATCATAAACCATTGACAAAGGAAGAATTTGTTAAGTATATGCAAGAGAATTCTAAATTCAACTTGATTAAGAAAGGGGAATTTTCTCCTCCTTCTTCAACTTTGTTGTAATTTCTTTTCAGTAAACAATAATAATAATCATAATTGTATAAACATCAAAACCAACTATTTTGGTACATTTATACAAAAAAAATAATTGAAAACCAATATTTTGTTGGCAATTTAGATTTTGGGAAACCCATTCTCTCTTCTGCCTATTCCCTTTTATCCTTCTTTTTTTCTCAGTCAATTTTCAGGTGGTCAAATATCAAAAATAATGAAAATAATGAGGAAGTATTCTCCAAAAGATCCAAAATATGACAAACATAATTCTTATCATTCTGCAGCTATTAGTATGAATCTTAATTCCAAGTGTATGAAAAAAAACCACTTTAGCTGTGCATAACAAACAACCCTAACAACAAATATGGCTGCCAATATCCTCAGATCTGTAGTTAGGTGATCAAGATAAATGTTGCAAAAATCTAGATCTATCCATTAGAAAACATTAAGTAGTAGAAAAAACAATATTTACTCCATGCATCCAATAGACAAGACAAGAATATGTTGAATGAATATTGTATTAATGGCACCTGGGAGGAAAACACACAAGGGTGTTACCAGTTCTCAATGGGATGGGTTCTTGTAAGTCCTCAGCACTTCAGATCTAAAATTACTCTCTCTTGATGGTGTAGAAAACCCAGACAAAAATGGTAGCAAAATATGACTATGATGGTGGATCAAAGTCAGACCAAACGTATAGATCCAGAGTGATCTTTAGGCAACAAAAGGTGGTAAATGAATGGGAAAAACCTTCTATTTATAAAAAAATATTGAGTTAGTCTAGATATTGGTGCATAATTAAAATATTATTAACCAAATCACGATCCAACTTTTATGGAATATTTTATTATATTTGTTGGAGGGAAAAGGAATTTGACTTCGGTCAAATCCCTTTATTTGTAAATAATAAATAAATAAATAATTTATTTATCATTTTAAGGATGTGATTGAGTAATAATCAAATAAATAATGATTTATTTAATTATTTAAGGGTGATTTAGTCATATTCAACAAATAATATCATTTAAATAATGTTTAAATAATTATTCTTAGGAAATAATAAGATAAATAATGATTTATCTAATTAATTTCCCCATTTTGGGTTAAATATAACCAGGAATATTAATTAAACTGTTGTTTAACTAATTATTCCTTGAGGAAAATCGAACAAATGTATATTTATTTTATATTTCCTCATTAGGTTTCCTGTTTAGACCATAAACAACTTAATAAAGGTGGTTTACTAAGTTATTTTTCATAGTGAATGCAATTTTACTTAGGGTAAAATTGGTCTTACATGGTGTTCTTGGGTCCATCTAATAATAATAGGTTAGATGACCAAATAATGGTGTAACAGTTGCCAATTTACAATTTTGCAACAAAAATCAAAATCAACAGCAAATAAAATATCAAACGAAACAATAAGGGATGTAAGAATACTAAATTTATATTTCATTTAAGAAATTAGATTTTAAATTATGGATGAAATATCAAATTATTGAATATCTTTTAATTTTTTTAACCGTTATGACCTTAATCTATTATAAATACACCACTTGTCACATCAAAGTCCGATCAAAAGATTAAGCACATAACACAAGTCCTTTAAAATTGAATCTAGGAAGTTGTTTACGTACAAGTTAGATGCAACATGGATTAATCCCTCAATATCTTACCTTGCCATCATTAAAATCTACTCCATATTCATTGTGATCATTCTAAATCCCTTCATTATCTTCCATTTTCTAGTCAAAAAGAGGAGTCTAGGGTGAAGAATTATCCACACTATGGGTATGCTTTTTTGTTATGAACCAAATGGTGAAAAATTCCTCTAGGATTTTTCGAGGGTTAAGGCGCAGCTACAACAGTTGAGTTGGCTTCAGTTCTTCAAAAAATTCAATGGATATGAACCAGAGGTTACCAAAGCATTTTCTCAGGCCTTTTATGGACTAGAGGCTGAAATTGGAGACACTTAACTCATCTTCACAGAGTCAGTGATAACAGAGGAAACATGAATACCCTGGAATGGAGAATGTCAATTTAAAAGAGGAAAATGAATACCCTGGAATGGAGAATGTCAATTTAAAAGAGGAAAATTAAGGAGAATGACTCAAAACACTTAAAATAACGAGGTATGGACTTGTCCATTGTCAAGAAAGGTATTCGAGTTACAACATTAAAAGGAAAATGGTGAAATATCTTGTTAGTAATTCATAAATTCATAACATTTGAAGGGAGATTTGGAACAATGTGTATGTGTCATGCTAGGATTATGATGCATTTTTTTCATGGGTTTGAAATTACTTTACCCTACTTTTTACTGCAAAGTTTGAAAAAAATGGAATTTAGTATCCAAAGAGAATCTAGATCAATAGATAACACTTTGTACCATCATGGACTTATTAATATTTTGTCAGAGGCACATTTTCAAGGAAAAAAGGGGATAATTGGCAAGATTTCTTGGTAATAAGTCACTTTGTAGAAGCTCTGGAAAAATAACCAAACAATAGGGTAAAGAGGAGTAGAAGAAAATAAAACCATAGTCCCTAAAAAGAGAGAGTTGAAGAACAAATCGAGGAGGAGAATATAACTGAAATTCTAGAAGACCCATTTGAACAAAATACTCCACTATCTCAATTTCTTGAAAAGATCAAATAGATAAGTAATAATCAAGACCTTACAAGGAAGAAAGTTAGCCCAATCGAGCCCATACGTGAACAAAAGAAGAAAACAATTAGAAGCATAATAGAAAAGAAAAAAATTAGAAGTTAAGGAATAAAAGTAAGAAGGAGTATAAGAATTAAAAATTTTCAACAAATAATCAATCACCAAAAATGATAGATCTTGAAAACGAAGGGTTTAATACACCTCCTTGCATAGTCAGTCCAACAAACAATCCAACAAGACATATCCATGAAATCGATCCAGTTCAACAATAATTATATGATTATGTAGAATATATAGAGAAAAAGGGACAAAAAAACAAAAATTCATCTCAATTTGAAACAGGTGAGACCTCAACAACAAAACCAAAAGCAAAACAAGAACACAAAATTGAAGAGAATATGAAGCGAGACATTTATGAATTGGAAATCCTTAACAAACATTTGATTTAGGAGAGAGAAGAGGCTAAACTCAAAAATGAGATATTAATGACTCAAAATGACAACATCTTGCTACACCTTTGTCATTGGTACATAAGTAATAATAAGCTTAAAGTTCAAATTAAGTTTCTTAAAAACATGGTCAGAGGACTACAAGGAATAATTTTGATAAAGAAACCAAGAACCATGTTTTCCATTAAAAAGAAGAAAAATAGTACTAACTTGGATGTACTCGCACAAGAATTGGATATCATTCACTAAAGAGAAAATAAAGGAACCAATTTTGAAATTTTGGTGCATCAGGACATGGAAAACCTTTGGTGTGGGAGAATGTTCAATTTTATAAATGTCTCTTTTTTACTGTCCTTTTTTTAATTACATTTCACCTTTTTTCTATTATTTTACAAAAACCCCATCATATTAATGTCAAGATAAATTTCTACAAGTTATTAATCATCCATATTTAAATTCTCTATTTTTAGTGAAATTATGACAAAGGTATTCTTGGAGTGACCTAATTTTTCACATTCTACAACTGATATATTTTTTTGTAATAGAATCCATTGTTATACAAGTTGCAACACTCTTGAAGAAGAAAGAAGACTCTCTAAAGATGACATTTGGCTTTGAGAAGGATAATGACCCGCTGGCATCACTTGGAAAGCTAAGCAAGATATAAGCTCTTGAAGTCAAAGGGAAATTCAAATTTGGAAATTGCATATTGCAGTTAAACACAAGAAGAAGAGATTCAAGTAAGTGGGGCACTTAGCTATTAAAATAAGAAATATCCTATTAATTTATTTTTCAATATAAAATCATAAAGAGATTGGACTAGTACTGATCGATCTCATAGGTGTCAAATTTTAGTACTACTTATCGGCTTAAAAATATTTCAACATAATTCTTATAAATAACAGTGAGTAAGAGAAAGAATAAAATAGTGATTATTGTTATTAATTTCATAATCCTTTTTGTGGATAAATTGATACTTCATTTTCAAAATAAAATTTCTAGTTACTTCCTAATGCGTGTGTGAAGAATATTTGATCGTTAATCAATCCTGCACTCCAGGAGGGTCCTCAGCGAGCTGCGAGGTTTTATGTTTATTTTCTATTTCCTTACATTAATGTTTCTTATAATTTTTTCATATTGTAAGTTGTATTTCTAATTGTTTTATTTCCGTTACAGAGTACTCATAAAAAGAAAATACCAAAAATATTTATTGATTTAAAGAAATTTTGTTACCTGTACTTAGTTTTTTATCATTCAATTTCAGTCTTAGTTAGTTGTTCTATCATTAATTTTTAATTCATGTTAGTTGTTTTCAAGTCCTCTTATACTAAATGGAATTACATTATAGGAGTTAATTATGCACACTAGTAATCATCCTTGGGTTTTGATTTCATTTCTTTTACGTTAGATATCATTGTCATTTCCTTTTAAATAAATTTGATCTTTTATAGATTATATTTTACTATAATTTGTTCAATTCCACGGGAGTAGAATTAAGCTATTTTTATTTCATGTTTTTTTTTTCAAGCAATTCCTTTTAATATTTAAAATTAAGTGTGGATCGTAGCAATTTAGAGAAATATTTTATTTCAAAAGCTTAACTTAGTTAGTTAGGACTTTTTATTTAAATAAATTATGTTTCATTATTTTCCAAATTGTATGAAATGTAATCATCCATCCATGAAATTAGTTTCATTTTTCAAATTTCATTAATTTACAGAAGAAATCCTAGCATATATAGTGCACATACATTTCACAAGTACACGAATATTGGTTGACGTTTACTGAAGTAAACTAAATACAATCAATCTACCAAACACCCTAGAAATAAAAAAAGGGGCTTTACTTTCGTGTGTAGGTTTTTGTTAAAGTGGGTTACCTCATGAGGTTTACTATGGAAAGGACAATTCAGCTAAGCCATTTTTTACTTAAGACATGTTCCCTATGCCCACAAAACTTAGTGATGTTAATAAAGGAAACAATATATGCAGTGTGGGAAAGATGTAACTAGAAATTACATGATTGTTGGTTCAATATATCTTAGGAGGGATGAAACCCCAAATGAGGCTTTAATAATTAAAGATACAAAGAACCATAATTCTGGAAATAGAAATTTCAAGGACACAAACTAATAGAAACCATTTATTATTCTAAAATCCCATGCATTCCAAATACTGTGAGTAGAAAAGGACATATGCTATGATGGAGGCACGGGTCCATGGGAATTTGACCCTACCCCATTTGATGTCTAAATGGCTCTGAGTGGACTGAACATAAAATAAACATAGAGAGTCTTCCAAAACTGAGTGATTCAGGGAAAATTTTAAGGATGGAAAATTATTTTGAAGTTTAAAAATATGGCGAATCTCACTAGTCCCTAATATGCAAACTATAATATGTTTATTGATGTATTTGTAAAAATATTCAAATTTATAATGATATTATATATATTGTCTATATAATGTTGGTGATTTTTAAGGTGAAATAATTTTATATTGTAAAATTTGGGCTAATAATTTTTATAAAAAAATGGAAATTGGTGAATATTTTTTTTGGAAAAACCATGGAAAATTAGCCCACCTGTGAATATTAGCCCCTAAAATTTTCCATGAATTGATTACACAATAAATAAACATAGAGAGCCTTCCAAAACTGAATAAAGGTTTTCATTATCACAAAGATAATTTTTTAATATAATTACAAATGTATAAAATGGGGATCCTAGGGTTTGGACCCTATCTTGACCTTATATTACAACCTTTGATTTCTGGTGAAACCAAACACTCTAAGAAAGGAAACCAAATATAAAAAATGCCACCAGAACCATCCAAAAAGTCACATCCAACAACCAACAAGGGAAATGAGGCTAGCTTGTCATCATCATTCTGAGGGGAAACATTCAGGAGTAGGTTCATGGGATGGCTTACCTTTTATTCTTAGTCTATAGCCATAGTATTGATAAACTCTTGTCACTAGTAGAGGACCCTCCTTCCCATACCATACGAATAATGGTTAACACATTAGAAGAAAAATAAGAAGGGTAAATAAAGATTAGAATCTAAGTGAGCCTGAAACAAAAAGGGATTACCTGTAATAATAGTCCATCCATTAATCTATGAAAAATAAAATAGAATTCAATTAGCACAAGAATTAAACAAAAATATGAAGGCTAATTCTGGTTGTTGACACTCATAGTTAGGAATGCATACATGGGGAAGGGGAATAAAAGAAAAACTAATAGAGAGGAGTCATTGTATCTATATATATATATATATATATATATATATATATATATATATATACCAAGGATAAATAAAAAGGATATGGACCAAAACTCCATAATGTAGGTCAGACTTAAGTTACATAAATAAAAAAATATATACAGAGTTAAAGGAAGGAATACTAGGCCAAGTTCGAATATGTTCTTACCAAAAGAATGGATGAGGTGTTGTAGAATAATTTCATAAATACAAAATTTCAAATATTTTTTAAGGAAACACTAGCAAGGGATAGATTTCACTAGATAATTTGTCATTAGCTCAATATCTCTTAAAGAGAGAGGATGTCATAACGAAAAATTGACTTTTGAAATTTAAAAATCCTCAATCACTTTGGATTATGCACTGCCAAAAATCACTTTTATACTTCAACAGTGATCAAGTGTTTCTCTATTAGTTTATTTATCTCTTGTAAAGAGTAAAGACTAAAGTAACTAAATATATATATAGTATGGAAAGAGGTATACCATAACTCACTTTTTGTGGAAGAAAATACAAAGGGTTCTAATGAGAAAAATGGTTTTGCCACATTTTATTTTTAGAAGTTGAGGATTCTTTTACCCTCTATTATGTGAAAGGTTAAATTTCAAGATGAAATGGTAATAGTGAAGAACTCAACTAACATGATTTCTTGGAGTATTCTCTTCCATATTAAAATTTTAAATAAAGCAAGAGGTCTAGAAGTTCATCTTGGTTGTCTACAAATAATAATATTCTGAAGAAAAATTTTTGTGGTGTAAGTGAAAATTATAATTGAAATATTAATTGAAGGCCTAAATATATCTCAATAAAGAAATGAAGATTGGGTATTGTCAACAAGTCATCATCTCAAACAACTCCCCTCTAGAGAAGTGACTAGGGAATGCAGAGAACTTTTATGTTTGGTGTTAGAATTTCCAACAATAAAAAGTGGTTCCAACACTATCACTCTTAAGAATGATGTATTTCAAGCTTCTAGATCTACCTTGCATCATAATAAAATCATTACCAACATTGACAGGAAATGTTGGACAACTGGAGCTTATTGATTTAATTAGGTGTTATATTATGAATCAATTGCCTGAAATCATACACAATAATTCTTGTATTTAGTTTTTGAATCTTCAATGTTTTGAAATCCTTGGGTCTTTGCCAAGCAAGATAGGTTATCTTCAAAGATTGAAGCATTTCAATTTTTATTTATGGGATAAAAAGCTCTCAATGGAAACTCTGTGGGGTATCTTTGGAATCAATTCATTATATGAATTATGTTTTCTGATGTAGAGACCTCATGTTGTCATTATTACAAAAAAAAAATTGGTATGCCAAATTTGGGTTACTCATTTGTCTAGGTATTCAATATTGTTTGATTGATGCCACACATTCAACATAGATACATTCTAAAATTAAAAAAATGATTTAAACTACAAGAATATTAGGGTTTCCATTTTGAAAGATGAAGAAATCACTATGGGAATAAGTTTCTCGACATTAGTGATGTAGAAAATTACAATTGAACTTGAAATCTCTTAACTCTATAGTATGTGAGAGTGGTAAATAGTATTCATGAATGTTTCACAAACAGATTATCATTATGTTAATTTCAAAAGTTTTAATAAAATGAACTAGAGAATAATTGTATTATGAACAACAATTACAAATATAGAGATGATTTTGTGTGAAATACAATTACGATCCATATATGGCATGGTTTCCTTTGGTCGGGTGAGTAGGTCACCTTATGGCATCGTTTATATCCACAAATAAATATACATGTAAGATTTTGCTATCGAAATTAATGTTGCCTAAAAAAAAATCATTCCCTTTAACATGTGAAGGTGCATTGTCGATATTTGTTGTTATTTTCTCATATGTTGGACCATAGGAATATTTGAAGTTAAAATAAACTAACATCCTCGAAGAGGGTGTGAGGAATTTTATTACACATCTAGATATAAGAGCGAATAGGGGTCAAAGTATATAGGTTTAAACAAACATGCTGAATAGGTTGAGGAATATAGACATGAAAACATGGGGGAAAAGCGTTCTAACCATGTATTAAACACAAAATCACTAGTTTATACTCAGATGAAGCATATAATTTCTAAGAAATTGCAATACAATTATGGTTCACAATGTTACCAAATCATGGTATGTTAGGTCCCTATATTACTAGTATAGTCCCTTACTATTGTTAGTGTAACCCCCTTATTGTTATTATTGTACCCTTGTAACCCCCATATTGTTATTATTGTGCCCTTAAATTATTATTGTTAGGTCGGCTAGGATTACATTGTGGCCCACTAGGATTACATTATGGCCCCATGGACTCCTATATATAGAAAGGAGGTTTTGTAAATTGTATCATCCAAGAATCGTTCATTTATGTAATGTATTGGAGGTTTCCCCCTTGAAGTGGCTTATTTCTAAGGCATTGATATCTCTTTTCTTCTATTTTTGGAGCTGGTTACACAACATTTGGTATCAAAGCATTGGATTCTAGGGTTTCGCTGCTCTAAACAGGTCATCGTGGAATGTTCACTATAAAAAAATTTCTACGAAGGTTCAGAATTTGAAATTTTTAGGGTGCAAAGCCGAATTCCTAAGGAAACTTGTCAAAAAATTTCAGAGCTTGGTTCGCAATATTTTCGAAGATATGATCTGTAGAATGTAGTGTTTTTTCAGGCTCTCGAAATTCATCTCAAATAGGTGATCATGGGAAACGTTTCATAACTCTCTCTTTGAGCATCGGATTGGAGTGCCTTAAAAATTGGTCGCAAGTACACAGACTTTAGTTTCTTATCTATCAATTTTGGAGATGAAGAACGAAACAGTGACACGTGGCAGTTCGTACAATTTCGCTCTACTGAACTAGTCCATAATTAGGTCATTATGGGAGATTGGACATAACTTTGTCTTGGAGAATCCAAATCAGGTTAGACCTATGGAATTCAAAAGAGAATTCAAAGGGCTACTTTAGTGCTAAATTTTAGATATTTAAGATCTGCAATCATATAGATAATCCAATTTCAATGTTGAGCTCCTAAAAATAAAGAAAAAGGTGTGTGTTTTTTTTTTCCGAATTGCATAAGTCTTGTTTGAAGAATCAATTTGAATTGATTCCAAGGGCATATTATAGAATAGATATCAGTATTGGGTTCTAAAAAAATGCCCCATAAAAGTAATTCAACACCCATTAAGCCTTCAGAAGGCTCTACTATGACTCATGAATATGAATAATTGCAACATGATCTATCAAAATTACAAGAGAAAGTGCACCAAATTTTTCTCTCGCAAACAACAACAAAAAATGAAATGGAAGTTTTTAAGAAATGCGTGGAAGCAAAGCTAGATGGTGTGAAGAATAATATGGATGGTTTGAAGAAAGGCGTGGAAATTAAGATAGATGGCATGGAAGCTGGCATGGAATCTAAGATGGATGACATGGAAGCTAAAATGGAAAACATGAAGAATGATCTAAAAGAAGACATGGAAGGTTTGACAAAGTTGATACAAGAAATGTTTCCTAATGGTGAAAAGATAGTAGAGGAAACTCATGGTGAGAACAAAATAAATGTTAATCGTGATTTCATAAAATCTAATGTTTGCGGGAAGAACCACCATATTCCAAAAATGGATATGAGGAAGTTTGATGGAAAGGATCCTGTAACATGGATACTACAGATGGAGCAATATTTTGATCTCCATAACGTGCAAAACACACAAAAGGTACGCATTGCAACATTACATTTAGAACAAAATACATTTGTATGGTATCGATGGCTTTGCTCCCGTAAAAAAATTGTCACTTGGTCGATTTTTACGGAGGAAATGATAGCACATTATGAGGATACAAAGAGCAACACCTTCTTTAGCCAATTGATAAATCTCAAACAAAAGGGTTTAGTGGGGGAGCATATTGAGGACTTCCAAAAATTGAATATAAGGGTAACTGATATTCCAGAGGAACACAGGATTGATCTCTTCATAGGCACTTTAAAGGATAACATCCAACATGAAGTTAGCATTTTGGAACCTGATTCATTGGAGAAGGCATTCAGGTTGGCAAGAAAAATTGAATGTAAAATTATGGCGACAAGGAAGCCTACCACTCACTTCTATAAAGAAGGAAGTGTTACTACGCCTAGATTTCCACAACCTACAAGGTTGACACCACAACAATTGGAAGAAAAAAGAGCAAAAGGGCTTTGCTACAGTTGTGATAGCAAATACACTAAAGGTCATAAGTGTGCTGAGAAGAAATTGTTTTACATAGATTGTGAAGAAGAAGAAGAAAATGAACAAGAAGAGGATATACACCAGGAACCAGCCCTAGAAGAGGAAGAAATGAATCTGACCATATCGTGTAATGCACTGGCAGGAATTACCACTCCTCAAACTCTCCAGATAGAAGGACATATCAAGAAGAAAAAGGTAATAGTGTTGATTGATTCAGGTAGCACCCATAATTTTATTCATTGTAAGGTAGCCAAGGAATTAAATTGTTTCCTATACCCAGCACCAGAATGTCAAGTGATGGTTGCAAATGGAGGAACTATAAATTTCTCTGGAAAATGCCATAATATGAAGCTAACCATGGGGGAATATGTGTTGACAAGTCCAATGCTTTCCATTCCTATGGGAGGTGCTGATGTTGTACTAGGAGTACAATGGTTACAATCTTTCGGGACGGTAGCTTTTAATTTTCCAGAACTTTTCTTGAAATTTTTTTCAGAAGGAAAGGAAGTCGAATTACGGGGTATTGAAGGGAAGCCAGGAAGGATAATAAGCTCTAATGTCATGACAAAGCTTCTAAAGAAAGAACAACGAGGCGCAATTGCACAATTATGCTCACTAGAAGTTCCAACATCAAAATCATCTATTTCTGCAGATCTCCAACAAGTCTTGGACAATCATTCCAAGGTCTTTGAAACTCCCAAAGGACTCCCACCTATTCGTGATCATGATCATGCTATTCATTTGATTCCAGGAAGTGTTCCTCCAAACATCGGGCCTTATAGATATCCTTACGTCCAAAAGAGTGAAATTGAACGTATGATTGCAGAAATGTTAGAGGCAGGTATAATTCAACCTAGTCAAAGTTCTTTCTCTGCTCCTGTTGTATTGGTACACAAGAAGGATGGATCATGGCACATGTTTCTGGATTATAGGGAGCTCAATAAGCTCACCATTAAAGATAAATTTCCCATTCCTGTGATTGATGAATTATTGGATGAATTACATGGAGAAATTTATTTTACCAAGTTGGATATTCGTTCAGGATATCATCAAATTAGAATGAAGAATGAAGATATTCCAAAAAAAACATTTCAAACTCATGAGGGTCATTATGAATTTTTGGTCATGCCTTTTGGCCTTACCAATGCACCTTCTACATTTCAAGGGTTGATGAATTCCATTTTCAAACCCTTCCTTAGAAAATTTGTGCTAGTATTGTTTGATGATATACTAATCTACAGCAGGTCTTGGAAGGATCATGTTGAACATGTTGACAGGGTGCTCAAACTATTGTAGGAGAAACAATTATATGTAAAAACATCTAAATGTTTCTTTGGAGTACAAGAGGTGGAATATCTAAGTCATATTGTATCTCACGAGGGTGTTAAGGTAGACCCTAAAAAAATTAAAGCCATTAAGGAATGGAAAGTCTCGACAACCATAAATCAGTTGTGAGGATTTCTCGGGTTAATGGGGTATTATCGCAAGTTTTTTAAGAATTATGGGAGAATAGTAGCACCTCTAACAACATTCTTGAATAGAGATGCATTTTCATGGACTCCTGAAGCAACTAAGGGCTTTGAACATCTTGAAGAGGCAATGTGCCTAGCACCGGTCTTAGCTACGCCAGACTTCACAAAAACCTTTATTGTGGAATGTGATGCCTCAGGAAATGGAATTGGTGCTGTTTTAATGCAGGAAGGAAGACCCATTGCTTTTTAAAGTCGTCCAACCAAAGGAAAGTATTTACAAAAACCTATTTATGAGAAGGAAATGTTATCAATACTGCATGCGCTAAATAAATGGTGAACTTACCTAATGGGAAGACACTTCAAGGTAAAAATTGATCATGATAGTCTTAAACACTTTTTGGAACAAAGACTATCTTCACAAGAGCAGCAAAAATGGGTCACAACGATGTTGGGTTATGACTTTGAAATAATATACAAAAAATGAAAGCTTAATGTTGTTGCAGATGCACTCTCAAGAAAGAATGAAGAGGTGGAAGCATTTATTTGTGCCATTTCTATTATCCAACTAGATTAGATAATCGAAGCAAGAGATGAACGGAAGAAGGAAAAAGATGTATGGACACTCATTCAAAAGTTGCAGCAAGATCCTAGTACATCTGATACATTAAGTTGGAAAAATGATTCCTTATGGTACAAAGATCACTTATATCTTTGTAAGAATTCCCAACAAAAACAAAAGATTCTTTTGGAATTACACACTTCTCCTTTAGGAAGACACTCAGGATTTTTAAAAACTTACCACAGGGTGAAGAAAGAATTTTTTTGGGATGGCCTTAAAACTGATATTCAAAAGTTTGTGGTGGAATGTTTGGTTTTCCAGCAGAATAAATTTGAGACAATTAAGACCTCGGGACTTCTACAACCTTTATCCATTCAAAGTCAATGTTGGGAGGAGATTTCAATGAATTTTATCACAAGTTTACCTAAGCCCGAAGAAAAGAATGCCATCATGGTGGTAGTTGATAGACTTACCAAGTATGCACACTTTTGTGCATTATCTCATCCATTTAAAGCAAGTACAATTGCTACTACATTTATGGACAAAATTCAAAAGCTACATGGAAGCCCAAGGTTTATTGTGAGCGACAGAGATCCCATTTTTATTGGAAATTTTTGGACGGAGTTATTTTCTTGTTTGGTTACTCAATTAGCTCATAGCTCATCTTATCGTCCTCAATCTGATGGTCAAATTGAGATAGAAAATAAATGTTTGGAAGGATATCTTCGTTGTTTTGTATCTGATAAACAAACACAATCGGTCAAGTGGTTACCTTTAGCTGAATGGTGGTATAACACTTCCTTCCATACTGCAGCAAAAATGACCCCATTTATGGCACTTTACGGATATCATCCACCATCAATCACATCATATTTAAGGGAAAATTCTAAGGTTCAAGCAGTGGAAGATCACATCGAGCATCAACAAGAAGTTCTCCAACTCTTAAAAGATAACCTGAATTTGGCACAAAATCGAATGAAACAACAGGCAGATCAACATCGCAGTAAGAGAATTTTTAATGTAGGAGATTGGGTATTTTTACGGCTACAACCATACAAAAAAATGTCCCTCAAACAAGCTAATAAGGATAATAAATTATCGCCAAAGTACTATGGTCCTTACAAGGTGTTGCAAAAGATTGGTACTATGGGATACAAATTGGAGCTTCCTACTTCTTCACAAGTGCATCCAGTTTTCCATGTTTCATGCTTAAAGAAGGTTATAGGTGAAAATATTCCAGTTCAAACAATATTTCCAGAACTTGATGAGGAAGGAAAAATCATATTGGAACCTGAAGCCGTCACAGAAACAAGAACTCGACAATTACGAAACCGATCAATTTCAGAGTATCTCATCAAGTGGAAGAACTTACCCACTGAATATTCTACATGGGAGGATGAGAATTTTATACAGAATCACCCAGAGCTATTCAAGCATTGAGGACAATAATTTTTTGAAGGAGAGGGGCATGTTAGGTCCCTATATTACTAGTATAGTCCCTTATTATTGTTAGTGTAACCCCCTTATTTTTATTATTGTAACCTTGTAACCCCCATATTGTTATTATTGTGCCCTTAAATTATTATTGTAACCATGATTTTCTTTCATGATTTGAACAATATCAACAACCATTTCTTTCAAAAAAAATCTTCAAATGGATGGTAGTCCAATACCTAGTTATGATGATAATTGTGGATATAGTGTGAGTCTAGGTGAAGGTATACTCTGAAGGGTATGAATCATGAAGGGACGAAATGCAATTTTATGGAAATCCTCCACATTCTTATAGTAGAAATCACAACTAGGATTTGAGGGAAGCATATCTTCGAAGTTGAATGTGCGAATATGTTGAGATGTACTACTGAAATGAGTGTTGAAATATAGTGGTGATTCTTCCACCATGGTTTGTACATAAGGAGAAAATTAGTGTTCGATTAATCTTTTGAAATGAAGAAGCACCATTGCAAAATATTAATGCCTCCTGTAGGTACTAATGAAATCATTTGTTTCTTTGTAGACAATTCTAGTCTCGGGAACTGTCCCAAATAATCAAAATAAGTATTTCTTCAATGGATGATCAACGAAAGAAATCCTTCACATGTACATAACCCGATATATTAAATATTTCTCAAAGTGTTGATTTCAATACTAACAACATGTAATACTTAAATGTTTATGATATATTAAAAATAATATATTTGATAATTAAAGATCCTTCCTAAATATCTATATTATCAAACAAATCATAGGTGTATAAAAATATTTCTATAGCTAACTCTTATAGATTTCAGAAATGAAATATGGCAATAATTTAATGATGTAGAGGTATTAATTTAAACAAATTATTTAATTAGATAGTCTCAGTGATGATAATAAATTTGGAGGGAATATTAGCAAGGTCAAAACTCAACCTAGTCTTACCCATTAATTTTATATTACCTCAAATATATGAAGAATAAAAAATTTATTACACAAAGGAGACTCACATGAACACATATTCTTTTAGAAACTAAAGACATAAGCCTTTGATTATCTTTAAGATTTCCAAAAATAAAATAATGTCTCTAGTTCTATCAAAGTATCAACCCTTCCTACTTCGAATTACAAAGTATTTATAAATTCTTCAAAAAAATCTAATCTATTACAATAGTTTACAATAAATTATATATTTATCCAAAATGATTTGGATAATTCTAATCAATACAACTATTAAGTCAGTATATTAATAGTGTAGTCCCTTATTATGTTAGTGTAGCCCCCCTTATTGTTATTGTTGTACCCCTGTAACCCCCATATTGTTATTATTGTGCCCTTACATTATTATTGTTAGGTCGGATAGATTTACATTATGGCCCCATGGACTCCTATATATAGAAATGGGGTTTTTTCATTTGTATCTTCCAAGAATTTTTCATTCATGTCATGTATTGGAGGTTTCCCCCTAGAAATGGCTTATTTCTAAGGCATTGATATCTCTTTTCTTCTATTTTTAGAGCTGGTTTCATAACATTTGGTATCAGAGCTTTGGATTCGAGGGTTTCGCTGCTCCAAACAAGTCATTGTGGAATTTTTGCTATAACTTGTTTTCTACTTTCGTTCAAAAGATGAAATTTTTAGAGGGAAAATCCGAAATCCTGAGGAACATCGTCTCAAAATTTCAGAGCTTGGTTTGCAATATTTTTGGAGAGATGATCTGTGGAAGTTAGGGCTTTTTGCAAGCTCCTAAATTTAACCTAAACAAGTACTGCGACGGAATTTGTGCTATAAATTTTTTTATACAAGGGTTTAGAAGCTGAAATTTTCACAGAGAGAAGAGGAAAGCTTGAGGAATCTCTTGTAAACATTTCAGATCTTGGTGCGCAATATTTTTGGAGATATGATATGTGGAAGTTAGGTATTTTTTAGGCTCCCAAATTTCATCTCAAAGAGGTGATCATGGGAAAATATTGATAAATCTCTCTCTGAGCATCAGATTGGAATTATGTAAAACTAATCTGGAATTAAACAGAATTTGGTTTCTTGACTATCAATTTTAGAGCCAAAGGAGCAAACTGTGACATGTGGCAAGTCGTACAAGTTTGATCTACTGAACTAGTGCATAATTAGGGCATTGTGGATGATTGGACATAACTTTGACTTGAAGAATCCAAATCAGGTCAGACCTGTAGAATTCGAAAGAGGATTCAGAGGGCTACCTCAGGGCCAAATTTCAGATATTTAAGATCTGAAATCACAGAGATAATTCAGTTTCAATATCGAGCTTCTCAAAAGAAAGAAAAATGTGTGTATTTGGTTTTTAAAAATACATAACGCTTGTTTGAAAAAGTAGTTTGAAGTGATTCCAAGGGCATATTTTAGAATTTGTATCAATATTGGGTTCTATAATGCCTCAAAAAAATAATTCCATACCCATTAAGCCCTAAAAAATTTATACAATGACACCTGAAGAGGAAGGATTGCAGTATGAGATATCAATATTACAATACCAAGTGCAACAAATTTTGATCTTACGAAGAGAAATCGAGGATGACATAGATGGTTTAAAAGCAGAATTGGAAGCTAAGTTGTGTGGTTTGAAGGATCAAATAATAGATAATATGGATGATAAATTAGTGGAAGATCACATCAAGCATCAACAACAAGTTCTCCAACTCTCAAAGGATAACCTAACTTTGGTGCAAAATCTAATGAAACAACATGAAGATCAACATCACATCGAAAGAAGTTCTGAAGTAGTCACAGAAACAAGAACTTGACAAGTACAATTAATTTCAGAGTATCTCAGCAAGTGGAAGAACTTTCCTGTAGAATATTCCACATGGGAGGATCCGAATTTTATACAGAAGCATCAAGAAATAATCAAGTGTTGAGGACAATACTTGTTTGAAGGAGAGGGGCATATTAAGTCCCAGCTATATTAATAATTTAGTCCCTTAATATGTTAGTGTAGCCCCCCTTATTGTTATTGTTGAACCCCTGTAACCCCCATATTGTTATTTTTGTGCCCTTACATTATTATTGTTAGGTTGGCTAGGATTACATTATGGCCCCACTAGGATTACATTGTGGCCCCATGGACTCCTATATATATAAAGGAGGTTTTGTCATTTGTATAATCCAAGAATTGTTCATTCATGTCATGTATTGGAGGTTGCCCCCTCCAAGTGGCTTATTTATAAGGCATTGATATCTCTCTTCTTCTATTTTTGGAGTTTTTTTCATAACAACAACTCAAAATAGAAATTTTGGAGCTGACTTAGTGGAATTTTCATGCTATTCGAGGATCTAGTCTCTAATTGATACCTTTAAATCTGATTCTGTTGATTCTTCTCTTATTGCTTTGCCCAAATCCTACCTCTAAATTTTATTTTTGTTCACTCAATAAGTTCATGGAACTCATCCCAATTATCATCATCTGGATATACAAATTTAATTACTTTTCTAAATGTTTCATCTACCTCAATGTATTTTCCAAATGTGGGCTTGATTACAAAGAGATGGTGAATTTCACATGAAACGAATAATCATTTTCTAATCTTTGGAGAAAATTTTTACCACCAACATTTCCTTTTACTTTAGAAAATTTGGAGTTTTTTATTGCTATATCGTGAAGATTATTTTGAAAATTTTCCTCCTGGATCAATTGGACATCAAAATATTATAGTGATGGAAGTCCTTTTTGCTGTAAAATAGAAAACATTTTATGAAATCCCTTGATCTGAACTTCTAGTTTATGGCATTTTTTTCTAGTTTTGGCATTAAATTTCTCTTTGTCAATACTTTTCTCACTTCAAGGATTGCATCAGTCTTGTCTTTAATACCCATTTCTTCAAGTTTTTCTTTAGTTTTTGAATACAAAACTTTGATAATCCTTGTTTCTTTTGTAAGTTTTTTTGTCAAATTCCTCTTTGATATTGAAAATAATTTCTTTTAATTTGTGTACTGATTGTTTATTTTCAAAAATTATTTATATTCATGTACAAACATATGAAATGGATGAATTTATGTAAATCCAAATCTTCTCTTTAACATCTGCTACAAATTTTTCATTAATAGATTCATCCATATATTTTTCAAGTTGTCTAGTGACCTTGAAATTATTTTTACTTTTGCAAGATATGAATTATTTGCCTTATTTTTATTATCTTCTTCCTTTTATAAATATGCCTTCATTTTATGAATTCAAATGTTTTTCACTGATAAATATCCCATAGCTTTAGATAATTTTTCATTGAATCTTGGTTTTTTGACACTTTTCATACTATAGAAGTCCCTACATTGACTTGCTTCTCTTTCTCCTTTATAAGTTTCTCCATGTATGCTTGCATATTCTGAATTTGGATGTTCTTATCAATAATAATGCACAACATATTCTCTTTTTCCTTCTCTAATTTCCCTACTTCCAGAGCTTGAGGATGCTCTATTGTAGGTAGTTTTAGTTGTCTTCTTAATGCTTAAATGTTTCCATTTATGTTCTTAATTGTTTCTTGAGAAACAATGATATCATTAGGATCTAATCCTAATTTTATTAAAAGGTGTTATAAATATTTTATTCTTGTATCCTTTTATAAATATTAAATTTTTTGTAATTTAAGTTGAGAATGATAATTATTTAAAGAAGCTTGCAACTTTGATGCTACCATGGCAGGACTTGTCAAGGAAGAATAAATCATCACATGAGTTTGTTTGTGTAGATCAAATTGATCTATGGGATGTATTTATTTTCTTTAAAAAGAGAACACATAATTGTTATAATCTTATACTGTTTTTGGACTTGGCACCTTTGGCTCAAGAAATTCCAATTGCAATTGTTCTATATCAGGGTCCAATTTAGATAATAGTTTAGTTTGAGTAGTAGAGGTCTGCTTCCAAAAATCAAAATATGTAGTAGTCTTTAACATTTCATTCTTCTTCTTCATTTATCTGAACCTATGAAAAATACTTTTCTCACCAGAAGAAGGGGAAGTAGATGGATAAAAAAAAAATTCCTTAGTTTGTTGTAGAGAAAACATAAACTCTCTTGATATCATAATTGTACTAGACACTTCTTGATTTGTGACCTCTAATTAATCTTCCTTTGTATTCAATGTCTTTATTCTTTTGAAAAATATAAATTCTATTGATTTAGAACCTAAACCGGCAGGAGACATACTTTCACTTGGTCTCTTTAACTCTTTCTCTTGAAATATTGCAGTTTCCAGAGTTGTTTGATGACAAATTGGTTCTTCAACCTCTTGTAGAGTGTTCTCCTCCCATACCTCCTGATTGGCACATTGTTCAATTTATGGTATCGATATATGAGTATAAGAAGCATATTTTTTTTGTACTCCAATATATGAAACAAATCGGAGAGGATAATACTTCCAACAAAAACATGATTTAAACTTCATTTGGCTCAATAAACTTTCCACCTCTTCTTCAACTTCTCTGGAATTTCCTATAAATGGTCCAATTTGAACTTTTAGTTTGAATTTGTACTTTTGATTTATGGACACAAAATGAATCTCATCCATGTTAAAAAATTTTATTATAAATTCTAGAGAAAAAAATCCTCATGGGAAAAAAAAGTGGCAGTTTGTGCCGTTGTAACTCAGAACCATAAACTCTAATCTTTGTGAAATTATGATACAAGTACCAATTTCCTACATTTGAATATTCATTTGGATGAAAAATAATTTTAATTTTCGTTGATATCCTTGAGACAACATCACTGCTAAGGAGGCATAATAAAAAAAAATATAGGAATTGATCTACGAAATCACTAAAAGAGTAATTTTTTTTTTCTGAATTTATTATAACTAAAGAGGTCAAGTGAATAACAAAATGTGGCTTTCCATATGAGTCAAAATTTTTAAGTTCCATTTTGAACCTTTGAGAATGATGATACAAAAAAAATACATCAATACAAATTGATGCCTAAAATACCTTTTCGCACTAAACTTCTAAAACTAGTCATGAATGATGTTTGAAAAAAAATGGGAAAATTTGAAAATAATAGAGGGATTTTACTAAGTGAAATAATTATCATAAACCCTAAAATGAATTCATCAACCCACTCATCACTCTTGTAACCTAAAAGACAACAAGACATAGAAAATACTTGTCTAGACATTTCTAGAATGGTTTTTGAAGAATATGGTGGATTACGATGAGGTAGTTCAAAATCCTCAGGCATGAAAGGATAAAATATAATGGCTCACTATTGAAAGGTATGGTTTTGGTATATTTCCATCATTTAATATACTGAAAATGGGTGAAGGGAAGTTGGAGGTTTTATTTGTAGGGCTTGGAAAATAGATTTTGGGGTTATGGAGAACAAAGATAAACTATTTCTAGCTACAATTACTCTCTAACTAGGTAGATAATTATTCCCTTACCAGGTAATAATTAGGAGAAATAAAATTGTGGTAACATGGATTCCCCAAATCTACATTCATCACTGAAATCTTCGAATTTCTAAAATTTCCAATTACGGAGTTCATATAGGTTGAATTCACATTTGGTTTCTATGATTTAGAAATCGATATCTACTAGAGGGAATTCATCTAGATTACGAACATGAGTAAACATGGGATTTTCAAAAGATATTCTAGCGTTTCCATTATAGCTAGCCATTTCAAATTAAATTAGAACAAAGGTTTAAGAGTACCTTATGATTTTCAAGCTATTTTAAATGGTTGACTATCGAACTCTGAAATATTTCGTCATTGAGAACCTCTGAAAAGACTTGATAAATGAGGGAAAAATATAGGTGGATGGAGGATAAATTGTTTACCATATACTTTAGAATAGCCATTATCAGCATTAATTCTTGGAACATCAACAAATTCCCATCGAGACGTCGACTGGAAAGAATAAATGATTTGAATGATTAAATTGCTAAATCATTGAGAGAAAAGTGGGGAATAAAGTTGGCAATTGTTTTGGTGGAAGGGATAATCTGGGGTAAGTGGTGGCAGTGGGACAAATTGAGTGGAAATTGGTTCGCATGGGGGGGCAGGGAGTTTTCAGCGTTAAAATTTATTCACGAGGGGGGATCCCATAATAATTGAGCCCTCGACATGTCATGTTGGGTGGTAATATTAAAACAACTTTATGGACCCCTTCCCCCTGCCCCTTTTTTAAATGTCAGGAGTGCAAGGGGATGCCATAATCATTCATTGATCATAGATATGGGCGGAGACAATCAACATATTTGAAAGATGCTCGAAAAATAATACCATTGGTGGAATTATTTAAATAAAATTTAAACGAAGTTTATTTACTCCTAAAATTTAATGAAAGATCCATTTTTAACACATGCCAAACTTTATTACATAGTGCGAATGACTTTTTTTTTTTTTGAAAATATAAAATTTAGGAATAAATTGCATAGATGAAAAATATTTACAACATCAACTCCATCTGCGGACTGCTTTCCCCTGCAGGATACAAAGAACATGCGGATCCATGTGCCTTCTCCTCGAGCTATGAATTTATCACTATAGGAAATCACACTTACTTTTGAAAATATAAATCACACCAACTATTTACATTCATAATGAAAAGAACTTACAATAGTATTGAATGTCTTGTTTCAAATATTCCCCATTACTAGAAATGAGAAATATTGTCCGTCTAATTTATATAAAATGAGTGTCTTATTTACTTTGATTTCTTCAATTTTAAAAGGCCTAAACCACATATTATCAAACTTTCCATGATTTCCTTTTTCTTCTCTTCTTGCATTCCATCTTAAAACTAAGTCTCCTTGGCTGAAATATCTCTCTCTCTCTTTCTCTTAATTCAAATAGGCTCTTCATCTTATCTTGGTATTGTAGAAGATTGTGTTGAACTTCTTCTCTATCATGATTTATTTCAATGATATAATTTGTTCTTTTCGATAAATCATCAGTTTCCTCATATGAATCATATAAGACCTTCATTAATATAAATTCTAATTGAGTAGGAAAAATGACTTCACTACCATAAAAAAGTTGGAAAGGAGATTTACTAGTAGCTCTCTTGGGTGAAACTCTATTTTCCCATACTACATGTTTCAAGTAACTATCCCAATTTCTTTTGTGATCTGCTAACACCTTCTTAATAACATTAATCAGAAATAATTTTGATGTCTCTACTAGTCCATTTCCTTGTGGGTAATAAGGTGCAAAGTGATGTAATGAAATTTGGTACTTTTGAAAAAATTCAATCATTTTAATGGAATTAAAGGCTTCAGCATTATTGGAAACTATTTTTCTTGGAAAAGCAAACCTCGACAATTTTTTTTCTTTAATAAACTTCATGACCATATAATCAAGTGCATTTCTCACAGGAATCACCTCTACCCATTTTGTGAGATAATAAATTGTTGTTAGGATCCATCTATTTTGATTACTAGAGTAAGTAATTATTACACGAATGAAATCCATACTCCATTTTAAGAAAGGAGCTTCAACTACTACTAGAATAAGAGGGAGGGCTGGAAAGTTTTGTTTACCTACAAATATTTTGCAAGGAATACAACTTCGTACTTTCATACCAACTTAGGAAAATAATTTAGGCCAACAGAATCTTGCTCTATATATTTTCTGTGTAGCTTCTTTCCAACCATTGTGACCTCCACATAATCCTTCATGGAAATACTCAATTACACCATCTATTTCACTTTCAGTCAAACACAGTAAAATAATTTTCAATACAGATTCACATTAAGTATACAACACTTCATTGGTTTAAGCTTAAGGGACCTACATTGATGTCTATTGAACTCAAGAGGATATTCTGAATCTCTAATAAAAATGTGCAATATCTTTATACCAGTCTGATAATAAAATCTTTTCATCAATATGAAAATGGACTGAAGATGGCATTGACCTAGGAGAAGGTTCTGGTGGATTATTCTCCTCTAGAACATGAGAAGGTTCTTGTGGATTCTTCTCGTGTGAAACCATTGAAATTTGCATAATTGAATCTATGCCTAGAACTTTAAAATTTGACTCTACAACTAATTTAGCCAATCCTTATCCTTTTATTAGCTTTGTTTGTTTGATATCCAAGTCAAACTCCTATATTTTGGTGATCCACCTTCCTCTTTTCTTATGTGTATCAGGTTGAGTTAACATTTTCTTTACTGCATTTCACTATAGAAAATCTACTATTGGAGAATGAAGCACATAAATTATAAAATATTTCAAAGCTCAGACTAAAGCATGATATTTTTTCAATGATCTCATACTTTAGTTATGCATCCCTCATAACTTTGCTAAAGAAATAAATTGGTTGATCATAATGATATTCATTTTTCTATAACAATACTTCCCCTATTGTAATATCTCAGGAAAAGGATAAAATACTTAAAGGCTTAGAATAGTCTAGACTAGAAAATATTGGTGATTTTGTAAGTGCCTTTTTTGTTTTTGAAAAGGAAAATCTAGCTTGTGCATAACATTTTAATTCATGATTTGTTTTAAGAATATGAGTAATATCTTTAACAATTTCTGCATAATTAGGTATAAACCTTCTTAAGAAATTAATTTTCCCTAAAACTGATTGAATTTCTTTCTTAGTTTTGGGAAAACTGATTAACTGAATAGATGATACTCTTTTAGGATCTATTATGACTCCCTCCTTCGAAATGATATGACCAAGCATTTTCCTTCCTTTAAGGAAAAAAAATATTTCTTAGGATTAAGAGAAATCCCAAACTTTTTGCATATCTGAAAACAAATTCTTCAAATGTTTTATATGACTTGTGTTACATTATGAAAATATAGTTAAATCATCAAGGTAAATTACAATGAATTTATTTACCTTGCGAAAAAATTCTAAGTTGATGGCTCTCTGAAATGTTCCACTAGAATTGATTAGGCCAAATGGAATCTTAGGATACATGAAAGTACCCCATCGTGTTGTAAAAGCTATATTTTCTCTAGCATCTTCACTGACTAGTATCTAATTGTATTGAGAAAAACCATCTAACATTGAAATCTTGCTAGAGCCTATTACCCCATTGTATCTAGGCAGATATTTTATATAACCTTTAAGAAAATAATGAATGTGATCTTCTAGTGGTAGAACAAATGTTATATAAATAGCTTCCACAATTGATCTCATTCCAACAATTTGTTGTTGTTATGGAATTGGCTCTCTAGGAGATAAATATTTAATGGAAGATGATTATCCTGAAACTATAGGATTCTTTGAGAATTGAGGATGAACAAATAACTTTTAAACCTCAAGAATAATTTTCTCTTGGTATTCAAAGGCTAAAGTATTTTTATAGATTTTAAGTTCCTCTTCAGGATTTTCAAAAGTAAAAGGATAAGTGTGGATAATAGAGGATATAAAATCTCCAGTTTTAAGATTAGGTAACTTTAGTTCAAGCTCTTATTTTGTATCATATGACTATGAAAGGGAGACAATAATCTCAAAGGATTTAAGCTAATGAAATAACACGTGAGATTGTAGATATACTCCCTTAAAAATAAGTTCTAATACTATAGGTGGTAAATCAGATAAATCAAAAGGGATGGGAATTAATCAAAATTGTTCAAGATATGAAACTGTTTCAAGTGGGAGAGAAGTAGAAGTAGAAGCTTCAATTCTACATCTAAGGGAAGAAACTCACACAAGTCTCTCTGGATTTGATAATGGAATGAAGTGTTAAGGATTAGAATGAGATCCATTATTCCTGCATGAAGCCAAATCTAATTCATGAAGTTGACGAGTGAAATTTTTTAGCCTATTAGCCTCTTATTCACCATTAAGAGGTAATTCTTATCATTGTCCCAGGGAAATGAAATTCAAACTTTGTTCCCCGAAAACAATGCCAATATGACGTTGTTTCTTTGTAGACAGTTCTAGGCTCGAGAATTGTTCTAAATCATATAAATAAGGATTTATTGAATGGATGATCAATGAATAAAATCATTCACATGTACAGACCCAACATCTTAAATATTTCTCAAAGTGCTAATTCCAGTACTAACACCATGGAATCTTTAAATGTTGATGATATATGAAAAAGAATATATATGATAATTAAATATCCTTCTTGAATATCTATCTTATCAAACAAAGCAGAGGCATATAGATATATTTCTATAGAAAACAATTATAAATTTGAGATATGACAAAAGACAATAATTTAATGATGTAGAGGTACTAATTTAAAAAAAATGTTTAATTATTTAATCTCAGTTATGATAATAGATTTTGAGGGGCTATCAGGGAGGTCAAAAATAAACCTAGCCTTACTTAATACTTATATATTACCTCAAATATATGCATAATAACAAAAAAAATGGATAAGAGAGGGTCACATGAACACAAATTCTTCTAGAAACTACAACTAGAATCCTTTGATTATATTTAGTATTTCTAAAAATACAATAATGTCTCTAGTTATGTTAAAGTATCAACCCTTCTTACTTCGAATTACAAAGTATTTAAAACGTCTTCTAAAAAATATCTAATTTTTTAGAATATTTTGAAATAAATAAATCTTTATCCAAAATGATTTGGATAATTCTAATGAGTACAAGTCAAAATAGAATTTTGGAACTGATTTAGTGGAATTTTCACTTTATTCACTAAAAGGAAAAGACCCTCTATCGGAGGTTATAAAGGAGGTTTCAGTGTTATAAAATTGGCCAAAATTTTCAAAAACACATTTTCTACAACATATGTTTTCGTTAACGGAGGTTTTGGTGGAGCTTCTAATGGAATTTCAACAGAACTAAAAAAAATGGGTGGTCAGAGGTTGTTACAGATTTTTTTCTCATTGGTGCACGCATTAGGTGTCAACGCAGTAGTACGTTGTACCATGAATGCACCAGCACTCTAAACCTACCAAGCACCGAGAGAGAAAACAAATTTCGGACGCCCCAGGGCGTTTAGCAACACCCTTGTCCATGTCAGCCAGCCAGTTGCACCAGGACGATGGAAGGTGCATACACCAAGTCCTTAAGGTGTAAAACCACATTGGACCATGTAGGTGATAAAACACACCAAGACATTAAATTATAAAAATGCACCAGCGCATTAAAGGAAAACCACACTGGTGCATGCAATGCCTATCGTACCACCTAGGTGGTAGTCATTGATAAAGTGCATCGGGCATTCTAATTGGTTTTAGTATTTGTGCAGTGCCCATAGGCCGTAGAAATGCATCGGTGCGTAGTATCATACAAACGCATCGGTGCATAGTGACTAACATGCATCGGTGTTCATTTTGTATTTTTTAGAAACATCGACTTGTGATAGTGCAATTACTGTGATTTTTTAAATTCATTATTCATCAAAAATTGACACATATTTCATAACAATAATCACATCAATTAAATTTTATTAGTGCATTTGAATATGATGTGTTGATTAACTTGCTATATCATATCGTCAAATTTCACATTTCTTCATTATAATATTTAATCATCCATATATTTAATCAGTGGTGTAACATTTCACAGGACAAAGGAGAACACAATAGAATAAATTAAAGTGGTTTTTATTATATATATATATATATATATATATATATATATATATATATATATATATATATAAGACACTGTTTGTCATACAAAATGGGACAGTTATTGGTATCCCTATATATTTCAATTGGGACACTATGTCCATTACATTAAAAAAAAAATTCTGATTTCACAGACAAATATTTCAAAAAATACAAAACCTTGCTTTGATATCCAAACATATTGATTATAATTCTTTGTTGGAACTAGTGTCACTACTTGAGCTACTTCCATGACTTGGGTTATTTTGAGTTCACTGTGTTGATTATTTATTTCTTCTTCAAGTTCCATCTACAAACATAAAACTAAAATGTAATGAGTGTATATACATTGGTGAGAATAATGAAAATTGCAATATTAAATAATATATATCAATGTAAATAAAAAAGAAATGTACCATAGCAATAATTGACTAATGAACTATACACATTCTTTCAAAACCAAATTTCATGCCAACTTTCAACCATTCATTTGTTGGCGTAGTTCCATAATTTTGTTCCCTTGAAGTTTTATACCCCATAACAAATAATATATTTAATATAAAAAAATTGTGTGTTCTATTAATTATAGATAAAGCTAAGTAAAACAAGATAGATGCTTACAAATTCTACAATTAATTTCTGATATGCCAACATATACTGACAACCCATATTTAACCTAATGTCAATAAATTCGTTTGATGGTTCTTCTTTGTATGTTACCACTTGTTTGAAGACATTCAATGATGAATGTTTTAAAATAACTTAAACTATACAAAAATTAAATCTAGTTAAGCTGTTATAATGAAGTAACAATTCCTCACAAACATAGATATCAACCTTTTCTTCCTTGTCATCCTGTTTTATGTGCTGAATGTGTTCCATTTTCTTTTATTTTCTATAAGAAAATACTTGAAAATTAATATTTAATGCTAAATTGTTTAATTATTGTACCTAATCGAAAAATTCAATGATTACATATTACATTTCAAGCACATTGTTGTTGAGATGGCTCCTCATGCAATGCAATTGTGTCCATTTCCTTGACCATCTCCTTGTACTCATTTTTGGACATTCCTACTAGCATATTTCTGATATTAGCTCGTTCATCCTTTAAGATTTTCATAATATTCCTAAAAATAACACGACAATAAACTATTTAATTTTTATATTTATAAATGAAAAGTATATATAACAAAATTTATATTTATAAATGATTTCTTTCTAGCAATATATACGTATAATTCTATAGAAGCATTTAAAGGAATATTAATTTTTCATTCCTTTTTTTTGTTGTTGTATTTTTTTTTCTATTAAAAGGCTGACGTGTCTCATTGACCAATTCTCTGTAAACTCATCTTGTAGTTTAAATAATATTTGGTTCTTGGAATCATTGGATTTATTTTTGTATTGTAAGTGGAAATAATGTCTATACATTCATTCCACTAGAGCCCTCAAAGTTTTGTAAAAGTTTTCTGTTTGAAATATTGTCATTGATGGCAAAGGAGGCAGCGCTCAAGAAAAGGAGGCAGCGCTCAAGCAAAGAGGCAGCAAAGAAGCAAATGAAGGCAGAGGAAACGAATATAATAGAGGTAGAACAGTTATCTCAGCAATAGAGGCAGAGGCAAAGCGACAGGAGCAGCAGAGGCAGAGGCAGAAGCAGAGCCGTTATAAATTCCAGGAATCGCACTCTCCAACCGGCGCAGCAAAGGCAGAGACAGAGTCAGAGACAGAGGCAGAGAGCTGTTATAAAATTCCAGGAATCGCACTCTCCAACCGGCATTATACATATAACTTATACAAACATTATTCCAGGAATCGCTTCACTCCAGTGGCAAAATATATAAACATATATATCAGTTATATGCAAGCGGAGCACATATAACATATACAAACATAATTCCGGGAATCGCTTCACTCCAGCGGCAAAATATATATATATATAATAGTTATATACAAGCGGAGCACTTTATATCTATATAATCAAAGGTACTATCAAAACGAAATGGCTTATAAGGTGGGACCCCTCACCCAATCGCAATCGGAGATCACAAGAGCAGCGTAATATGTAACCCACAGGAAATTGCGATTGCGATGAGAATCCCGACCCAATGGGTCTATAAATCGTAATTGATAAATCTCGGAACTTAAATAAACAGAGAATTTGCGAATACAATGAAGCCCAGAGCATATAACCAAAGGTCCAAGGTATATATATGGAGCGCACAAAACGAAGTATTATATGGTGGGACACCTTCCCAATCGCATCGGAGGTAAACAAAGCAGAGGGGCTTGCAACTCAAAGTTGCGATTGCGATCAATCGCAATCGGAAATCGCAAGGGGATCGGAACGTGCAAACAAAGAGTTGCGATTGAGATTGTACAGCCGGCGTAAACCATAGATTAACACTGTAGCGAAACCATGGGCCCAGCTGAGGATGACGTCATGTATTCCAAGGGGGTCACCCTCCTCTATCTGCTCGAGTCTGCTACCCCATCGGAATCTTACCGCCTCTTAATTAATATGTTGCATGGTTCAATGTATATTACGGGGCGTTGTGAGTTGATTGATATATATATATATATATATATGATAAGGCGCATACGAATGGTTGAGTGTTGACTCCACGTTGGCAAATGAGTTGTACGTGTGGGTCCCAAGCCAAAGTTCTAATTGATCGGGACTGTTTGACTAAGGATTATGAGTTAATAAAGGAATACCGATTGCTGTAGGATTTCGTTAATAATTGAAGGACGCTGTAATAAAGGAATATGTGAACGCGGGTTTATGTATGTATGCCGAGAGTTGAAATTACTTATTTGTATATATGAAAGGGCGTTGTTATATGTATATATATCACATTGTTGCGGTTGTATTAAAACATGCCGCATGGTCTGTAGACCCACGGGCCTCAGCTTAACGGGAGGGCGATTATTAATGTAATACAATTGTAATATATGTATGTTCCGGCCTACGGAACTCGCCACATCAACAAGACACTTGCTGCGTGTAAAGGATTGAATTACAGTCAGCAGATTCATTTATATATAAAGCACTGGTATAAAACTAAAATAAAAATGCAGTTCATAAATTCAGGAGTTACGCAGCAGCCATAAACAGAAAGGCATACAGAGAAGAGAAAGGGACAAAGAGACAGTTAGAGAAAAGACAAATGCGCAGCAAGCCAAGAGACAAAATGAGTGAGCCGGAGTTCACATTGTAATTCGAATGTAAATGTTTTAATTGTTTTTATTGTTTGTGATGCATTGGCAAGTCTCTAAGAGAAAACAAACTCCCACTGTAATGTTAAAATTGACACCTACAGTTATAATTTCTGAGTAAGCTGATAAAAGGAGTGAGAAGGCAGAAGGCAAAGAGACATGACTTTCCATTTCGAATTCCAAGAAGCATACAAACAGTCATGTGAAGAAATCTATAAATAATATCATCTTGATATTCAAGATAGGCAAGGGAGAGTAAATCGAGAGAAGGCAGAATATAGAAGAGTAAGACAGAGAAGATTAAGAAAAGTAGAATAGAAGGAGAAGCTACAGAACAGGGCTGATATCTGAGGTAAATCAGCAAACTTTCAGTTTGATAAATTGAGGAAGTTGGAGCTTCCCTATCAAGTTGCAGCTTGATAGTCGTCAGTTGTAGCTGACTGAGGTTGGAGCCTCCGGTAGGTTGGTGCCTGCAGAAAACTGAAGGGAGTTGGTGCTTCCTTGCAAGTTGTAGCTTGCAGAATTGAGGATAGAGCCTCCTGTAGGTTGGTGCCTGCAGAAAACAGAGGTGAGAGGGAGTTGGAGCTTGCCTTTGCATCACAACAATATTAAGATGTGGTTTTTCTCCCTTTATGGGTTTCCACTTATATCCGGTGTGTCTGTGCATGATATGATATTTATGTATTGATCTCGATATGTATCATTTGCTTAATACATGTCGCTCTCAAACAGTCTACTGTTTCATTAAACTAATACTTCCGCATTACATTCTAAGATTACTCTCACATTAAATAGAGTTTGAAATGAAGGTGTAAATAAGTTTATTGGAAAAGTTTAAAATATCGTGAATGTATTAAACTGATTCACCCCCCCCTCTCAGTTTAATTAGAGATTCAACAATTGGTATCGGAGCCGGTTCCTTTGAACAAGTCTAACAACTGAAAGGAGATCCTAGGTTCCCAAGATGGCTAGTAAAGAAGGATGCTCAACCAATAAAGCCCCTTTCTTCACTGGTGAAAATTATGCTTTCTGGAAAATCAGAATGAAGACTTACATAATGTCACTAGGAGTAGAAGCCTGGGCTGCTGTGCAATTAGGATATGCCCCGAAGTCAACTGATACAGAAAAAGAAGCTAAAGAAAGTTTTGTAGCTAATGCAAAAGCCATGAATGGCATCCTGAATGGATTATGTGAAGCAGAGTTTATTAGAGTAATGCACAAAGACAATGCCAAGAAAATATGGGATACTCTTGAAGGCATACATGAGGGAGACCGTAGCAAAGACTGCCAAACTTCAAGTATATAGAGCTCACTTTGAAAATTTAAAAATGAATTATGATGAAGATGTCGGCAACTTCTTCTTAAGAGTTGCAGAAATTGTTAACAATATGAAAGCTCTCGGAGAAACCATACCAGAAAGTGTAATTGTACAAAAGATTCTAAGATCTCTTCCACCCAGTTTTAACCCCAAGGTGTCTGCAATACAAGAAACAGCTGATTGGGAAACCTTGACCATGAACCAGTTACTTGGAAATCTTACAGCCTATGAGATGAGACTCCCATAGAAGAATCCAAGTGCGAGGGAGGCAGCTTTTAAAACATAAAAGAAGAAAGAAGAAAAGGAAGATATATGTTCTTGCTCTGATGAAGAAGATAAATTTGTCAAGAAAACCGGATAGAGGCTCGTGTAGATACAAAGGTAAACTTCCTTCTCAAATGCTTTAACAAGAAGAGTTGGACATTATGTCAAGTGAAAATGTCCTCTCACAAGAAAGTAAGAAATCAAGCTCAAGAATCCGTAGAAAGCAGGCGACCAAAGTTCTCAGAAAGGAAAGAAGTTCAGCAGAAAATCCTTCTATGCTCAACAAGACAGTAGTACATCTGAAGATTCAGATGAACCCTCAAGTGAAGAAGGAACCTTAGAATTTTTATTGATGGCCATAGAAGAACTTGAGGGACTCCTACTAGAAGATGTAGAAGAAGAAGGTGAAATCAACCTTGAGGGGGAGCTAAGAAGTGCTCTCGAGGAGATTGACAGACTCAAACACTAAAATGCAGAAAACAAAAAGAGATTCTCCTAAAATGTGTGGAAGAAGAACAAAATTCAGAAGTCCTCATGCAGCTGAAGGTAAAGCTTGAAGAAGCCAAGAAGATAGAAGATATGTTATTTCAGCAAATCAAAGATAAATCTCGAGAACAAGAGAGGCTGGAAGAAGAAATTTTGTGTCTGAGAAAGAAATTAGAAAATGCTCAACAGAAAGTTTCTATATACCCTTCTCAAACTACAAGCTCTATTAAGTTGAATGAAATTTTGGTTGCTCAAATATCCCCTATGATAAAGACTGGAATAGGCTATGAAGGAGAATCAAGTAAAGGAAAAGAAAAGGTTGACAGAGAGATTATTTTTGTAAAAGTAAAGAAGGATGAGGAAGTAGCTCAAATAATTCCAACAAAAGAAGAAATCTGCAATAAGAGAGACAAAGAACATAAGAAACCTCTAGTAACAAAGAATATAATGAATACTAAGATGGCAGAAAAAGAATCATATGCCCCCAAGTATATCAAATTTGGAAGTCATCAGAGGAAATTCTTCCCTCCTATGAAGAATGCCACCTGTTATGTCTGCCACAAGCTAGGACACATTGCTGCATATTGTTATGCAAGGAAGAGTAATTCAGACCTGCAAAAGATGAAAACAGTGAAGACATTGTCTCAAACAAACAAATGGGGAAAACAACCTTACATCAGGTATAAAAATAATTTCTATGGTTATTGTTTTTATTGTAAGGAATTTGGCCATAAAATTATTGAATGTAGAAAGTATGGACAAAGATTGATGTTCAACACCTCAAGGAGGTTTATGAGTCAAAGCAATTTTGTTCATGCTCACAATTCTGCAAAAACTATAATCAAATGTTCAAAAGGGGGCCTCCAGTGGATAAAGAAGGTGAATAACTGTGACCTGGCTCTAACTGCTCAAGATCTGAAAAGCTAGTGGTACTTGGACAGTGGTTGCTCCAAACACATGACTGGAGACAGAAGCAACTTTATAACTCTTGATGAAAAGAAATCTGGCAATGTTGTTTTTGGTAATGATAAATCAGGAAAGATCAAGGGAAAAGGCTCAGTCAAAGAAAGACAATGGGAGGAAAAGCCAAAGAGGTACTATTTGTGGATGGACTGAAAGAAAATTTACTGAGTGTCAGACAGATGTGTGACAAAGGCTATGAAGTTCTTTTTAGAGCACAAGATTGTGTAGTCAGGTCAAGCACAATAGGAAAGACTCTGCTCAAAGGTGTTCGAACAGAGAACAATGTATACATAGTGAAAGAGGAAGATGAAGCCTTCCATCTTAGCAAACTTGAGGAGTCATGGTTGTGGCATAGGAGATTGGGACATCTCAGCTTTGACCATATCATCAAATTGAGCAAGAAGAAAGCTGTCAAAGACATGCCAGAAATAAAAAGGCCTCCAAGTTCTATATGCAAATCTTGTCAATTGGGGAAACAGACTCGCACATCCTTTAAATCTAAAGAGGAGTTGTCAACAAGAAGACCACTCCAGCTTGTGCACATGGACCTGTGTGGACCTGCTAGAACTAGAACACGAAGTGGAGAATCCTATTTCATGCTGATAATAGATGACTTCTCCAGAATGACATGGGTTGCCTTTCTCAAAAATAAATCAGAAGCATTGGAAAAATTTAAGATATTCAGAGCATTAGCAGAAAATCAAACTGGATGCAAGATGAAATGTATCAGATCAGACAGAGGAGGAGAATTCACAGATTATGACTTTGCAGACCTATGTAATGAACATGGAATAAAGCAACAATTTACTATTGCAGGGACACCTCAGCAGAATGGAGTAGCAGAGAGACAAAACAGGTCTGTACAACAAATAGCCAGAGCTATGATGCAAGAGAATAATATTGCTCAAACCTTCTGGGCAGAAGCAGTACACACAGCAGTACATATCCTTAATAAAGCTCACTTAAGGCCAAGCGGTGACAAAACTCCATATGAACTATGGCATGGAAAGCCAGCTTCAATAAAACATTTCAGAGTCTTTGGTAGCAAGTGTTACATAAAGAATAATGATGAAAACCTTGGGAAATTTGATGCAAGAGAAGATGAAGGGATTTTTCTAGGATATGCTTCCAAAAGCAAAGGGTACATGTGCTACAACAAGATCCTTCGGAAGATAGTTGAAAGTATTGATGTGAGATTTGATGAAGAACTTCCAAACAATACAAGAAATACAGACTGCTGCAGTCCATCAGACAACCATGAAGAGGAAGACAAGGATGATGATGAAACAAGCAAGACAACAGATAATGCAGAGCTGAGCTAGAAAACCCCCTCAAGATACACTCAGAAGAATCATCCTGAAGATCAGATCATAGGAGACAAGAAAGCAGGAGTCCAGACAAGAAGGCAGCTAACAGAACAAACAGAAGAAGTATACATAGCCATGCTATCACAAATAGAGCCAAAGAAATTTGACGAAGCCAGCAAGGACAAGTATTGGATAAAAGCAATGAATGAAGAATTGGACCAAATTGAGAAGAACAATACCTGGGAACTAGTTCCTAGACCTATTGAAAAAAATATCATTGGTTCAAAATGGGTATTCAAAAACAAAATGAATGAGCAAGGACAAGTAATCAGGAATAAAGCAAGGCTGGTCTGCAAAGGATACTCAC
This sequence comes from Pinus albicaulis, assembly GCA_034641835.2. Classification (NCBI taxonomy): domain Eukaryota; kingdom Viridiplantae; phylum Streptophyta; class Pinopsida; order Pinales; family Pinaceae; genus Pinus; species Pinus albicaulis. The sequence goes on from MU968411.1 coordinate 89,260,098, forward strand.
ACATAGAAGGACTTGATTATGATGAAACATTTGCCCCTGTAGCTAGAATGGAAGCTATCAGAATGTTCCTGGCATTTGCATGCTATCAAGACTTCAAGGTATATCAAATGGATGTAAAGTCTGCTTTTCTTAATGGAGATCTAGAAGAACAAGTGTACATGGAATAACCAGAAGGCTTCTCATTGATAGACAAAGAAGACTATGTGTGCAGACTGAAGAAGGCCCTATATGGACTGAAACAGGCTCCTCGTGCTTGGTACTCAAGACTGGACAAATATTTGCAAAAACAGGGTTTTAAGAGAGGTGTAGTAGACAACAATCTATACATAAAATCCCATGAAAATGAACTTTTGATTGTTGTAGTGTATGTTGATGACATTATGTTTGGAAGCAACAAAGATGATCTAGCAAAAGGGTTTGCTGATGAAATGAAAACAGAGTTTGAAATGTCTATGATCGGAGAGATCAGTTTCTACTTGGGACTACAAATTCAGCAAAAGAACACAGGTACATTTATTTCACAAGAACAATACATAAAAGAAATGCTGAAAAAATTCAAAATGAAGGACTGCAAATCTGTGTCAACTCCCATGACCACAGGTTGCAAGCTGTGTGCTGATGATGGGTCTGCAGATGTAGATCAAAAACTCTACAGATCCATGATAGGAAGTCTGTTATATTTGACAGCATCAAGACCAAACATCATGCTAGCAGTTGGACTAGTGGCTAGATATCAAGCAACACCCAAACAAAATCATCTTCTTGCAGTAAAAAGAATATTCAGATATCTACAAGGAACAACACAGTATGGGCTTTGGTATCCTAAAAGAAAAAGCTTCACTTTAAAAGCATACACAGATGCAGATTGGGCCAGCTGTGTAGATGACAGGAAAAGCACAAGTGGAGGTGCTTTCTATCTAGGAGCAAGTATGGTAGCATGGTTAAGCAAGAAACAAACATCCATCTCTCTGTCAACAGCTAAAGCAGAATATATAGCAGCAGCAGCCTGTTGTACACAAGTCATGTGGATGAAGCAAACTCTTCAAGATATGAAGGTGAGCATTAATGAACCTATCTCAATAAAATGTGATAATACAAGTGCCATAAGTATATCTAAAAATCATGTGCTTCATTAAAAAACTAAACATATACCAATCAAATATCATTTTCTCCGAGAACAAGTGGCTCAGAAAATAGTTAAACTGGACTATGTACCAACAAAAGAACAGATAGCGGATATATTTACTAAACCACTTGCCAGAGAACCATTCGAATACTTGAGAGACAGACTAGGGGTAGTATCTGTAAATACTACTCTCTAATATAAAGAGAAAGCATAGTCTCATGGGGAGAGCATAAACGAAAAAATCTTTCCTAAAGGAAATCAGCAAGCAAGGGAAGCTTAAAACAGGTCCACATGATCAGTATTCTCAGTATTATCAGCATTCAGCATGAAAAAAAAATAAAAAAAAATTAAACATATATCGGCAATCTAGCACAGATTATAGCAGAGATATATAGCAGCAGCAGCCTCAACACAGATTATATGGTTAACACAGGATTAAATGCATCATTGCTGTCTGCAATCTAGCACAGATTACAGGCACTACATACAAAACACAGCTATACAACATATATCGACTCACTATATCAGACAGAGACAAAATATCTATTCAAGTTTGATAATCCTCAAAGTGTTCCCTCAACAAGTCTAATACATCACTCTTGAGTAGCATGGTACAAAGTTAGCAAAAGAGGGCCTAAACGTAACTCAGAGAAAGAAAATGCAACGACAAAACCCATACAGAGAGATGAGGCGTCGTCCTTTGCCATTGATGTCAAAGGGGGAGGAAGAACAAACAACAGGAGGAAGAACAGGCAAACAGGAAGAGAAAGCAAACAGAGAAAGTGGATTGCCATCAATGCCAAAGGGGGAGACTGTTGGAAATATTGTCATTGATGGCAAAGGAGGCAACGCTCAAGAAAAGGAGGCAGCGCTCAAGCAAAGAGGCAGCAAAGAAGCAAATGAAGGCAGAGGAAACGAATATAATAGAGGCAGAACCGTTATCTCAGCAATAGGCGAGAGGCGGAAAGCGACGGGAGCGGCGAGAGGTAGGCGGAAGACGGAGGCCGTTATAAATTCCGAATCACACTCTCAACCGGTGCGGCAAACGACGAGTCGAGAGACGAGCGAGAAGCTGTTATAAAATTCAGAGAATCGCACTCTCCAACGAACATTATACATACACTTATACAAGCTTATTATTCCTGGAATCGCGCTTCACTCCAGTATCAAAATATATAAACATATATATCGATTATATGAAAGCGAAAGTTGAAATAACATATACAAACATAATTAGAATCGCTTCCTCCCGGCGAAAAATATATATATATATAATAGTTATATACAAGCGGAGCGCTTTTATATCTATATAATCAAAAGGGTACTATCAAAGCAGAAAATGACATAAGGGTGGGACCCCTCACCCCAATCGCAATCGGAGTCACAAGAACAGCGTAATATGTAACCCACAGGAAATTGCGATTGCGATGAGAATCCGGACCCGATGGGTCTATAAACCGCAATTGATAAATCTCAGAACTTAAATAAACAGAGAATTTGCGAATACAATGAAGCCCAGAGCATATAACCAAAGGTCAAGGTATATATATGGAGCGCACAAAACGAAGTATTATATGGTGGGACCCCTTCCCAATCGCATCGGAGGTAAACAAAGCAGAGGGGATTGCAACTCAAAGTTGCGATTGCGATCAATCGCAATCGGAAATCGCAAGGGGATCAGAACGTGCAAACAAAGAGTTGCGATTGAGATTGTACAGCCGGTGTAAACCATAGATTAACACTGTAGCGAAACCATGGGCCCAGCTGAGGATGACGTCATGTATTCCGAGGGGGTCTCCCTCCTCTATCTGCTCGAGTCTGCTACCCCATCGGAATCTTACCGCCTCTAAATTAATATGTTGCATGGTTCAATGTATATTACGGGGCGTTGTGAGTTGATTGATATATATATATATATATATATATATATATATATATATATATATATATGATAAGGCGCATACGAATGGTTGAGTGTTGACGCCACGTTGGCAAATGAGTTGTACGTGTGGGTCCCAAGCCAAAGTTCTAATTGATCGGGACTGTTTGACTAAGGATTACGAGTTAATAAAGGAATGCCGATTGCTGTAGGATTTCGTTAATAATTGAAGGACACTGTAATAAAGGAATATGTGAACGCGGGTTTATGTATGTATGCCGAGAGTTGAAATTACTTATTTGTGTATATGAAAGGGCGCTATTATATGTATATATATTACATTGTTGCGATTGTATTAAAACATGCCGCGTGGTCTGTAGACCCATGGGCCTCAGCTTAACGGGAGGGCGATTATTAATGTAATACAATTGTAATATATGTATGTCCCGGCCTACGGAACTCGCCACATCAACAAGACACTTGCTGCGTGTAAAGGATTGAATTATAGTCAGCAGATTCATTTATATATAAAGCGCTGGTATAAAAATAAAATAAAAATGCAGTTCATAAATTCAGGAGTTACGCAGCAGCCATAAACAGAAAGGCATAGAGAGAAGAGAAAGGGACAAAGAGACAGTTAGAGAAAAGACAAATGCGCAGCAAGACAAGAGACAAAATAAGTGGTACAGGTTCACATTGTAATTCGAATGTAAATGTTTTAATTGTTTTTATTGTTTGTGATGCATTATGTGAGTCTCTAGAGGAAAACAAACTCCCACTGTAATGTTAAAATTGACACCTACAGTTATAATTTCTGAGTAAGCTGATAAAAGGAGTGAGAAGGCAGAAGACAAAGAGACATGACTTTCCATTTCGAATTCCAAGCAGAATACAAACAATCATGTGAGGAAATCTATAAATAATATCATCTTGATATGCAGAGGAGTTTTTTTTTTAAAAGAAGAGAGAAAAAATCGAGAGAAGGCAGAATATAGAAGAGTAAGACAGAGAAGATTAAGAAAAGCAGAACAGAAGGAGAAGCTACAGAACAGAGCTGATATCTGAGGTAAATCAGCAAAATTTCAGTTTGATAAATTGAGGAAGTTGGAGCTTCCCTATCAAGTTGCAGCTTGATAGTCCTCAGTTGTAGCTGACTGAGGTTGGAGCCTCCTGTAGGTTGGTGCCTGCAAAAAACTGAAGGGAGTTGGTGCTTCCTTGCAAGTTGTAGCTTGCAGAATTGAGGTAGGAGCCTCCTGTAGGTTGGTGCCTGCAGAAAAACAGTGGTGAGAGGGAGTTGGAGCTTACCTTTGCATCACAACAATAATAAGATGTGGTTTTCTCCCTTTATGGGTTTCCACTTATATCTGGTGTCTCTGTGCATGATATTTATGTATTGATCTGATATGTATCATTTGCTTAATACATGCTGCTCTCAAATAAAGTCTACTGCTCTATTAAACTAATACTTCCAGATTACATTCTAAGATTACTCTCACATTAAATAGAGTTTGAAATGAAGGTGTAAATAAGTTTATTGAAAAGTTTAAAATATCAGGAATGTATTAAACTGATTCACCCCCCCCCCTCTCAGTTTAATTAGAGATTCAACATTTTCCCCCCTTTCATTAACCTCCAGCACCACTCTAGATGAGCAAAGGAGAAATTCATTTTTATTTGCATGTTTTATTTTTTTTCTTTTATTAGAACAACATTACTTTTCTTCGTTGTTGATCCCTGTAGAACATTAAACATATGTGAATTAATAGATTGTTTGAAACATGTTATCTAATATTTTTAAGTATATTATTAATGAAAATAAAAAAATAAACTCATATTGGATAAATAGTGTTTTTTCATTCACGTCATTCATCCTTCGGCAATTTTTCCATCAAGATTTTACTCTCTTCTGGTCTTAGATCAGAAATAATATTATCGAGATTCATCATTTTGTGGCTCTTCATGATACACTGTAAACAATAAATATTAGTTAAAATTACATATAGTTCAAAAATAATAATTTTAGTAAAGAATTTACAAAGAACTTGCATTTTTTTATTTTCTTGATGTGCTATCAGTATTTTTGTTACTTGATCTCTTGCCAGCCATTTCTTTATCAATATGAAACATGTACCATACCATTCATTAATATATTTTATAAATAAATCACAAATTTTAAGGTAAAAAAAAAAAAAAATCAAGAAAACGGTGCACGTTTCAAACAGTACGCACTAAAGGTGGTGCAACATGTTCTTATAAACGCACTGCCAAAACAGTAGAAACACCGTATGATGTTCTTTGTCAACAAGGAGACCTGTTGTGTTATATGTTAACAGGTGCACCGATTAACATAAAAAAATTAATAAAAAACCTCTAGTGTTAATTTTTGTAGCATAAGATGTCGTGGAGGAGGTGGTGCGCATGTTCTTATAAACGCACCACTAAAACATTAAAAACATTGTACGGTGCTATCTGTGAACAAGGAGAATTGGTGCGTTATATGTTAATTTGTGCAGCGATTAGCACAAACATAAATGAATAAAAAACTATTTTTATCAAACAATATGAGCCCGATGCGCTATAATAAAATAGTGCATCAGTGCATTGCTATGTTACACAAGGTACTCCGATTAAAAAAATCTATTTTTTAACAAATCATGCAAGGGCCGACATGGATTGGGATCCAACTCCGCAATAATTTCCACGGATTAGATGTCATACACCTATATATATATAGAAATACAAACCCTATAAATCTAGAATGAAAAGCCATAATTATGAAGTCACAAAAACAAAAAGAAGCAAGGGAAGAAACAATAAGAAGCAAGGGTTTAACGTAAGAATGGAAAAAAAAAATATTTTCTTGAAAATGCATAGTAGATTTTAAATTTTTTACTATGCATGTATTAAATCAAACAGAAACTATAAAAAAACAATTATTACAGTAAAATTAACATTTTTACTATACTACAGGGTTTTTGTGCGAATCATGAAATGTTTCAAATTTGGATTCTCTAAATAGTGCTGATGTTTGAAAGTATTTTCCTACTCCACAGTGCTCTCGTGCTCTCTTACTCCAGGTATGTTTCTTGTTCAAATCCCACCCTGAAATTTTTTTCAAAAATAATGAAATATTGAATAGATTTTACTATTGAAAGCATTTTTTTATGAAATTAGATTTCTGAAAACAATTTTCTGTCCATTTTTCAATTTACCACTTTTTTTCACTTTGAAAATATAAATTTGTGTTTTTTTTATTTCCAGATATTCGGTGTGTTTGTTAACTAACTGAAGAAGTGTGTTAGTTAATAACACAACACTGGTGCATAGTAACTAAACTGAACCAATGCAGTTAACTGTACATTAACACTGATAACAATAAGTCCATGTTTAAGGAACTGAAATTACTTTTAGGTATGTACATCAAAATTTCTTGTTGATTTTTCTCAAATGCAGGGAAAAATTCTCATAATTATATCAAATGGAAAATTCTTCAAAATACAGCTCGTTCCATAATATTTCTCAAAGTACATCGCGGAGTTCTCCCTGTCCATATCCAAATGTAATATTTACTTCATATTTTATTTATGTTTTTATTATCTAATTGAATTTATTTTTTTTATGCATGTCAATCAGCTAAATAAAATTAATGTATACAAATGTGCAGGTTGATGCAGATTCAAAATCAAGATTAGATGCACAAAATATTCAAATAGATCCAAAACGTCAGAAGCTCTTATCAAGAGCAGCATACCGCAAGGGACATTTGGTAGATAAAAATGGACAATCGCTTCACCCTGCCAATTGTAACATGCATCTTTTAGCCACAATCCTAGGACAATGATGGTAATAATAATTGTTTGGTATATTAATGTAATTATTTCAACGTCAAACCAATTAATCATGCATTTTCGAATTGCTTACTAATTTATATAATTGATTTTTTACTAATCATGTTCAAATATTTTTTTTGAAATTGTTAGGATTGTAGTGATGATGAGCGACCTACCTACCATATTTTTTTGCACCCCACCAAAATGTCAAATTTTGAGAAGGATAAATTAAGAGAAAAATTCAAAGAGGAACGATACCAAGAATGGTTGAATAAACCACCTATTCAATTCTCACTATGTCCAGATTCACCAATTAAGAATGACTACATCAATAGTAGCTCTTCACAAGCTGGAAATGGAGGAAATCAAATAGCTTTTGGTATGGATTATTACTTAATATGATTTCCATGAGGGCAATGTTGTTAGATGCATTCCAGAACGATGATCAACTAGGGGATGATGCTCATATCACTGATACTTTTTTCGAAAGACTTAAATTTGCTTCCACCACCCCTCTCTTTGGACCTGGCGGTCAGTCAAAGTCTACCCAATTGGGGAAAACGATGTTACTGTACAACTTGAAAGAAAATTTTGTCTTGTCGAATGCATGTTTCTCGGAAATTTTGACGTAAATGACCATCAATTCCCCCCTTATATTTTGAGAAATATAATCACACAATGAATATTACAAATGGTCAATTTTATGAACGTTAATAATTATATTGACAATAATGTACATTTAAGATTTTCGATGACCAACTATAGGTTATTCAAATATAAGGTTGTTCCGAGTGATAATGTCTTTCCCAGTAGCTGCGAAGAGGAAAATAAATTGTTGAAAATGTTGGGTGTTGAGTACATATCATATCATGCATGTCGAAATGATTGTATTCTATATAGAGGAAAATATGCAGACAAAGAGATATGTCTGAAATGTGGGCATGACAGGTATGATAAATCAAAAAAGAAGGGTCAATCAGGTGGTCCTCCTTTTAAAATATTGATGCACATGCTTATAATTCCAAGGATTCAAAGGCTCTTTTGTTGCAAATAATTAGCTATGTTGCAGGGATAACATGGCTCACACAAAAGTGATTTGGGAGTTATGTGAATCCCAACAAATTCAATATCCATGAAGCATATAGAGCATGCATGGCCCAAAAAATTCAAGGATGAAGTATGAAGTCTACGACTCAGCATAGCCATGGATGGTGTAAACCCATATTCCCTCCAGAACACCAAATATTCTATTTTTCCTTTAGTAGTGATCAAGAACAATATCCCCCCATGGATGTATGTGAAGAATGAACATCTTATTATGGCTCTCATAGTCCCTGGAAGAAGATAAGTGAAGAGTATGGATGTCAACTTAAAACCACTGGTATATGAATTGAAGGAATTATGGGATGGGATAAATTTAAAAGCTGTATCAAGAGCCATCACAACAAACATGATTTTTACGTTGTATGGCATATGTTCTTACATGACACATGACTATCCAGGCTTAGGAGTTTTCTCTGGTAAATTACATGTTTATTGGTTTGTTTATATACATAACAATATTATTTTACATATTAGCTATTTAATTCGTTGTAATTTTTATGAAATTCATGATATTATTTAACAGGCCATGCATATATATTGTATACAATAATTTTGCAGGTCTTGTAACAAAAGGGTTTTTTGGATGTAAATGTTGTGGACCTTTTCTGAAAGCTAGATGGTACAACGAACAACGAAAGACAGTGTATGAATACTCCAGGGTATTCCTCCCAAAATAACACCCTTATAGAAGAGCAACATCCTCTTTCAATGACAAACAAGAGAGAACCCAAAGGCCTCCAATAATGACACCAGTTGAATGGCTTAGAGAATATGAGAGAGACAAGGAGAAGGAGTTCATATAAATGTTCGATTCAAATGGGGAGCCTATGTTCGATGATCCAAAATTCTTCGACACTTATGTTGAGAAATTGCCCATTGGGATGAAAAGGAAATATATATTTTATAACCTCCCATATGGGAGCATCTTAAGATTACCCACTTATTATACCCCATGCATATATTTAAAAAATATTCATATTATTTATGGAGGCACATATCATCGAAACAAAGTGACACATTGGCTGTCAGGAAAGATATTATTACTTCAAAAAAAAAAAAAAAAACATTGGCCAATATGATTATAGAGTACAGGATCAGAGGCAAGCGTTGGTCCCTCTAATTGGTATTTCAAAGAAGGTGATGTCACATGGATTTAAAAAAAAAGATAATCTTTCTTTGGCAAAGGAAGTTATAATGGGTGTGAGGGTGAAATATTCATACGGGTCTTCACTATGGCGCTGCTTCACTGTGGATGACCATTTATAGGGGTTGAAATCGCATGACCATTTGAATATTCTTAGAGTACAAATAATGTCAAAAGCATGATTTTATAATTTTTTATATTAATAAATATTATCCCATGCAGGGATCATAAAACATAACTAATTTTTTATATTATTGCATGTGTTTATAACTTTGTAGTGTCATTATCCTATGTTCGTGCATGGGTGTGTGAAACGTGAATTTCCCCAAGACCTATGATGTGCCATATCTCAATTATCTGAATTTTTATGTTGGATCACGTCAAAGGATATTCATGTGGCTAGCATTCCACGGTGGCGTCAAGAGATAGTTGAGGTTGTTTGATGTTTGAGAAGGAATGACCGACGAGTTCCATGGAATTCCAGGTTCATCTTCTAATCCACCTAGTAGATGAGGTCGAATTAGTTGGGGTGGGTTCATGTCGTTAGATGTTCTTCGTAGAGAGGTACATGAAGAAATTTAAAGGTTTTGTTCGATAAAGGGAAAAAATCGAGGGGTCTATGATAGAGGGTACATATCGTATGATTCTTTCTATTATGTGAATGAGTACATCGAGTAGATTGACAATAGACTAAATGAGGTGATTTGGATTGATGAAAGGGATGAATACAAAAGAGAAGGGGAGATGCTCCAAACAAATGGAAAAAGGCGCTTGATAAAGAGTAAGTGACTTATAATTTTTCAAATTTACACAAAGTAAATATTCATGTTGAAATTTGATATAATGTATATTTTTATCTCATTTGTACTATATGTCGTTTTTATTTCATCAGCGTATGAAAAAATTAAAGCAATCAATAAATTCGTTCTTTACAATTCCGAAGTGACACAGCCATGGGTCTCATTGTAAAGACAAAAGAGGAAGAAATGGGATAGTGACAGGAAAGAATTCAGATGGTTGAATGTTAGAACTGTGCCTTAACCCGATCTTCTAAAAAACATATGTGTAATTTATATGCCCCAATAGTTGGGTTGCTGACTAAATCAGAGAGAAATACAGTGCAACCAGTCGTTACCTGCGTACTGAAGAGGATGCACTAAACGTAGGAATTGGGTGCACCCACTCGATAATAATATATTTATGTACATTTTGAACTTAATAATGCACCTTTGAAATGTAATTACATCTATATTTCATACTTTAACAGTTGGGTTATTATAATACACATGACACTATGATTTTTTTACTTTTTATATTTCAATTTGTTCCCATCTATGTGGGCATATGGAAACCATTTTCGCACAGAAAATTTGGATGATGGACACATGACACAAGTCTGTGGAGTGGAAGTGGAGTTCGATCGATCTAGTCGAGCTAGCCACTATGATCAAAACCTAGTACGAGGGATGTTAGGTTACGTCAGAAAGATCCAAGAGACCATTGAATTATATTTCTCTTCTTTCCAATGTGTTATTTTAAAGTGCAAGTGGTGGGGCACCTCTGATCATAATAATTTAAAGGAATATCGTGATAGTAGGTTGATATGTATCAGCTTCAGAAAGACGTGGGATGAAGCTAAGGAGCCTTATGTTTTCCCCAAACACTGCAACCAAGTGATTTTTTACCCAAATTTATTAGATAGGGATTGGTGGTTCATATTGAGACATGACCCTAAATCAGGGAAAATTTTAGGGGCTAATATTCGCAGGTGGGTTAATTTTCCATGTTTTTTCAAAAAGAAATATTCGCCAATTTCCATTTTTTTCTAAAATGATTCGCCCAAATTTTATAGTACACCATTATTTTACCTTAAATATTGCCAAAATATTATATTTGCTAATATAAAATCATTGGAAATATAAATATTTTTACAAAAACGTCGCCAAAAAATTTACAATTTGCATATTAGGAACTAGTAAGATTCACCAAGTTTTCTAAACTTCAAGTTAAATTATGTCCCTAAATTTTTCCCTGCCCTACATCAAAACATCTTTTTGAGAACAATAGTGTTATCATGCCAAGTGAGCTGGACAATAATGAGGGTGATCATGAGAACCGAGAGTGATATGGTACATGTGTTATTTCATCATTTATACTTTTTAAGATGGGTTTTTATAAAGAAGAGGATTTAATTACCCTATAACTAAGGCTCTTTTTCTCAAAACATTATAATATGTATTTTGAATTTATTGGTTTGCATTGTGCTAATGTTAAAATCATTTCACTTGATAATTTGCAATTATGTTGATCTTGAAAACAATGGTGTACTGTATAAAGTTCTTTTTTTTATAATTTCTATTCCTAAAATAATACAACTACTTGATCGCTTTAAATTTGTGTGAATGATATCTTCAAATGTATACTGTTATTTTTTATATGTACGATCATAATAAAATAATGTTAATTCTAAACATGAATTTATTTGCATTATTTTCTAAACGTTATTATGCTACAAAAAATCATATTATTCTAGATTTATTATTTTACAATTATTTATATTCATACAAATTTACAATTATGGTAATTTAACGATATTTACGTTATACATTTTACTTACGGTAATAATTATGATTCAAAATTGACTGTTAATTTACAATTTTACAAATTTACAAATTAAAAAATTTAATAAAATTGAATAATGACAATACATACAATTACAATTTCACAATTTCACAATACAATTACAATTACAATTACAATTTTACAAATATTTTACATACAATTACAATTAAAATTACAATTTAACATACAACTACAGTTACAATTTTACATACAATTATAATTATAATTAGAATTAAAATTACAATTAGAATTAAATTTATATTTACAATTACAATTTTACAATTTCACATACAATTACAATTAAAATTAAAATTACAACTACAATCACAATGCATACAATTACAATTACATTTTTATAATTTTACAAATTTGAAAATTTTACAATTTTAATAAAATTGAATCATGACATGAATACATTCAATTACAATTACAATTACAATTTTACAATTTTACATACAATTAAAATTAAAATTTCAATTACAATCATGACATTATATTTAATAAATATCATGATTTAATATTAAAAATAAACATCATGATCATGATAACCATCGTGCAAACATCATACTCGATTAAAATACACATTCAAATTCGCTAATATCATCTAATCATCCTGATCATCATCATGTAACAAAACATAAGCATTGTATAATATCATCACAACACAAACATGAAATATACATTTCATGTCAAATAACTTCTATCACATACACATCTATTTGGAAGGACATTAAATGAACATATCTAACATGACCTAACAGTATACACATCATGATGAACACCAACATGTAAATTAAGTACACAAACATGAACATAAAATACATGGACTATATATATATATATATATAATGTCAAAAATATACAATTGTAATATAACTACATGTAAATGTGAAATATCTAGTGGTACATCAATACTAGTACTAGTTGAGTCCTACTCAGTTGATGGTGCAGCCTCATGTTCATATAGACGATGTGCCCATTCCAGAGGTGCCTGCTGATTAGTCGATGTTGCATTCTACTCATAAATTGCCTATTGATGACTCGTCGATAGGGCAAACTACTCAGACGTGGATGGTGTGACCTGTGATGATGGACCTACCTCCTGAGATGGACCCACCTGCTCTGGATCAGGTGCCTACTTGGGACTATGTGTCTGTTTAGATGGTGCAGATTTCTCATATGATTCTCGTTGATCAGGACTAGATGCTCGCTGATCATGATTATCTCTACCATGAGGTGGAGGAAGAGGTGGAGTACTAGAATTATGATCACTACCCTCATGACCATCATCATCATTTGAGGCGCTGCTCTGTCATGCATCTCTACGACTCCTGCCCTCCTAGCCCGTGTCAGTGCTCTGGAAGCTCCAACAATATGAAGCATGAGGTTCAACATATCGTGGGGCATGCCTCTCCAAATTTGTGTGAGCCAACAATCATCTTGAATATCTCTAATCATAGCCAAGTAGACTCCCTCATGAAGTAGCAGTCAATAGATTTGGTTGCCTAAGTCCATCCTAAATCGGGTGTTCGGCCTATGCCTCAAACCCACATGTATCTACAGCCAATCAAGATTAGGTTTGTCACCCTGATCCTTTGCCTTTGTCATCTCCTCATCAACATCTATACCTGGATCATTTAGAGGGGGTGGAATCTCATCCCCAACGAATGTCCCAATATCTACAAAGTATATAGTACACAAAAATAATTAGATATTTTCGTTAAAAAATATAATAAAACAAGTTAAAGAAAGTGTTAGAATAAATTTGATAATTCTAATTAATTAATTAAAAAAATAAAATGAAACTATGTTAATTTAAAGAAAACACTAAAATTACCTCTCTCATCTGGCGGTTCGTCTTGTGTGAAGAGGATTTTTTTACACCCTTGCTAATCCAAACTGGCATGCAGACATGGCATTGGAACGATGGAGTGATCATCAACAATAGATAGAAATTCGAGTGCATCAAGAGATATCCTAGCGAGAAAGTCAGACTGGCCCCTCTTAGGCATCATCTGGCCCCACATCTGCATCCGTACATGCAGCATTAGCCTACGAGGCTACCGAACAAAATTAGGCCTTGTCTCTGGAAGCCTCTCAAAAAATAAAATAAAAATAACTCTGAAGAAAAAGGGAAGGTCATCCTCCCATGTGCCTGAGAACGACATCTATCTAATGCTGTACAAAATTGTCACAAAACAATTGGATACCATCTCACAAGTCGTGGCACCTGGAATAAGGAATCAACATAAAATAAAATTAGGAAACTAATTTGTTTCCCATCACTGGTATAGTGTGAAATGGTCTCAACAGTAGTGAGAGGCACCTCACCTCTTCTACACCAAACAAAGAAATACGTAGCTGACCACCAGACACCTAAAAATCTGTATGAGAAACTATATCATCCCTAATGTATCTCTCGGAGTACGCCAACTTACTCCCTGTTGCATAGCCAACGGGGACATCTAGGAACTAGGGAAAATTTTGCCCTCTCCTAGGTAGGCCAGTAATAAAATTTATGTCCTACTTAGTGGGCATGTAGCACTGGCTAGGAATGACCCGAAAAGCCTATCGGTGGGCATCCCAACTAAAGATGATTTGTCCCAATAACCCATTATGGCCCTTCAGGAATGTAGCCTCCTCATAGAACTTGAGGAGGCCTACCTCCCTTGGGAGAAACTGGGTGGCTACCATAATAGGTCAAGGGTACATAAGTCTCTCCCTCTCTCATGCCTCCCATAGGTTAATCATATTATACTGATCCTCCATATTGTAATATTCACAATTGGGAAAAGCAGGAATATAGTGCAAACTCTTGGAAATAGCAGTGTAAACATTAGATCAAAACAATAGGCCAATATGGATACCTTCCATTCATCATAACAGTAGGAAATATGTATAAAATAATGGGCCACAAAGTATATAGCAAGATATTACAAGCCTCCAATAGAAAAAACCCTCAAAAGAGGTGCTGCTACTATATATCAAAATGTCAGAAGACTACTACAGTGCAGTCATAGAAGAACTGCTAAAGAAAATGAGCATACAAAAGATGAGGGGCTGATATATGACTGAAAAGATACATCAAATATAGATCTAGGCTCTATACAACCTCCAATGAAGAACCCAAAAAGGGTTTAAATGTTGGGAAAAATACTAAGAGGGGGGGGCGGGGGGTTGAATCAGAATTTAGATCTTACTGAAAATATTTTAACTTTTTCTTTACATAATTCCATAGAAGGCTTGGATGAACACAACTTGCATATACACGCGCATGTAATAAAAGAAACTAATGTATACTGATGTAATTTTGCAGATTAGAAAAAAATTTCAGGAACAATATTTAACTCAGTTTACCAATCATGAATTTGTTAAATAATCAGTAAATATGTGCAGTAATAGCAATATAAATAATAACACAAGAGAAACACACATGAACACCAATCATTAAGTTGGAAACCCAATTTGGGAGAAAACCACCGTTGTTGTCGTCTTTGTCTTCAATATTTATTATATGGAAAACTGTTTAAAATATTGTACCGATGCAGACTTATATCAGTACGCAGGCATCTACTTGGAGAAGGCTACAACCTTCTCTCATTTTCCACCTACTACTGGAAGGGAGCTACAACCCCCTAATCTCATTTACTAGCCACTACTGGAAGGGAGCTTCAACCCCCTGATCATAACACCAGCTTCTACTGGCAGGAAGCTTATACTTCCATACTGAAGGCTTCAACCCTTAGAACCACTGCAAACCACGTTTCATCAATTTTCATACTGGATCAAACAACATCAATCACGACTCGTCATAAAAATCAACAACCATAAACTTTTCCCAATACTTCAATCAGAACAGTGACACAATTGTAACCAAAAATCAGATATAACCCAAACTTCACTATAAATATGCAGATACAAGCTCAACCTTAAACATTCAACAACTTAAAATGCATATGCTACTTTGTTTTACTGAACCCACGTGTATACACGATTTCCTTCACACCAACCTGCGTATAGCTCTGTGAATATTGTTTTTTAGAATGTAATCAGTCTCAGATCTAGATCTGAGGCTTTCAGTCAAATATCTTTAGAAATATAGAACCCTTCATCAGTTAGTCACCATCGACCATGTTTATTCTCTCATTGATCATATTTGTACATAATAAACTTAGCAGCATATACAGTATTCAGACAACCCAGATCTTCAAGAAGACTTCATTTACAGACAATAGACAAATAGAAGGAATAATAGAAAAACCTCTGAAATAAGCTTCAGAAAACACTAACCGCCATACGTGCCTTTTCTAAAGAAAATCTGTGTATATACATGCTTTTACTGAGACAAGCTAGCGTATAGATCTTTAAATATAAACTTTGTAGAATGAACCAGATCCATAGAACTTACCCAGATATCTTCACTTGACATCAGAAAACTTGCACCAGGTCATAGATCTAATCATCTCTTCAATGGATCACACAAGAGCACAGTCATTTCAGATCTAGAGATCCTGAACCATCATTGTATCCATGGGTGCATCATTGATTCAGATCTGTCAATTAAAACATAGTTCATCCCATACAGATATGCCTTAGAGAAAATTATTCAGTAACAACCCTTAGTCATGCACACCTTTGCACTATGACCTTCTTCTCCTTATAGAGATTTAGCTTCTACCAATACCGAGAGTCAAAACCACACAATTGCTGATGGTATTGTTGGAAGGAATCAAATATAGTGTACAACACTCAATACTATGGGCTAATACCATGGTAATGCCCCTTGGTATCATAATTTTAGAGCGCAAAAGGCATACGCGACTTGGATCGTTCTTATCTGCGTATATATGTGAATTTTCATCATAAAAACTGTGTATACACTTATTCTAAATGTATACGCAGGTTGCCTTCATAAAATTAGCGTATACATTACATCCATATGTGGGTTTCCTTCACCAAACCTGCATATACATTGAGAAATATTTCTTTTTTCATTTTTCTTGCACTTACTGGAATTCCTTTCTTTGTCACATCTGAACTGACCTGTAGAAACATCATTTTACATCTTTAACACATAGGTTGCTTATAAAAATGCAACTCATCAAGTAGGTTTCCATCAAGGAAAACTTCATCAAGTAGGTTTCCATCAAGGACAACATATTGCAACATATTGCCAACAATCTCCCCCTTTGGACTTGATGGAAACCATGATGGTGTTTGAACATCACACTAGATAAATACATTAATCATAACCATTATTCAAACACCAAAATACTCTCCCCCTTTGACATCAAGGGAAAATTGCGGATCAAAACAAAAAATGAGCTCTGAAGATATAATGTGTACAATTTACCATGCTCCCCTTGAGATTAGGCTGAATCTTTAGACATATTTTCAATGAAGTACATGACTCAACCGAGTATGACCTTTCCTATCACCAAGGACTCATACTTACATCAATGGTCCAAGCAAGTGGAATTACATATTTGATTCGACTACCCAACCAAGTGGGTTTACAAAATTTGAACAAGTCCTTACATGATTGAATATAGCAATTTTACATCATAGCTCTCAACATGACCTTTTCATCAAATTATGACTATTTATAACCAAACCAAAGAATCTCAAACATGAGATCATAACACAACAACCAATCAAAATGCAAGCAATGCATCCTTTTCCACAAGACAAGTGCTCCCCCTTAGCTTGTGCATCCTGAATACTTAGAGAATTTATGTTAGCAAAACCCATACATGGTTTGATGCACAAAAACTCGCGTATATATGTGATTTACCTTTATGAAACCCACGTACCGAATTTAATCTTCTGAAATCAAGCAGATTTGATCTGAGAGGAAGAGACAACTCCTAGCTTCTATCTGAGATATTTGAATGCTTCCCAGGGAAGAGGTTTAGTAAATATATCAACAACTTGTTCTTTGGAGGGAACATACTCCAATTTAACATTTTGTTCAAGCACTTGTTCACGTAGGAAGTGATACTTTATAAGTATGTGCTTAGTCTTGGAATGCATAACATGATTCTTTGAGATACTAATGGCACTTGTATTATCACACAGAATGGAGATGGGAGGTGAACATTTGATTTGAATTTCTTGTAAAGTCTCCATCATCCAAAGTAGTTGTGAGCAACATGATGCAACAGCCACTTATTCTTCTTCTGTTGTAGATAAGGAAATATAACTTTGTTTCTTGCTGAACCAAGATATGAATCGAGGCCACATATAAAATGCACCACCATTAGTGCTTTTTCGATCATCAACATTTCCATCCCAATCCACATATGTGTAAGCATGAAGAGTGAGATCAGCATTATTTGGATACCATAGACCAAAGTATTGAGTCCCTTGTAGATATTTGAATATTCTTTTTACAGCCTAAAGGTGTGACTCTTTTGGATTAGATTGGAATATTCCAACAATCCCAACTGCATGCATAATTTCTGGTCTTGTCCCAGTTAGATAAAGCAGACTTCCAATCATGGATCTGTATTCTGGTTGATTCACCATGGGAGAATCATCATGAGAACTGAGGTTACACCCAGTCATCATTGGTGTACTTACAGGTTTGCAGTCTTACATCACATACTTCTTCAAAATTTGCTTAAGATATTTTTCTTATGATAAAAATATACCATATGTTACTTATTTCACTTGTAAGCCAAGAAAAATGTTAGTTCCCCAAGTAAAGAAATTTCAAATTCTTGCTTCATAACAAAAGCAAATTTTTGACTCATGGACTCTTCATTGCTCCCAAAAATGATGTCATAAAAATATACAAATACAATCAATAGTTTATCATTTTCAATTTTTGTGTATAAGTTGCTATCATCAGATCCCTTTGAAAAATCTTGTTGATGAAGATATTTGTCAAGACGATAGTACCATGCCCTTGGAGCTTGTTTGAGACCGTATAAAGCCTTTTTAAGTTTGCAAACAAGTTTTTCATCATTTCCCAAAATGAATCCTTCTCGTTGTTCTATATAAACTTCTTCTTCTAGATCACCCTTAAGGAAAGCAGATTTAACATCCATTTGATAAACTTTGAATTGTTGAAAGCTTGAAAAGGAAAGTAACATTCTTATGGCTTCAAGTCTAGCTACAGGAGCAAATGTTTCTTCAAAGTATATACCTACTTGTTGAGCATACCCTTTACAAAAAAGTCTAGCTTTGTTTCTAATAACATCTCCCTTTTCATTTAACTTGTTTTTTAATATCCATTTTGTTCCAATAACATTTTTATCATGAGGTCTTGGAACCAATTCCCAAGTATGATTCTTTTCAATCTGATCAATTTTTTCATTCATGGCTTGAATCCAACATTCATCTTTGCTATCTTCATTGACAGTCTATGGTTCAATAGTGGATATAAATGCCAGATAACTAGGATATCCTACAAGAGTCCTTCTTGTTTGGACACTTGATCCATTTTCTCCCAAAATTTGAGATTCTGGATGATTCTTTTGAACATACCTGGATGGAGCCTTTTCAGATAGATTTTCTTCTGGTGCTTCATTGGTGTCACCTTCTATACTGTTTCTATTTGATGCAGGAAGATATACATCACCAACATCTTCATTTGTTGTCGATATTTCCCTTTTATGAGCTGAGAGAGACTCATCAATTACAACATCAATGCATTCAACAATATTTTGAAGTCTTTTATTGTAACATTTATATTCTTTACTTCTAGAAGAATAGCCAAGAAGTATTCATTCATCTTCTCTAGGTTCAAACTTGCCAAGTTTTTCATCATTGTTCTTGATAAAACATTTTCTTCCAAAAACTCTAAAATGCTTTGCAGTTGGAAGATTACCATCCCAAAGCTCATAAGGAGTTTTATCATTGTTCACATGAACATGAGGCTTGTTAAGAATATTTACTGCGGTTTGTGTTGCTTCTCCCCAAAAGGTATCAGGTGTTCCATAATCATCAAGCATAGAATGAGCCATTTTTTGAACTGTTCTATTCATTATTTCTTCTACGTCATTTTTTTGTGGGGTTCCAGCTACAGAAAACTGTCTTTTATGCCATGTTGTTCACAAAAATCAAAGAATTGATTTGATATATATTCCCCTCCTCTGTCAGATCTAAGACATTTTATTTTTAGATCTAATTCATTTTAAACTAGGGCTTTGAAGATCTAAATTTTTTTAAATGCTTCATCTTTGTGTTTTAGTAACCCAATCCAACACATTCTAGAGAAGTCATCAATAAATAGAATATACTATTGTTCTCCACGGGGTGAATTTTTCCTCATAGGTCCACATAAGTCAGTATGTATGAGTTTAAGAGGCTTACTTGCTAATCCTTCTTTGGCATTGAATTGCACTCTAGTTTTCTTACCAAATTGGCAAGATTTGCATATGGTATTTTCAAGTAGAGTGATGCTGGGAAGATCGTGAAAAACTTTGAGTTTTCTAGATTCGCTGATTTGAGAGAAGCTCAAGTGATCCAATCTTCTGTGCCATAACCAATTTTCTGAAGATCTACCCAAGTAACATCATTTTTTGCAACCTTTCAATACATACAGAATGCTTGGTGTTCTAGTTCCTTTTATTATTGTTTTTCCTGTGTCAAGTTCACATACCACACATTCTTTTCAACTAAAGACAACTTCATTTCCTTGATCACACATTTGACTCACACTTACAAGGTTATGTTTTAATCCATACACATACATAACATTGTTAGATTTTACCTTTTCTTTTAGAAAAACATAACATTTTCCTTTAATGGCAGCAAAAGTATCATTTCCAAAGGTAATATTCTTTTCTCTTTCTAGAGCATTGTATGTAAGGAGTTTATTTCTATCACTTGTCATGTGTTTTGAGCATCCACTATCAATATACCATTGATTTTCTTCCGCTTCTGCAAATAAGGCTATGCCACAGTTATCAACCTGTAAGTCCTTCTTTCTCCATACCTTGGCATTTGAAGGTATATGCTCTTTTGGTTGAAGTTTTCTCCTGCATTCAAATTCTCCATTACCAAATTTTTTGCAATAAGCACATTCAATTTCATTTTGAAGAGGAGAACAGTTGTTATAAGTATTCTGATTTATTCCAGTCTCATTTCTTAAAGCTTTCTTGCTTCTCTGGTCATGGTGGTTTTGTATGCAACACATTGAACAACTTTATGACCAAAATTATGACATGAGAAACATTTCCCATTAAAGAATAAATTTCTGTGATCATGAAACCTTCTATTTGTGTTTATCTGCAGATTGGTATTTCTCTAGTTAATATTTCTACTATTGCTCTTTTTATTGAAGTGGTCATGCCTTACCTGTGAAGTTTCTTTGTTCTCTTGCTAAGTGACAGAATGTTGCAAGCTGGCTTTAGTTGCATTTAGATAGCTTGGTGTTGAAGACTGAGAGGATTCTCCGATATATCCAAGACCTGTCTTTACAAAAGGAGAGCGTTGAACCTTGATAATTTCATCTAAGGTTTTAGTTCCTTTAGGGTGAAAATGTGAAGTTGGGTTACACTTTTGTGAGAATCGGGGGCGGAAAACGTTTTTCCA
Organism: Pinus albicaulis; assembly: GCA_034641835.2. Classification (NCBI taxonomy): domain Eukaryota; kingdom Viridiplantae; phylum Streptophyta; class Pinopsida; order Pinales; family Pinaceae; genus Pinus; species Pinus albicaulis. The sequence goes on from MU968411.1 coordinate 89,281,346, forward strand.
TAATAGTTCAGCTGAAATTTTGAGAAATTTTGGCCAAACTCGTTCTGCCGTTTAGATTGAAGGCATACTAACGGTGTGGGAAAAAATATTTTTGGCCAGATATGGGAAAACCGGTAACAATAGTTCGGCCGAACTATTATTTCGAATGAACTTTTAAAACAGTTCGGCCGAACTCATATTTTATAAATATATCACCCATGAACGGTTTTCATTTTCACGCGTCTCTGTTCTCATATTATGTTTTTTGTGGGTTTTTGTTCTTATTTTTATTTCTATTCTCATATTCTGTTTTTCGCGGGTTTCTATTTTGATTTTCTGTGGCGCTGTTGCTGCTCAGTTGCTGATTTGGCGCCCGCAAATTGCTGCTCAGGAGTTGCGCCGAGCGAATTTCCAGGTAAGTAATTAAAAACAACCATTATATTAATTCAATATAGGTAAGCTTGCAATTAATTAAATGGTTTAATTCAAACCAACCATTATATTAATTCAAAATGTTTGATTGCTCCATAATTTTTCGGTTGAAAAAAAAACCACCACTGTGTATTATTAGTATGCCCCCTTTTCCTCTAGTAGCAATAATCGTGGTTAAATGTATTATCGTTGGTTTGCCTCATGAAATTCTCCATTATTATTTTTTTCTGATCTTTGTGCCCTCCCCTGACCACTCTTACTACTCACTGCTTTATCCAACATCTTACTCATTGGGTTTCGTGGTGTACAATGTCATGTCATAGAACAAAATTTTGATATAACATTTTAAAATTTTATCAATTAAAAACACAAAATTTATAGATTACTTCAGTTTCATTAACAAAAAGAAACTTTATGGTACTTACGACTTGAAAGGAAAAGACCTAGTTCACCCATTAGTAACATCTATGAATTACTTGCATTTCCAGATTCTTCCTCTAGATTTTGAACATAAGCCTTCAATGTAAACACTAAATCCTTTGCAGGAGCCTGAAGGGTACTGATAAGTCCTACTGCAAGACTCTTCAATGAGCCCGAGATCTTGGCATAGATTTATGCCCTTGTAGGCATGGTTTCCAAAGCCTTAAACTCTTGGGGAGCATAAAACTTCCCTTCGAAAATGGCCCCAGTAAAATCATTCTCTTCAAGCTTCTGCTACTTCTGAAAATTCATGTAAGGTTTCAGAGCTACCGAGATTTCTTGACACTATTCATTATCAGCTTTATTTTTATTTTCCTTTCTATCTCCAGCTATCTCTGCACCTATGAATTCTACAGAGTAAAGAATTATAAAGTTCTATTCTTCAAGTTACATTATGTCACCTCATACTTGGCACCCATTATTTGCCTTCTATTCTAGGGAATTTTTGTAGATATATACATATTTTTTGGTTCTTTCTTTCTCTTTATAAAAAAAATTGTTTTTTATTTTTTCTGGATGTATGTGAAAACTTCATTGTAGGGTATTAGTCTTAGTCTTAGAGGGTTCTGTCAAAAAAATAATTGTATGAAAGGTCATTTAGAGTCTATTGATGTTTTTTTCTTCATTTCCATTTGTAGTAGTTCAATGTATGAAGTTATTCAATATATCAGTACTAGCGGTGTCTCTTTCAATGATATCTGATGGTGAATTTTTTTTTTCCCTATTTTTCTTGTTTTTTTATTGCATGTATGAAATTCCCCTACAATATTAGTATTTCTTTGAGCTTTGTTTCATTGTTTGCTTGAATTTATGCACTACCTTATTGACTGTCATATGCATTTAGATCTTTATTTTCCTTTTCCAAATGTCTTTTTTTTTTATTATCTTCATGATCTACTCAAAACATTGTGATAAATATCGTCCTCTTGGAGAGATATGAAGAATGTGATGTTAATTCTTCTTCTGCAAATGAATTTTATCTTTTATAAGACCTACAACAAATTTTTACTTTAATACTTTAACCATTCACCATTTGTATACATTTGAATCTAGCATTCAAATATAGAATAGCATATATAAAGTCACTTTCATAATACAAAACTAAAGGATTTAGAGGAATAATAGTGATGGAATGAGATGTAACATTGTAGTTTGATCCCATGTTGGCCTTGATATCATAGAAACATTTTCATATTTACGCAAATATCATAACTGATTAGTTATTAGACTACATATCTTCATATAGAACATGCAAATAGTATGATGGAAATGTGGATCTCATGATTCTTCATGATTAATGCTTCTAGAAACCAAACATAATAATGTATTAGGACATGCTCCTTTAGACTTGGTGGAATTACCTTTGCTTTTTATTTCTCTCACACACACACATATATATGAAGAGATCCCATTTTATTTTTTATTCATAGATCAATTGTCATTTAAATACAAGATTTATCATAATGTACAATGATTCATTCAATATTCATTTTTAGATTCAGGAGGAGCTTTTGAGAAAATTATGATAATGCCAATAAAGAATGAACTGGACTCATCTTCAACATCTATTAATTAGATATGAAAATTTATAATACTACTGTGTACATTTGAGAATATTTATTTACATGTTTATATAAATTATACATACATATGTACTTTTTTTCCATAAATATTTTCATTAAAAAACAAACCTTTAAATGATGAACCTAGTTAATGTTGCTTCTTCATGAAGAAGACTACTTGATCTTGCAATTTGATGATGGTCCTTTGTTTTTCTTCTTGACTACTTCAAATTATTGACATAATAATATGCTTGCTGTTACTCTTTTTAATCCTTCCTTGTATTGTATTCCCCCCCTTAGATATTGTGTACTCTCCCACATATATATTGCACTCAATTTCATATTCTTTGTAATATTTTAGGCTCTTCTTTTGAAGTCAATAAGTGACAATAATTTACAAGAAATATCCCTAATTTGTTTCTCACATATATGAAGAGATCCCATTTTCTTTTTTATTCATAGATCAAATGTCATTTAAATACAAGATTTATCATAATCTTCAATGATTCATTCCATATTCATTTTTAGATTCAAGAAGAGCTTTTGAGAAAGTTATGATAATGCCAATAAAGAATGATCTAGACTCATCTTCAACATCTATTAATTAGATATGAAAATTAATAAAGAATGATCTAGACTCATCTTCAACATCTATTAATTAGATATGAAAATTTATAATACTACTACGTACATTTGAGAATATTTATTTACATGTTTATATAAATTATATATGCATATGTACTTTTTTTTCATAAATATTTTCATTAAAAAATGAACCTTTAAATGATGAACCTAGTTAATGTTGTTTCCTCATGACGAAGACTACTTGATCTTGCAATTTGATGATGGTCCTTTGTTATGCTTCTCGACTACTTCAAGTTATTGACACAATCATATGCTTCTTGTTACTCTTTTTAATCCTTCCTTATATTTTATTCTCCCCCTTAGATATTGTGTACTCTCCCACATAGATATTGCACTCACTTTCATATTCTCTGTAATATTCTAGGCTCTTCTTTTGAAATCAAATAAGTGACAATAATTTACAAGAACTATCCCTAATTTGTTTCTCACATATTCTGTAATATTCCCATTTAGCCCAAGCTAATGGGAATATCTTATTTTGCCTTATTTTATCTTGCATTTCATGTTTATGAATAAAATATGAAGGAGGACATGTAAAACTCCTAAAAACCAGGAATAAATTAATGCCTATGTAAACAGAGACATATCTGGGCCATGTAAATAATCTCTTGCAGGTGTGAACGGGGTTTGAGCTGTGAGACTGGGTCAACCTTGACCAAATCTACAACGTTGTCTAGGTTCAATGTATCTCATGGAGGGACAACGCAGTTCTAGAAGGAGACCCCTCATGTGAAAGGAGCTAACTCATCAAGGTGGTTTAGGGTTTGAAAAGGCTTTCATCTTATAAAAGGGAGGGGAAGGCAGCAAGAGAAGGTTGTTGATTGAATATATTTCTGAGTATCTTGTCTGCTTAGACAAATACTATTCTCTGATGTTTAGTAGAGAATTGTGTTGCTTAGCACTTGGAGTTCTATGCATGGATTTCACCTCTTCCTTTGAGGATTCTTGGAGGAGTATTTGTTGATTTGATCCACTATCAGGCTTGAGGCCAAGCTCTACTTCCAATTGCAGCATAGATCCAGTGAGGGTTTGTCTGCTTTTGCAATCTATAGCAAGTGGGATTCTAGATCTGCAGAGATCTAGCTTGTTTTGGGAGCCTCTTCTCATGGAGTGTCTTTTAACCTCCTGAAAGAGTGCTTCTACTATTTTTGCTTCAGATATGTATCTTGGAAACTGGCCATCTATGTTATTCAAGCTACAACGCAGTTTTCATTGAGGAACTTCGTTATTTTCATATGAGACACTTCAGGGTGTTTTGATCCCATTTTTTATGAGAGATCTCTAGTGCTGGGCTTTACCTTTCACTTTGGTGATCTATGGATTAGCTTGTTGATCCATGTTATGTTTAGATCTGAACTATTGTAATGTAAAATCATATTCAGAAATTTCTGCAGCATTTTACAGATTTGTAACTTAAATCTCAGATCTACTCTTGTTTATGCAAGATTTGGTCAAAACCCCGAGGGGATCTTGTAAATAAAATTATCTAGTTTCCAGATCTGAAATGGATCTGATGTTTTGCCCACAGATCTGTCCTAGATCTGATTTTTAATATTCAGCTGCTACAGCTCCTTAAAATAGTGTTGTTAAGCCATTAGGCAGTTTATATATATGTTGCAGCCTTCTTTTCTGAAGATTTCTTGCTCGATTGTCTCATGTATTCTACTGTATATTGAAAGAGCTTCATTATAATTCTGATTTTCTGTTGTATATCCATAATTTAATCATATTTGATGGCCTCTTGCTCATACTATCCAAGAATGCATTATTTCTGAAGCAATTTGTTGTGCATAGCTGCAGCCCCTCCTGTAGGGTGTTTTTTAGCTAGACTAGGTGGTGGGAGATATGTTTACCACACCTATTTTTGCTCCCCTTTTGGATCTAGACTCAAGATATACTGATCTAAGGGATCCAAGGGCTATAAATTCACTTCTGTACATCAACCTCCCAGGAATTTGTTATTTCAGTAGGCTTGCTATGCTATTCCCGATTTGGAATATTACATATTCAAATGGTTCTCTAACAAGAGGCTTTGTGGGTATGTATTCCATATTCACTATTTTCTCAAAGACTTGTGTGTGAGGAAGTGGTACTTTATGATGATATGTTTAGTGATTGAAGGAAATAGAATATTTTATTTTTGAAATTATTATTACACTTGTATTGAAACACTTAATAGATATAGGTTCACTGAAATTTGCCTTAATATCTTGTAGAGACCATTTCATCCAAAACACTTGTCTGCAAAAAGAAGTAACTACTATGCATTCCACTTATACTCTAGATAGATAAATTAATGACTCTTTCTTGCTTAACCATGCAACCAAAGACTCTTCTACGTAGAATTATACATTTTCCAAGTAATGACTCTTTCTTGCTTAAACATGCAACCAAAGACTCTTCTAAGTAGAATTATAGATTTTCCACTTGTACTTTTTATGTCATCCACACAAGCCTAGTTGAATCTCTCTATGTTGTCAATGTAAATTTCTCACCTTTTGGGTACTATAGTCCATTGTTTGTAGTCTCTTCCAAGTATATTAATATCTGTTTGTTGGTATTAGATTACTCTATTTAGTTATTGATTGAAATATTCCAACTAATATAAATTCCAAAATTATATCTAGTCTAAACCTTGTTATGTATATCAAGCTTCCTATCATATAGATGTAAAGGTTATGATCAACATCACCTCATTAATCATCCATAATCTGCACATAACTTGCATCCAATTGATATGGAGATTCACTTAGGTCATTCGTCATCCATCATATGCACACAACTTCCATCCAATTGATATGTAGATTCACTTAGGTTTATAGTATTCCATTTCAAACTTTTCAACATATCTCTTAGGTATTTGTATTGAGAAATGGATATGCCTATTGAATTTTGTATAATGTATGGCTTGTAGCCCTAGGTAAAAGATAAGTTCTCCAATCATTCACATCTCGAATTCAAATTTCATCTCTTCACCAAAATATTTTAGTATATTTTACTAAATGATTTTTATTGATTCTAAACATAATATAATGCACATACACAAACACAATTAGTAATTCATCACCATGAGCCTTTATCCATATATTATTATTAGCCCCTTGAAATACATTTTTTAAGGTACTTATATAGCTTAAAGACTACCATGCTGGTGGTGGTTTTTTAAGTCCATATTGTTCCTTATTTAGCCTACAAACATATTTAGGATTATCACCTCCTCCTTAAATTATTGTTCTTACCAAGTAGCTCTTCATCAAACTTTAAATCTATGCATTCCACAATCTTATGCACTCTTTTATTATAGCAAGGATATGCCTTACTTTTTGATAAATATCCCAAAAATATTCCCTCATGGGAACATAAAAGTTTCCTAACTTTTCATCATTACTTCTCATATATAATTTAGTTCTAAAAATTTTAAAATGTTTGATTGAAGTTTCCTTCATGTTCCACAATTCCTACTTTATAATTAGATACATCGACTTTTTCAATAGTATTGATTTATGATTGAGACAAGTAAATCAATTTATATAGAAACACTGCTTATCTCTACTAATTTTTTATCATGTAATCGTATCGAATTCTCATATTCATTTTTCTCTAATTACATATTGATTTTACATATTGATAGGCCTAATAAGTGGTTACAGAAGATTCCATAATATACTGAAACCAAAAGTGATTTGAGAAAAAAAAATTAGCCCATAAACAAACCATTGAAACCAAAAGTGATTTGATACAAAACATAGGTTTTAACCTTATATAGTTAATTGTTTCAAATAGATTCTTAATTTAAAATGAAAAATATTCAATGTAAAACACATGCATTCTTATACACCCTTATGTCTACGTAATTTAGTTTGAGTGATTCCATGGGTCCTCTACACCCTTCATAGGGTATAATTGGGATAGGTAGTGTTAAACTCTACAAGTTCTATAGGCAGAGTTTGTAAAGGACCAGGTAGCCTCTAGATCTCATCTTTTATGAAAGGTGACATATCCAGTAAATGCCCCTACAGTCAATCTCTGGAATAGATCTAAATAGAAGTTTTTCATTTTCATATCCATGGTCTCAAACAATGAGAGAGAGAAAAAAACCTTTTATATTCAACATGTAAAACACAAATTAGCCATAAAAGTTTCCCATTGAAACCAAAAGTGATTTGATACAAAACATAGGTTTTAACCTAAGAGTAAATACCCCTAAAGTCAATCTCTGGAATAGATCTAAATATAATATTTTCATTTTCATATCCATGGTCTCAAACAATGAGAGACAGAAAAAAAAATTTATATTCAACATGTAAAACACAAATTAGCCATATCTCTCGAATATATATAACTATAAGTTTTTCATTTTCATATCCATGGTGTCAAACAATGAGAGAGAGAAAAAAACCTTTTATATTGAACACATAAAACACAAATTAGCCATAAAAGTTTCCCATTGAAACCAAAACAATGAGAGAGAGAAAAAACCTTTTATATTCAACATGTAAAACAAAAATTAGCCATAAAACTTTCCCATTAAAAAAAAAAGTGATTTGATACAAAACATAGGTTTTAACCTTATATCGTTTAATTGTTTCAAATAGATTTTTAATAAAATGAAAAATATTCAATCTAAAAAATATATTATTTAGAGACAAAATGTAATTTGATACAAAACATATAGCTTTTAACCAAGTATATAGTTAATTGTTTTGAAAATAGATTCATAAGAAAATGAAAAATATTCAATGTAAAACGCATGCATTCTTATACACCCTTATATCTACGTAAAGTAGTTTGAGTGATTCCATGGGTCCTCTAAACCCTTCATAGGGTATAGTTGGGATAGGTAGTGTTAACTTCTACAAGTTCTATTGGCAGAGTCTGTAAAGGGCTAGGTAGCCTTTGGATCTCATCTTTTATGAAAGGTGACATATCCAGTAAATGCCCCTATAGTCAATATTTGGAATAGATCTAAATAGAAGTTTTTCATTTTCATATCAATGGTCTCAAACAATGAGAGAGAGAAAAAACCTTTTATATTCAACATGTAAAAAAAAAATTAGCGATAAAAGTTTCCCATTGAAACCAAAATTGATTTGATAAAAAACATAGGTTTTAACCTTAGTAAATTCCCTTACAGTCAATGTCTGGAATAGATCTAAATATAAGTTTTTCATTTTCATAGCCATGGTCTCAAACAATGAGAGAGAGAAAAAAACTTGTATATTCAACATTTAAAACACAAATTAGCCATATCTCTGGAATAGATCTAAATAGAAGTTTTTCATTTTCATATTCATGGTCTCAAACAATGAGAGAGAGAAAAAACCTTTTATATTCAACATGTAAAACAAAAATTTGCCATAAAAGTTTCCCATTGAAAACAAAAGTGATTTGATACAAAACATAGGTGATTAGATACAAAACAAAGGTTTTAACCTAAGATTAAATTCCCCTACATTCAATCTCTGGAATAGATATAACTAGAAGTTTTTCATTTTCATATCCATGGTCTCAAACAGTGAGAGAGAGAAAAAACCTTTTATATTCAACATGTAAAACAAAAATTAGCCATATCTCTCGAATAGATATGAATAGAATTTTTCCATTTTCATATCCATGGTCGAATAGATTTAAATATAAGTTTTTCATTTTCATATCCATGGTCTCAAACAATGAGAGAGAGAAAAAAACCTTTTATATTCAACATGTAAAACAAAAATTAGCCATAAAAGTTTCCCATTGAAAAAAAAAGTGATTTGATATAAAACATAGGTTTTAACCTTATACATTTTAATTGTTTCAAATATATTTTTAATAAAATGAAAAATATTCAACGTAAAAAACATAGCACATTTAGAGACAAAAAGTAATTTGATACAAAACATATAGGTTTTAACCAAGTATATAGTTAATTGTTTTGAAAATAGATTCTTAAGAAAATGAAAAATATTCAATGTAAAACACATGCATTGTTATACACCCTTATGTCTACATAAAGTAGTTTGAGTGATTCCACGAGTCATATACACCCTTCATAGGGTATAGTTTGGATAGGTAGTGTTAACTTCTACAAGTTCTATAGGTAGATTCTGTAAAGGGCCAGGTAGCCTCTGGATCTCATCTTTGATGAAAGGTGACATATCTAGTAAATTCCCCTATAGTCAATCTCTTGAATAGATCTAAATAGAATTTTTTCATTTTCATATCCATGGTCTCAAACAATGAGAGAGAGAAAAAACCTTTTATATTCAAAATTTAAAACACAAATTAGCCATAAAAGTTTCCCATTGAAACCAAAAGTGATTTGATACAAAACATAGGTTTTAACCTTAGTAAATTCCCCTACAGTCAATCTCTGGAATAGATCTAAATAGAAGTTTTTCATTTTCATATCCATGGTCTCAAACAATGAGAGAGAAAAAACCTTTTATATTCAACATGTAAAACACAAATTAGCCATAAAAGTTTCCCATTGAAACCAAACGTGATTTGATACAAAACATACTTTTTAACCTTATTAAATTCCCCTACAGTCAATCTCTCGAATATATCTAAATAGAAGTTTTTCATTTTCATATCCATGGTCTCAAACAATGAGAGAGAGAAAAAACCTTTTATATTCAACATGTAAAACACAAATTAGCCATATCTCTGGAATAGATCTAAAAAGAAGTTTTTCATTTTCATGTCCATGGTCTCAAACAATGAGAGAGAGAAAAAACCTTTATATTCAACATGTAAAACAAAAATTAGCCATAAAATGATACAAAACATATGTTTTAACCTTATATAGTTTAATTGTTTCATATATATTTTTAATAAAATGAAAAATATTCATTGTAAAAAACATAGTATTTAGAAACAAAAAGTAATTTGATAAAAAACATATAGGTTTTAACCAAGTATATAGTTAATTGTTTTGAAAATAGATTCTTACGAAAATGAAAAATATTCAATGTAAAACACATGAACATTAACATATAGGTTTTAACCTTATATAGGTAATTTTTTCAAATAGATTCTTAATTTAAAATGAAAAATATTCAATGTAAAACAAATGCATTTGTATACACCCTTACGTCTATGTAAAGTAGTGTGAGTGATTCCACGAGTCCTCTACACCCTTCATAGGGTATAATTGGGACAGGTAGTGTTAACTTCTACAAGTACACTACCTTCTACAAGTTCGATAGGCCAAGTTTGTAAATGGCCAGGTAGCCTCTGGATCTCAACTTTTATGAAAGGTAACATATCTAGTAAATGCCCCTACAGTCAATCTATGGAATAGATCTAAATAGAAGTTCTTCATTTAACTCATGATCTTGTGTAATTACTCCCATTCATTTGCAATAAATGTCAATTTAATATATATTTTTACTGATTTAGTTTTTTTTTTTAGGGATACGAAAACCATTAAATATGGTTGAAAAATGGAAATTATGCATAGAAGTTTCTTGATATCCCAATCCAGGGAAAGCAGTGATTACATATGTGCTTTACAATATTGCGACTAGCAAAGTTGTCCAAAGGAAAATGAATATACTGGTAAGAAAAACAAACAACGAGACATATTATATTGGGTTGATAGAAGGCTTGAAAACAACTGTGGATTATGGATCAAATGAAATTGTATTTTTCACCAATTCTGAACTTGTGTGCAACCAGATGAATGGCGTGTGCCAAGTTAAGAAGGAGAGGCTAAAAGAACTACATGGAATAGCAAACAATATTGTTAGCCAATTTCAATTTTTTAGTATAAGACACTATACAAATGTGAATAAGATGTATGTTGATCTATTGCTTGGGGTAATGCAAATTCAAGATTCATCTATCAAAGATGAGATATTAGATGAATTAGAATTATATGGGGCAATGTCAATGCAAGATTCATCTCTCAAATATGAATTAGTTTTGAAACACTCTTCTTTAAAAATTCAAGATTTTTTTTTTTTTTTAATTAAGACTAAATCTATTAAGAAAAACCATATGGTACAATAAGAGCTTTGCCAGAAGGCAAAGTAAAGGAACGGGGTAGCCGGAAATGATAGATATCAACCTCGGCCCCTAAAATCAACCTAGTACAAGCATAAGGTAACAAGGAGAACTGAAAGCATAAAGCGAGACAAAGGGGTCTACCCAGAGTGGGTAGGAACCTCCAAATGACATTTTTTCACTTTCTTTTTGCTGACTTTAACCCAGCCATTGTGATCTGACTGGACAGGAACCAATTGTTGAAAATTTTGTTCTAAATGAAGAGCCTCCTTATCTAAATCAAAGGAAGAGGGCGCATGCGTGCATTTCTAAGATATCTGCGGTGCCGAAGGATCCGTAGGGCCGGCCGAGGGGGAGTCCTTCACCTGCTCAGCATTTTCTTCATTCGCATATTTTTCCTCCTCATCCAAGCTGTAGGAATATATTTCATCCATGGGTGGTGGATCACATGGCTTCCAGCTCTTCGATTTGGATTTACCTTCTTAATTCTTCGTTTTGTCGAGGAATGTGGCACATGAGTTTTGGAGATGCCCCGTCTGATGGTAGTGACGACACCGGAAGGCAGTGTTCTCATATTCCAAGGTTTGGGTCAAATGGAAGTCCCAAATTTTGAGATTTATCTTGTCAGGTAGCCCATTACTGATGTCTATTTCTGCACAAATTCTACAAAATGTGTATATTCCTTTCTTCCCCCTTGAGGTATCCGTGGCTAGGAAGCGGCCTAGAGTATTCCCAATTCCTTGGAAGACTGCGAAGTGCCAGAGGTGCGCAGGGAGATTTGGAAGTCTAACCCAAATGGGAAGTCTGGTGATGACAGCTGTGGAAGGGTCGAAATCTGGAAACCATGGAGTAAGGAAGAGCCCCTCTGATCCCCAGAACTAGGGGCCTTCCATTAATTCTTTATGATATTCTTCATTGAAGGCAAAGGCCACAATGAAGAAGCCTTTTGAGAAAAATAAGACTTTGCAGTTGTTGGTCCAATTGGAATGGATCCACTGGTAGAGATCTACAATTCGAGGCCATAGGCCATTAAACCTGCAAATGATAGCCTTTTTTGCAAACGTCTGAAATTGGTCCTCCAAAGTTGGATGAGAGATCTCAATGGAGGGGGTTTCCTCTCTTTTTTCCACTAGGAAAGACTTGGGAGCCTCAGCTGGTTGATCGGCTCTCTTAGATGGCTGCGAATGAACCGCATCCTTATAGGAGAAGGAAGGAGCCGAGGAGGTTTGCCCAGAGGCTCCTCCTCTCAAATGTAGGGAGAGCATAACTGAAGAATCTTTTTTGATATTGTAATAAGATAGGGGCAGTGAATATTCGAGTTGTTTACCTTCGTAAAGTAGCCTCATGAGATCTGAGGGGATCCCCAATTTGAGTTCGAGATCTCGTAGAATATCATGCACCAGATTCGTAGCTCACACCCAGAGCAGCTTTGTTCCACCAGATAGAAGAGAAATCTGGATCTGATAAGCGGAGGGTGAATGATCTAAAAACCTCTACAATCCATTTCTTGCCAGCTTCTGAACTGCGCAAATTTCTTAATTCCCCAGATCCAAAGGGCTTTTGGTGTTGAGAGCAACTATATAAGGATCTTCGATGGCTGGACCAAACAGGGCTGAGGGCACCAAAACGTCGGTGGCCAGATAGGGGATGTGGGCAACTCGCCGCAATTCCTAGCCTTTTTTACTGAATATGGCTATGCTTCGCTACAGATCAGCTAGAGCAGCTTTTGCATCAGACGCCATAGCAGAGAACTGGCGCTTACGATTCTGGTTGATGACATCTCGAGGCCAAATCGAGCTCTTCTTTCATCTATTGAAGGCTCCATGCTCCAGATTTGAGGGAGGCGCGACTGCAACCACAGATGCATCAGAGAAAGCGTAATGGCTCTCATACCCTTGGGAGATGGCATCCCGCAGCAGGAACGGGCTCTCCTGGCAATGGCAGATGACATCTTGATACTGAACATGGGGAGAAGCTGCTGCAGTAGCCGCGACCCCTGGAAACACAGAGATGGCTGAGGTGTTGGAGCTAGAAACCCTAAACTTCTCCATCATTTCTCCCTGTCTTTGCAATCAAAAATTCAAGATTCATCTCTCAAAGATTAAATATTTTTGGGACGCTCTTCTTCAAAAATTCAAGATTCATCTCTCTAAGATGAATTTGTGTTGAGACATTCTCCTTCAAAATTTATTGATTGACATTGTAACATATCTTGGATATGTGTGTCTTGTGTACTTATAAATGTGTCTTTTTAATGACCATGCACTTTTTTCAATTATATACCAAGTGTTCTCCCACCACACCATGTAAAGCACAACTTGTTGAACTTCACATTTGCAACAAGTGGTGAAATTCACAATTTTATGAAATTAAAATGCAGGGACTTCAATAATTTTTTGTTTAAATAGAGTTTTTTTAAATGGAGTTTCACTTCTTTTTTAATGACAACGTGTTTTTTTAAATTTTATACCAAGTGTGCTCCCACCATGTAAACTGCAATTTGGTGAACTCATCATTTTTTTTTCTTAAATTGAGTTTCATACATCAATTAGTGCTTTGAAAGTTATGTTTTACATAATTTGTGTACACTAAATTACATTAATTTTCTGAAATTTATTTTGAATTTATTTTAAATCAGTCATTTAAAAAAATAATTGTAAATGTCCACCATAGATATATATCATGGAAGATGAACGACAAATAAGATCAATAGAATCCCATATCTCTATGAGATGGGGGGATCAGGGATCGATGGATGTTCATGGTATTTAAATATAATCTTAAATCTCCATACATGTATGTACATATGGAATTGATTTTTTATCAAGTTTGTGAGTTAAATTAGTTGTTAATAAGTTTCATTTTTTATTTTTTAGGAGCTAATAAGAGGAGAAGGGTCTCTACTCCATCCATGGAGCATGCCCATGGTTCACCCAGTCGTGGTATGGTTTGAATGAAATTTAATCAATGAATATGTACGTGTGTATTTATATGTATGAATGTATTTTTCAATTGATTATAAATTTGTATTTGTTTATGAAGCTTCTCTCTCCTCTCGAGAGGTTGGTGGTGGTTCAAATCCCCTTAGAGGGCCATCAATAAGTGCTAGCAGGTTGCGTGAAAGTGGTGATATCTATTCCCCCAGAGAAAAATCAATGGCTGGTGGTGCTGGTTCTCAATAGGGTTGTTCTGGTTCTCAACGGTTTCAGGTTGCGGAAGGTGCTAGCCAACCACGTCGGGGTTGCCATCAATTTCAATATTTTTTTCATTCAATTTGTACAATTTTTTTTACATATGTTTTTTCTAATATACAAAATTTTATATATTGATGCAGAGGTTGAAAATGCTCCAAATGTTGGTCAAAAAAGATGCAGGGCAGAATGCTACATTCAAGAAGAAGGTTTTCCACCCACCACGACTTATCCAGCCGACATTTTTGATATACCATGGGAAAGAAATAGGGTGAAATTCACCTTAGAAAGGTGTCAAAAACTTCATGCAAAATTGCAGAGAGATGTCGTGGCTTTGACTCTACATGTTGAGAGTCGACAAAGCCTCAAAATAGTTACACATTCTTTAGGTAAACTAGTATCTATGTATCGAAATCTTGGGCCAACAACTGATAAATTTGCAGAATTCATGAGAAAAAGAAAGGAAACAGTAATGGTTCTCGATAAATGGGAGGATGTAAAACAAAGAGTTAGAAAATAAATGGCAAAGTCAATGTTTAATTTCAAAGAAGGGTCGAAAAGAAAGATGTTGAAGGTGCAATATTTCAAGCACCCCAATATAGCTCACTGTTTGTATTATAGGCACCTTGCTGCCTATGGAGGACTCCCATGGAACGATGAAGTTCCTCTTTATTTTGCAAAATTGTTTTATGCAGAATTATTTTTGGAAATGAAACCCAATTACAATGACCTTCCATTTGAACTTTTTGGTCTTGGGAAAGGTCAATTGTGTGACCATAGGGGCGTTAGGCGTGATGTTGAGTTGCCTCGCCGTAAGCCACCATTGGTTAGTCGACATTTTCGGGTTGAAATTTTTCGGTCAGAGATGGATGCGACTTCTCAAATTAGTCGAGAAGAAAGGGATGCCATCATCGATAATGTTCACAGTGGATTGGGTGGATTCGATGTTTGTCTAAATCGACAAAGAGCACCTGAGAATGCACGCGGCAATTTTGTGTATTGTACAGATGAAGAGATTGCCAACATGAGTGTTGAAGATCTCAAAATATATGAAAATAATTGTTTCAATGGTTGCAAATACCTAATTTTTCATGAGGAAGAGGGCACGGGAACAATATGTGTTAATGGTTAGGGTTCAATTATTTTAACACATACATGTACAATTTGTAATAAATACACATGTATATGTATACATTTATTTGTATGTACATTAATCTAACAAAAATGTATCATTATATGTCAAAACACCATTTGTAGTTGCCACGCATGATGAATGACGAAAATTTTAATATCACGTTCGAAGCCTCTAGTTCAAACAATCAATATGGGTCTCACCATAAATATATGTTGACAAATATTACTATTTTTTAAGTGATATTTTTAAAATAAATAATTGTGCACACATATACATGTACATATATAATAAAATGTTTTAACACATTCTGATTCCATCTGATGTTTTTGGGATGGTGGTACATTCTTCTTCCTTGGGAGATGTACCTTCTCCTTCCTTAGGAGATGTGCCAGATCCACAACAAGTATGGACAATTTTTCAGTTTTAAAATTTATGTTTTTAAGTTATATATATTCCACCTCAAAAAGTTCCATTAAAAAATGAGATATATATCTATATCTTGAGTTATTTTAAATTTTTTGAATTTTAGGTTTTTGGAGATTTTCTTTTGGAGCCTCTCTTAGGACATTTCCCAAATTCACCTAAAGAAGTATTCAATTTTTCACTTTTAAATATATATGTTTTTTTAAAAGTTTTAATTTATAAATTGAAGTTTAAAACTTTTATTATAAATTGAGATCTTGATCTTGAGTTATTTTATACTTTTAAAATTTTTAATTTTAGGTTTTTATAGAAGAGTTCTTTAATCCACGGACTCTAGCAACGAAGATAGGAACATCCACACCATTTCAACCATTTGAACAAGTTGTCTAACTTTTTTTTTAATATTATTGAAAATAAGTTTATATATACATGAATTTTCATTTGAAAATTTTTAATATATATATACTTGTATATTGTACAGTTTACTATTGGAGATGTTCCCATGGGGGAAGTTGTAGCAGGTGAGCAACAAATGGAGAGGGAACCTCATAAGGTATTGCATGATTTTTTAATTTTTTTTTGTTTTTTACATGAAATTTTATATATTCTCACTCATTTTTAAAAACATCAAATTTTAATGTTTGTACGTGCATTATGTACAGCTTCCCCATGCTTCGCAAGATAGCACGCAGATTGAGACTCTACTAGGAAAGACACTACATCCATCTGTATTTGATGGACATGATTTATAAATTTGATTGAGATTTCTTGTCTTAAATTTATTTTTTATTTTATCTAGATGCACAATCATATTTATATATATAACTTGATACTTGTGAGATCTACAAATTTTGGACATATTTTATTTTGTTAATATAAGTTTTTTTTTTTTTAAAGTTAAGTTTTGGATGGTTCAAGTTTTTTTGGCATGTGAATGTGAAGTAATGTTGTTATAATTTGTTTGGTTTTTAAAACTTAAGTTTTGGATATTTGAACTACTAGTAATGTTGCGATCTATAAATTAATTTTTTTCTTTTGAACTACATTTGGCATGTGAAGTAATGATGTGATTTGTTTTGTTTTTTAAACTTAAGTTTTGGATGATTGAAGTACATTTGGCATGTGAAGTAATGTTGTGATCTATAATTTTTTGTTAAATTAAAGGTTAAGTTTTGGATGGTTTCAATCTACATTTGGCATGTGATATAATGTTAAATGTTTTTATTGGATAGTTGAACTATAATTGGCATGGCATGTGAAGTAATGTTGTGACATATAATCAAAAAGTTTTTAAAACTCAAGTTTTGGATGGTTTCAATCTACATTTGGCATGTGATATAATATTAAATGTTTTTAATGGATAGTTGAACTACAATTGGCATGGCATATGAAGTAATGTTGTGATCTATAATTTTTTCTTAAATTAAAAGTTAATTTTGGATGATTGATCTACATTTGGCATGCGATATAATGTTAAATGTTTTTATTGGATAGTTGAACTACAATTTGCATGACATGTGAAGTACTGTTTTGATATAATCAAAAAGTTTTTAAAACTCAAGTTTTGGATGGTTGAAGCACATTTGGCATGTGAAGTAATGTTGTGATATATATTTTTTTGTTAAATTAAAAGTTAAGTTTTGGATGGTTGATCTACATTTGGCATGTGATATAATGTTAAATGTTTTTATTGGATAGTTGAACTACAATTGGCATGACATGTGAAGTAATGTTTTGATATAATCAAAAAAAAATTTAAACTCAAGTTTTGGATGGTTGAAGTACATTTGGCATGTGAAGTAATGTTGTGATCTATAATTTTTTATTAATTTAAAAGTTAAGTTTTGGATGGTTGATCTATATTTGGCATGTGATATAATGTTAAATGTTTTTATTAGATAGTTGAACTACAATTGGCATGACATGTGAAGTATTGTTTTGATATAATCAAAAAGTTTTTAAAACTCAAGTTTTGGATGGTTGAAGTACGTTTGGCATGTGAAGTAATGTTGTGATCTATAATTTTTTGTTAAATTAAAATTAAGTTTTGGATGGTTGATCTACATTTGGAATGTGATATAATGTTAAATATTTTTATTGGATAGTTGAACTACATTTGGCATGACATGTGAAGTAATGTTTTGATATAATCAACAAGTTTTTAAAACTCAAGTTTTGGATGGTTGAAGTACATCTGGAATCTTAAGATTGCTTTTGATCTCTACATACTCTTGTTTGAGTGAAAAAATTTCCAATGGGAAGAACATAGGTTTTCAATGCAACTAACCATATCAATTGAGCTCTAATTGAAAAAAGAGTAAAGAAAAGTTAACATGCCAACAAAACATGTCAGCAAAATAACATTCGTGGTTGTCATTTTTATTGGAATAGCCAAATCATATTTTAAGGGTTCTCCATCCAAAAAAAAATTCAGTGAAGAGAATCCTTAATATGATTTAGTTATTCCAATAAAAATAACAACCAAGGATGTTATTTTGTTGGCTTTTTGGTTTTTTTTACTTTTTTTTCAAATAGAGCTCAATTGATATGGTTAGTTGGATTGAAAAGCTATGTTCTTTTCATTGGAAATTTTTTCACTCAAACAAGAGTATGTAGAGATAAAAAACAATCTTAAGATTACTTTCAAGTACAATCAAGTGTTCCAAACATTTTCCCACATGATGATACCTTCATTGACCTCTAAAAAGTAGTTGATGGGCTATATGTTCTGCCTCTTTCCCATATAAATCCCTTTAATTTTGATTGGAAATATAAGAAGTAGATATATGTTTGTTGAATTGGGTTCAATGTCATTAATGCACTCAACTAGGTAGCCTTGTTGATTTATAAATTGGTAAATTGATGACATTCAGTTAATTGCATTCTAGAACATATATATTCAGTACGTGAAACATTTTTCATCAATGCACATGGGAAAACTACTTGAACAATTAATTGCATTCTAGAACACACACACACACACACACACATATCCAATACGTGCAACATTTTTCATCAATGCACATAGAACATATCCGACCATTGGACATACAAATTTTGTACTAGATTTTCAATCAAGAATAGAGATGTGGGTCAAATCCCACCAAAAGTCGGAGAAGTGCTCCGAGTCTCTTGTCTGAAAGGAATCTTCATACAAAACTATACTATGGATGATTTATTTACATTGTGGATAATTTTTACTAGAAAAGCCCACGAGAAAAATTGGGTACATTCAATTCGTGTATATATCCAGTACGTGCAACATTTTTCATTAATGCACATAAAAAAACTACTTTTAGTTAATTTCATTTTAGAACACAAATATTCTGTACGTGAAACATTTTTCATCCATTCACACACTAAAACTACTTGAATAATTAATTGCAATTTAGAACACACACACACACACACACACACATATATATATCCAATACATGCAACATTTTTCATCAATGCATGTATAGAAAAGCTACTTTTAGTTGATACTAGAGTGTGCATGTACCAAAACAATTTGTACATGTGCAAACACTTGCACAGATAACATAACAAGGCAACTCAATTTTTAATTGAGTACTGGAAGTTCTAGAACATATAATCCAAAGAGAATAAATTGTTGGGCAGTTCAATCAAAAAAATTCCAATGGAATGCCATCTTCAATAATCCGTTCATGATCGGATTTTGACATTTTCCATTTCTTAATTTTCATTTTTTTCTTTGATTGAACCTCTATCAACTTTATGCGTGCTGCACACACCAAGTGACTATATTGACAACTTATGAAATCAGGTTCATAGTCTTCAAATTAAACAAAATCCCCACTTTGATTAGTTTGTATGAAAAAATAAACTTTCAGTATAATAGATCCTCTTTCATATTGAAATCCGTGATCATTATAGTTTTCTAATAATTTCATTTTTCGTTCAGTGCAACGCATCAAATAATACTTCACATTTTCATCATTGTCAATAGGTGCAATTACAACAAAAACATCTCCTGCACAATAAAACAAACTTAACAAAATTATACATATTCAAATTTATTTCTAGATATTTATCATTAGAAAGCAATTCAAATGTTACCTTCTCTAACAAGATCAGAAACTCGATCACCATTGGATGATATTGTAGTCTCCTCTGATTGCATTTCTTCAAACATTGCAATGGACATTTTTCCCTTTGTATTTAGCTTTGTATGTTTCCAATATTTTACATACATTTTGTTTTCACAAACGTCATTGGATTTTGTGTTATCTATGCAAACATGACAAAAACAAGAATATTTTCTTTTATCCAATGCAAACACATTTCTAGACGACTTTGTTTTAATTGAATGTAATTTTTGAGTCCCTTTTATTGTTTCAACATCATTTCCAATTGATATATCTACGTCTTCAATCCAAATATGACAAAAAAACCTTTATATGGAAAATTTAAAGAAGAATGTAAATATGATATCAAAATAAAATCAAAGATAATCATTGTGATAAATGTACATTGTTTAAAATTAGATATCCAATAAAAATTAAATTGAATGTACCTTCGCACTTCCCTTGATCGGTTAGTCTCATGGCTTAGATCAGCGATGCACCATTGAACAACTTCTTTCGCGTCCACAAGTCGGCTTGCCAAGGGGCTCATTTGATATCTTCGGAGGTCTCATTTTATGCATGCCCCTACACCATCATGTTCTCCTTTTCCATGGCCAGTCTCAAAGAAATTCCAAAAATGTTTAATGCAGGTTTACTTATGAAGACAACACAACCAAAAGAACGATCGTGTAGATTTGAATTGACCTGCGCATCCGTCTGACCATATCCAATGTTCATTGAATGTTATTCCACCATTTTTCAAGGAATCATAAATTTTTCCAAAACAATGTTGTACAAAATATGTATCATGTGTACGATCGTCATTGATATAAAAGTGATATTCTTTAATAATATGTCTATTTTCACTGGTGCTTTCTATATGATCGATGTTTTGTTCAGCATTTCTATATAGAATATGGACGAGCATGGAGACTTGGTCAAAATGATAGTATTCACTCTGAATTTCTTTTTGTGGAACAAATGTGTAGTTTTCAGTGAAATCAATTACTGACAAAATGGTTCCTGGTGGAAAAACTTCGCGGAATTTTTTGAATTGAAAGTCTTGCCATCGAGCTCTATGGGAATGCTTGGTGTATTTGTAAATTTCTACCTCAAACTTTCTGAAAAAGTCTACCACAAAAATTTCTTCTTCTCGTAATTCAATTCTTTTAACACTATTTGAACCTTGAATCAATGTATGGATATATTCATATCTCTTACATTTCATTTTCATGTTGGACAATCATTGATCATTTATATCAATGTGATATTTGTTTTGAAACTTAGTCAAATTTTCACAGTCATCGCATTTTTTACCACCAACACATTTCTTTTCGTAAAATAGTTCATCATTTTCTCTTTCACATAGAATTTGAGATATGAAATCACGGATAGTGGAAGGAGGAGGTGAATCCTTCCAAAATGTTCTACCAAAATCAAGTAATGTGTCATAATATAACTCAAATTCCACATGATAAGGGAAACAACAAGTTTTGCGTACGGTGATAGGTTTTACATGCCATGGTTTTTTTTGAACAAAAACACTGATTGAAACATGAATTTCATGATTCTCTTCTTTGAAATTGTTGAACAACTGTATCTAAGTGGTTTCCAAGAAATGTTTTTCATGTTCTTTGTATTGATTTCGTGATATTCTTTTTCGCATCACATGCCTTGCAGTTGGAAAAAAACGCAACATTAGGGGAATTTTGAGGTCTAAAATGGGCCTCCTAAGGAAAATGTACAACCAAAATTCACTTTATGGGAACCAATCACATTTTAGGGGATGGCATCATCCCTAATGGTTGAGGTGGCATTGATTGAGTTAAATGTACTTACTTGTCACATTCTCAATGGTGGATAAAAACCCATGGTTAACCATGGTAGTGCTCTAAGTACTTTTAAAGTCAAAGTAAAGTACTCATAATAAATTTCATTTCATACTTTTTGAATAAAAATATATTATTTCATTTCATATTTCTTGAAAGAAACAATGCATATCCCTAGACATATATTATATTATATTATATTATTTTTATATAGTGTATTAATTACATGTTATTATACAATTTAAATAATATAAATTTTAATTAATAGCATATAATATAATTAAGAATGTATAAATTTATATTTATATTTTGTTTTAAGTTATTTAAGTACAAAGGACAAATGCATTAGTTGTTCAATGATAATGAATTTTTCTTGAAAAACTCATTCTTATTTATAGTCACATCAATACAATTTTTTTATTAATTTTATTTTGGTACAAATTTTAAATCGAATTTAACTATGGTTACATGGATTATGGTTCAAAAAGTGAATTAAATATTATTTTATTAGTTTAGCTATTATTTTATTATTTCCTTAGGAGGCCCATTTTAGACCTCAAAATTTCCCTAATGATTGTTCTTCCAATATTCATTTATTATTTTTTTAACATTTTCTCCAAGTCTATCTTTGTATGGTTTCCTACAAATAGCTCTCCAACAAGCGAGTTCATCATTTACATCTATTTGCAACCGAAATTTCCGATGTTTGTGCAAAGTTTTTCGCGAGGATTCTAATGCTCGTGCCATAGATTTTACCAAGCAATTCTCTTTAGTACTTGGTGAAACCACTTCCATATGTATTGCTCTATGTACAGCTTAAACATTTTTTTGTCTAGATCCTCTAATTGAATTTATAGCACTATTTATATTTTGTATCACATTTTCCTTAATTTTTTTTATCTTTGGCTTATTTTCGAATACCCAATAAAGTCGTAGCTTCTTTTAATTTCCTTAATGGAAGGAGACCTTTCAACATTTGGGCATGAACTGTCATCTTTTCGTTTATGAAATAGTTATCAAAAATTTGGTTAACACGATAAAGTATATAATGGTTAGCTTTTTTATCTCCATATGTGTGACTGTCAACATTTTCTAACATCTCATCATCGACATTGATTTCATGTGTACATATTCGAATGAATAGTACATAATAAGTTTACATATTCAATAAATTAATAAATATACGTGCATGTGTTCAACATATATATATATATATATATATGCCTTGTGATTCAATTTCTTCACTTGAATTTCTTTCAACATTTTCACCATCTTCAATCATTGGTTCAATATCTCTTTCACTTTCTCTTTCAAAATTTTTTATCTCATCATCAATGTTTTGAGGAATATCTCTCTCTATTCATATTACAAAAAAAAAATTCAAATTAGTTCATCAAATAAAAATTAAGCTTCACGTTTTACACTAGGAAAATTTTCAATATATCAGAATCATAATATTTAGATTTACATACCTGCTTCAACTTATAGTTGAGGTTGATTTTCCCCTTCAATATTTGAGAGTGCCTCTATCTTTCTTTTGCGAGATTGTTTCGTATCTGCTCTACGTTCCTCAGGGTCTCTTTTTTTATCATATTTTTTCATACAATTCCTTCGATTTCCCATGATAATAGAGAATGAAGTTCAAAAAAATTCCTTCAAAAATTTAGTCAAAAAATCAATTAAAAAAAATATCACAAAAGATTTAATTTAAAAAAAAAAAAACTTATTTTAAATTTTTTTCAAAAAATACATACTCCAATCCAAAATACTTACTTTAAAAAATTCGAGAAAAAAATGTCTTATAAAAATGAAACGAAGCTCAAAATATTTACTTCCAAGTCCTACAAAAAAATTTCATTTAAAAAATTAGACAAAAACTCAGTTTAAAAAAATCATTATAAAAGATTTACTTCAACCCAAAAAAAGTACTCTAAAAAAATGTCACTTCAAAAAATGCCTCCAAAAAATGTCCATTGAAAATTAATTCCAACTTCATAAAAAACACCACTTTAAAAAATACTTCAAAAAATATCACTTTAAAAAATACTTCCAAAAAATGTCCAAAAAATGTCCTTTCGAAATTAAGCCCAAGTCCATACCTTCAAAAATAATTAAAATTAAGCTCAAATCCATACTTTCAAAAAAAAATGAAGCCCAAAAAATATCCAAAAAACAGTATCACATACCTCCAAGAAATGTCCTTTCAATGTACCTCCAAGAAAAGTCTTCAAAAATGTTCTTTGAATGTACCTCCAAGAAAATTCCTTAAATCCAAAACAATTATTTGCAAAATCAGACCAAATGTACGAAAATATGTGAAAATAACGAATGCCTTCAAGAAATGTCCTATGTACCTCCAAGAAAAGTCCTTAAACACAAAACAATTATTTGCAAAATCAGACCAAGACCTTTGTAAAATCAGACTAGATGTGTGAAAATATGTGAAAATAATGAATGATTTCGCGGAAATTAATATTGCGGTGAAATGTTTTTTTGAAGGGGCTTTGTGGTATTTTTCAGCCGACGGAATGTCAGGTAAAATTTCGGCCGCAATTTTTATAAAAATTTCATCCGAACTTTTATGTCGTTAGACTTAATGGGCCGTCGGCGCAAAAAACAGCTTGGCCGAACAGTGTTTAAGAGTTCGACCGAACTAATGCGTCACCAGTTACGCAAAACCAAGCTCTGAATACATTTCTGCAACTTTGGACTGGTTAAACTCCATGAAACATTTTGAATTAACTATCAGAACCAAGACAAGAATTTTCAAAATTGAATCTACTTTCAGGAAATATAACTTTTACGGAATTTCATAAATATTTACTAATTTTAATTAATTTTGTAATAAAACATTTGAAAACAATTTCTGAAGGTCATTGTGATTCAGTGAAATCAAAATTATGTATCTTCCAAAATACATTCTTAAAAAAATTGAAAAAAATATGGTGCATTACATTGGTCTGTCATCTCTAACGAGTAGCTTTTAGATTTTTATTTTATAACTTATATGTTAATAAATTTCTTGGATCGTGAAACTATTCATAATATGTAGTTTTTTCAGATTAGACCAGTTCAAAAAATTATAGTAATTATGATATGCATCCATTGGCTTTGTAAAAATGACGAAACTGAAGTAGACTCTGTTTAGATTATTGTAACACATTTTGTTTCTCAAAAACACAAATTTTAAAATAATACAACGTTGTGTATTAACATGACTTCTAAAGAATCCTTTGATTGTTAAAAAAAACACACTCAAAGAAACACTAAGTTGACATATCAAATGTGTGTAAAAAAATTTCAAAAAATAAGTAATATAAAGCTAACAAAATTTCTAACAACTTTTATTTTTATTGCAAAATGAAATTCTAAACAGAAAAATTGTTTTAGCTTGCGAAAAGTTGAAGAACCGAAAAAAATGGAAGTTTTTTTCTCAAAAAGGGTAAAAAGTGTAACCCAACTTCATATTTTCACCTTAAAAGTTTTCTCTTTCTCAATTTCCTTTCTTATAATTACTATTTCACATTCTAATTTCTCACTGTGATTCTCCTTTTCTATAAGATGATTCTCTAGAGTATCTATGGCAATTTTGTTTTCTTCCAAACATATTTCGGGCTGATTAATTTCTTCAAGAAAATCATTTTCTTTTAGTGCATCCATAAACGTATCTTTCACCTCACTAGAATATTTTTCAAAATCCATGACTAGTCTAACATATTGATTAGATTCTCCTTCTTCACTATTTGATAGTCCATCACTATCTTCATCAGTATAATAAAATTTTCTTTTGATAAACCGATTCTTATTTACTTTTCCCACTTCCTTTACTTTTTCATGTTTTTCTTTATGAGGACACTTAGCAGCATAATGACCAACTCTTCCACAAGAAAAACATTTAAAAGGAAGCTTACCTCTGAATCTTCCAGTGCCAAGTTGTAGCTTCTTTACAAAATTTATCTCATCTTCTTCTGAAACATACCCTGATCCTTCTTGTTCTTCTACTTCTTTTCCTTTTGTAGCCACTCTAAAGACAACTTCTTTGACTTCAGATGGACCTCCTTTTCTCATTTCAAAATTAGTCAAAATACCATGAAGTTGAACAATAGTAAGAGTTTGGAGATCTTGCTTCTCTTCAATAACTGACACTTTTGATTCAAATTTGGGAGTTAGAGATCTTAAAACCTTTTCTACCAGAGTAGTGTCAGTTATGGTTTCACCCAGATTTCTCATACGATTTACAATATCATCTAGATGTAAAAAGAAACTGGCAATGCTTTCCTCATTATGCATCCTGAGATTTTCATATTGAATTATGAGAGTTTGGAGTTTAGCACTCTTTACCTTGGTATGAACTTCATATCTTAGAATGATTTTCTCCCATATCTCATTTGTTGTATTCAACTACATGACTTTGACAAATTATGATTCAGTCAGACTTCCCAATAATGAATTGACTGCCTTTGCATTGATTTCATATTTCTTTCTTTCTCCTACATCTGTTGGAACTGATGTTGGATATTGATAACCTCCTTCAACTATAGCCCATACATCTACTCCAAGAGACTGAAGATAGGATCTTGTCCTTGTCTTCCAGAAGATTAAATTGTTTCTGTTGAAGAGAGGAGGCCTCATATATGTTGTACCATCTTAACTGCTCATCTTAGCTGATCTTCCTTCTAGCGTTTAAGCTTCCTCAGAAGAACATGCTCTGATTCCAATTTTTGGGAAAAATACTGAGAGGGTGGGGTGGGGGGTGAATCAATATTTAGAGCTTACTAAAAATATTTTAACTTTTTATTTACAGAGTTATAGACACAGCTTTGATGAACCCAACTCGCGTATACATGCACATGTAATAAAAGAAAATAGCGTATATTGATGTAATTTTGCAGATTATAAAAAAAATTCAAGAACAATCTTTAACTCAGTTTACCCATCATGCATCTGTTATATAATCAATAAATATGTGCAGTAACATCAGTATAAATCATCACACAAAAGAAACACACATGAACACCAATGTTCAAGGTGGAAACACAATTTGAGAGAAAACCATCGCTGCTGTCGTCTCTGTCTTCAATATTTATTATATGGAAAATTGTTTACAATATTGTACTCATGCAGACTCATATCAGTATGAAGGCATCTAACTACAAAAGGCTACAACGTTCTCTCGTTTTCCAGCTGCTACTGGAAGGGAGCTACAACCCCCTAATCTCATTTACTAACCACTACTGGAAGGGAGCTTCGACCCCCTGATTAGAACACCAGCTTCTACTGGAAGGAAACTTCTACTTCCATACGGAAGGCTTCAACCCTCAAAACCACTGCAGACCATGTTTCATCAATTTTCATACTAGATCAAACAACATCAATCACAACCCTTCATAAACATCAACAACCATAAACTTTACCCAATACTTCAATCAAAACAGTGAGACTACTCTAACCAGAATTCAGATATAACCCAGACTTCAGTATAAATATGCAGATACAAGCTCAACCCTGAACATTCATCAACTTAAAATGCATACACTACTTCTCTTTACTAAACCCACGTGTATACGCGCTTTCCTTCACACCAACCTATGTATAGCTCTGTGAATACTGTTTTTCATAATGTAATCAATCTCAGATCCAGATCTGAGGCTTTCAATCAGATATACCTAGAAATATAGAACCCTTCATTAGTTAGTCACCACCAACCATTTTTATTCTCTCATTGATCAGATTTGTACATAATCAACTTAGCAGCATATATAGTATTCAGACAACCCATATCTTCAAGAAGACTTCACTAACAGAAAACAGACAAATAACAGGAAAAACAAAAAGACCTCTGCAATAAGCTTCAGAAAACCCTAAATTCCATATGCACCTTTTCTGAAGAAAACCCGTGTATATATGTGCTTTTACTGAGACGAACTTGTGTATAGATCTGTAATTATAAACTTTTCAGAATGAAACAGATCCATAGAACTTACCCAGATTTCCTCACTTGACTTCAACAAACTTGCACCAGGTCATAGATCTAATCATCTCTTTAATGGATCACACAAGAACATAGTCATTTCAGATCTAGAGATCCTGAACCATCATTGTATCCATGGGTGCATCATTTCTTTAGATCTATCAATTAAAACAAATTTCATCCCATACAGATATACCTTAGAGAAAATTATTCAGTAACAACCCTTACTCATGCACACCTTTGCACTATGAGTCAAAACCACAAAACTTATGATGGTATTCTTGGATGGAATAAAATAGACAATACAACACTCAATACTCTGCACTAATAGCATCGTAATGCCCCTTGGTATCATAATTTTAGAGCATAAAAGGCATACGCGACTTGGATCATTATTATCTGCGTATATACGCAACGTTTCGTCATGGAAACTGCGTATATACTTATTCTGAATGTATATGCATGTTGTCTTCATAAAATTAGCATATACATTGCATCCATACGCGGGTTGCCTTCACCAAACCTGTGTATACATTGAGAAATATTCCATGTTTCATTTCTCTTACACTTACTGGAATTCCTCTCTCTGTCACATCTGAACTCACCTGTAGAAACATCATTTTACATCTTTAACACATAGGTTTCCTATCAAAAGGCAACTCATCAAGTAGGTTTCCATCAAGGACAACTTCATCAAGTAGGTTTCCATGAAGGACAACATATTGCAACATATTTCCAACATTTAAGAAATACACCATTGTACAATATGGGAATCAAAGCCCTAGCGCTAAAGATTCACCACAACATATAAACTCGAAAGGTGTGGCTGATCTGATATGCCAAAGAATGTAGCCTCCTCCAATGGATCCTCTAGATGAAAGGCTAATCCCTTCTTTAGAAAACCGCCTCTCCAAATGTTGTACTCAAACAACCCTGCAACTCCTCCCTATAAATAACGTAGTCCAAGTCAGAAATTGCACAATAGGGGCAAATAAATAAGTGGCCTAACGCCAAATGCTGCAATAAGGCTCAAGGGCCTTCCTCACCAAACTCCCAATGGAAGGAAATCTTAATCCAATGACAAAAATATTAGAAATCACCCGGATCTAGTCTCCACTACTGCAACTTGCAACTTAACACAACCCTCAACAGGATTTGCATTGTAGATGAAAGATGAAGCTTGGCCTAAAGCCTGATTATGGAATGGTAGTGAAATGATCTTCCTATGAGGCCTATTAAGGATAGAGGTGGGATTCCTGACCAGGAATACCGTGTTCTAAACAAGACTCCAATCATAGCTAAACAGCTGAAGAAAGCTATATGTCTAAACAGACCATATATTCAGAAATATCATATACCAAATCATAATGAAATATGGTTTCCATCCTCTTCCTTATATTGGTGATGAGATTTCTAACCCTAAGCCACATCCACTAATTACACTACTTCCATGCAAAGAGTCTCCATCTAAAACTATGTTGTCCCTCATTGAATGTGACTACTCCATCACAACATTGTTGATTTGGTCAAAGTTGACCCAGTCAAGGTGTTTGAGAGGAGCCCCTTTTCACACACAAGGGTGGTCAATTAAGCTTCTAAGATGTCCTCCTTTCACATTGGCATTGGTCTTATTCTTATTTAAGAAGATTTATGGATCTCCATATCCTCTTATTCATCAAACAAGGAAGAAAGAAAAAAAAAATATTCCAACTAGCTCATGGCTAATTGAGAATATTACACATATGTTCTTACTATTCCCTTCGATCTCTCCGTTGACGTCGCTGAATTATTTACATATTAAATTTTTTTTTATATTAAATGAGACATATATATATATATATATATATATATATATATATATATATAACTTTAAAAAAACATAAATTGTTGGTGTGCCATGTTGTGGCTCATTTGAATTTTCCTTTATTTTATTTTCAAAATACAAAAAAAACATATATGGTAAAATTAAAATCCTTCATATGTGTAAAAGTCATTTTATATTCAAATTTTGATCAATTAATATGTTTTATAAGCATGTCAACGTGGGACCGAGATTTCCAATTAATACCCATGCGAGTTGGCAGGCAGGATTAAAGCTTGTTTCATTTGATAAATATCAGCGTGAAACTGCGGGCACAAATAGCCTGCAGGTTAGCAGGAGAGGTGCCTCCGCAGTTGAGCCTGCTAACTGATAGAAGATCAAGAATCAACGGTTCTCGTTCACTGCAGGGGCAACATCCCGACGAATTCTCTATACCCCTGAGCACTCCCATAATGACGTATGCATCTAGCTAGTGACCACTCATATGTCATTGTCATATGTATCGTTATTTGTCATTTTAATAATTAATTCAACATTAATGTTTTAAATCCGCGCAATATATTTAAAGGATTCAAGTCTTTCTTTCTCCTCCTATCAATCTCTTATTCTCAGTCATCCTATTCATCCTATTTTCTTATCTCTGCATACCTTTGTCCACCACCCTGCCTTATTCCATGGCTAAGCAATCTTCCTTGTTAGGCTCTTCTAGTCATATCCCTGTCATGGATACTGAGAAAGATATTCAGAACAACATTTGCACCATTTAGCATTTTCCCTTCTACCAGGAAATTATCTTGAATGAGAAAAAGTCCCCCATTTATTCAGCCATGGCTAATTCTAGTGTTCTCTCTGCATTCATCCCCAAATCGTATCTTTTTCCCGAATTTCTGTGTTGGTTAGTGTCTGCGTTGTATCTTGGTAAATGTTTTGGGTTGAATTTCTTAGGGGAAAATGTTCTTCAGGTTTTGGCCTAGTTAATTCACCAAGCCCTTTGTTATCCTGAGTCTGAGTCTTATGTCTAGTTCACTGATGAATCATTGGTAGTATTCTATCATAATCTTGCAGGATAGGAGTTTGACCAGGTCATCTCCTTTTTGAAGCTGAATATGGAGCAATTTGCAACAAATGATAAAGAATTCCTAGAGAATTTTGATGCAGAAGTCAAGCCAGTGCTACAATCTCTGTCAAATATTGTTGGAAAACATGATTCTGCTCCAATTGACAGGTTAGTGTTGGGATTGTTTTCCATGATGATGAAGTCTAAATTAGTCTTGAATATTCCCTCCTACTAGCAAGAAGATGTTAATACTCATCTCATGAGATTATCCCTCACGGGTTCCTTTAGGTTCCCCTCGCTTATCACTTATCTATTTTTGTTTCAAAACGTAGAGGAATTTTTACATTTGTGTTTGAAAATAAGAGATTCAAATAACAAAAGACAATGAATAATTTTCTGGACTGATATAGTAAGAAATGAACCAGATGAGGGAGGGATGTTTGAGTTTGCTACTCATTTTATTCCATTTTCTTATAAGGTTTTAAATGGGGTTCCTCTTCCATGCTTCCTGCCCAAAGCTCGGGAGTGTCTTTGGTTAAGTAATAATTGTAAATTTGGGGATTGCTTTGTATATGAAGATCATTCAGAGATTAGATTGTATAGAGTTGGAATAGAAACTTATATATTGCCAAATTTTTTCCCTATGAGGTTGTTTGCATTGGAATTTATTAGACAAATTCTGAACGTAGATCAAGTTCATTTTGTTCCAATGAAGAAGGCTCATTTGTTTAAGTTTCCTATGTCTATGGGTCCATTTGTAGTAAATATGAGGCAAGAGTTTAATGAAGCTAGCAAGATGTTAGAAGATATGAACTTGTTATGAGGTGAGAAATGGGCCTATGACACCCACAAGGTGATTTCTAACAAACGAGTTGAAAATGGCTATTCTGATTTCATTCATGACAGTAAGGATGAGCTTGAAAAGTTGGCCAATAAAATTTTTGTAGACTCTGTCAGTTCCAGCATACAGACTCCCGTCATCTCATAGAAATTGAGAAAAAGAAGTAAAGACATAATTGTTGATTCTGAAGATGACGAACAAAGAGCTTAGAAGAGGGCAAGACCGACTAAAGAAATACCAAGCACTCAACCTGCTCTCCTCCTTTAATTAGGAGATGAACAGAATGTACCATCTTCACCTACAATACATGAAGATGTTCAAGATCAAGTCCCTCTGATCAAGCAGATTTTTGCTCAGATTGGAGAGAGAAATCAAAAGATGAAATCTAGTATGGAAGCGCAAGTAGAATATCAGATTACTCCTGACCAAACTAGATTATTTACTGCCATGGACCTGAAAAAGGATCAGTTTAAAATTTCTTTTTATCCCCCATCTAAAATGATAGTAGGGTCATCAAGTAGTTTTAAACTTGTTAATTTGACTATTGAGGTGAAGAAAATTCCTTTACGTGATAAATTTAATTTACATATGAAGACAAGGAAATTAATTGTTAATGATTTAACCAAGTGCAATGAAGTTGCTCAAAAGACAAAGAAGATGCTATGAAAAGTGATCAAGTAGTTGAAATTAGAAAATGCTAATTCCAGGGCTCCATCAACTCAGAACGAAGAATTGAAAAACATAACTGTAAATATTAGAGTGAATCCTAATGATAACTCAATTGTACAAAAATTGTTACAGAGTGTTGAGTCAGAGATAAATGTGTTGAAGAAGAAATTAAAGTTTCCTACTAGAGAACACTCAATGGAAGTAGTGGTAGCACACACATTTTCAATTGCTTTGGATCGTAAAGACTTTGTTCACAGAATGACCCACTTTCAGCAGGATCACAGCCCTTTGGCTAGAATATCATAAATTGATCAATTCTCCCAAAACTAGTGTCGAGATATGGAAGAAGTGCAGAGCATGGATGACTGATCCACCTGGTGACACCTTAGCATCACAAAAGGACACATCAACAAATCTGGAGAATATAGTGGCAGCCAATCAAATTTAAATCCAACAAATAGATTAAGGCTTTAATTTTAATTATCTTTTTTAAATATCCATATTGTAATAAAGTTGTTAATTTCCATGTAATAGGTATTTTATGCAGTTTTAGGTAGTTCGAATAGTTACAAGTAGTTTTCAGCAATTACAACTTCTTTGCATTGTCTTTAAAAATGAAAATGAATGATGAGGGTTCTGAGTTTTGGACCTCTAGATGACCATAAATTTTTTACTGAATTTCTGAAAATTAATGAAAGAAGATCAAGTTTCTTGCACCTATTGATGTTGATTTGTTTTACCAGTTTCATCATATGTCTATTCTTCTGTGAATGAGGTGAAGTAATGTAGTTGCGGGTCTCTTTTTACATTTGTAAGTAGGAGTTAAATGTCCTTAATGTGTGCTCCTTCACTCCAACTATTTTGTCTCCATAAATTTTCTTTTGATATTTAAAGTGATAGATTATGTTATTCAGCAAATCATTTTGAGTTTCCTTTCCATTTTATTCCTTCCATTTCAATGAATATCAGTAGATAATGGCATTGTGAAGGATTTCATTATATCATATTATTGAGAGTTATAAATAAATAATTTCCAAAGGTGTTAAACAATGACCATATAATATCTTAATTTTGTGACATACATTTATAAATGTCTTGAGCATTGATTCCTTACCACAGCCAAGGGATTGTTTCTTGAGATACAACTTTTTTTTGGCATTATTGCAGGGGAGTGAAGAAGAAAAGTTCATTTCCCTAGGTTTTCTAACTATTTACTCTAGTTGTTTAGTGAGGAGGAAATATTTAGATGTATTTATTATTTTCAGAATTCTGGCTTTCAAAAGGCCACACATGAGGTCAGATACCTTGCAGCAGAAAGTCCCTACTTTGTGAGATCCAGAAAAATTGGTTTCTAAAAAGGCTCAGAAACCAAAAACCCCTTTGACCACTGATCCTACATTGTCTGCTCCTCGCAACAGTTCTCATAATCCCTTATTTGAAGATATTTCAAAGGAAATCTCTTTCTTGGAACAAGATTCTCCTTCCACACCCACTCATTTTCAAGAACCCAAGTTAGAAGAACATTCTTTCTAGTTTTTTTCTTTTACCTTTACACAAGCTCAACCAAATATAGTTGTTGGTTCTTTAGCCATTGGTCATCAACCCACTCCCATATAAGCCTTCTCACCACCTTCATTCACTTTCAGGACAGGTACATCAACCTCAACTACCCAAGGGACAGTTAACCAAGGTGTCAACATGGCAACACCAGATTTCTTAATGAATAGATATGCACCTTTAAATCTTCCACAAACTATGAATTCCATGCCTCAAGAATACCTCAATTTACTTCCTCATTTCACTGAAGAAGATGAAGTAACTGCAGAACAACATTTACCTTTTTTTTTTCAATTTTGCAAAGAATTTAAATGTTGAACATCTCAACGTTGTGATGAGACTATTTGTGCAATCCCTAAATGGAGAGGGTAGAAAATGGTTCAAAATTTTTCCAAATGATTACATAAATAACTGGGATTAATTGGAAACTCAATTTACTTAGTGATGGGGATAAAAATGAGATCATGGTTACTCATTGATAGAATTTAATGCAATTAAAATAAATCCCAATGAAAACATTTCTGAGTTTTTAAAGTGTTTAACAAATTGTACAATAGTTTACCTATTGAGATGAAGCCTCCCCTGCCCCCCCTATTGGAGAAAAGGTAGTTTTTGTTGGGGCTTTGGAAGCTTACTTTAGTTTTACATTGAGAGAAAGAAGAGCCCCAAGAGCCCCAAATCTCGAAAAAATACAAACCGATGCATTGGAGATTGAGGCTAACATGACTGCATTTGGAAAAATTAAAGAGAAGTAATCAGTTCAAGATAAGGGAAAAGAAAAGAAATAATCACCATAGGATCAAAGAATTGATGATATGAAAAACGTGATCAAAAATTTATCAAACAAGCTAGTGAATATGGAGTTAGAAATTAAGAACTCCCAAAGACCTGCACAACAAAACAGAGGAGGATTCAATCCTCAATTCAGAAAACAACCCCTGCAAATTTTGCAGAGGGAAAGAAGAGATCAAGACCAATTTCAAGCACCATTTTACATTGAAGCAGCACCTGCCCAGTCAGCAGAGGATGATAAAAAAGAAGCCAAAGATAAAATATCTGTGATATACATAAGAGAACATTAAGAAGAGGAAGAATGTGAAGGATAATATGCTGAAGCAGAGATGCCATTTGATCAGGATGAGACAGATGAGTATTGTAGGAAATTTACAGATTTTATGCAAGTTGAGTTGCATAAGAAGTATGATTTGAGATTGAGAAAAAGATCAAGGGTACAAGATGATGAAAGTGGATAGAAATATTATGTTCCTTCTCCAATGGTGACTCCACCACAAATGAACTTAGTAACGAAAGAAGACAAAGGAAAATAGCCCGTGAATTCAGTGAATAGGAAATAAGTGCAACAGGTTGAATCCTCCCAAAGCAAGTTTGTTGATAATAATATTTTGGAGAAGGTATTTCATGTACCTGAATAGGTTTCAAATCCTAGATGAATCAAAGAAGAACCTAAGAATAATGTCAAGCAGATTCAAGCTTTAAGTTTATCAAAAGAACTGGAGATGGTCAAGACTCGGTACCTCTCCTTGAATTAGCTAAGACACCATGTTAAGTCACTATATTAATAGTGTAGTCACTTATTATGTAGTGTAGCCCCCTTTATTTTTATTGTTGTACCCCTGTAACCCCCATATTGTTATTATTGTGCCCTTAAATTATTATTGTTAGGTCGGCTAGGGTTACATTGTGTCCCCACAAGGATTACATTGTGGCCCCATGGACTCCTATATATGGAAACGAGGTTTTGTAATTTGTATCATCCAAGAATTTTTCATTCATGTAATGTATTGGAGGTTTACCCCTTGAAGTGGCTTATTTATAAGGTGCTAATATCTCTTTTCTTCTATTTTTGGAGCTGGTTTCCCAAAATTTGGTATCAGAGCTTTGGATTCTGGGGTTTCGCTGCTCCAAACAGGTCATCGTGGAATTTTAGCTATAACTTTTTTTCTACGAAGGTTCAGAAGCTGAAATTTTTAGAGCATGAAATTGAAATCCCGAGGAACATCGTCACAAAATTTCAGAACTTTCTTCGCAATATTTTCAAATATATGATATGTGGAAGTTAGGTCCTTTTTAGGCTCCCGAATTTCATCTCAAAGTGGTGATCATGGGAAAATATTTATAACTCTCTCTTTGAGCATTGGAATGGAATTCTGTAAAAATTTTCTGGAAGTACATAGACATTAGTTTCTGATCTATAAATTTCATAGCCAAAGGAGAAAATAGTGACACGTGGCAAGTCGTACAATTTCTCTCTACTGAACCAATCCATAATTAGGTCATTGTGGGAGATTGGACATAACTTTGACTTGCGGAATCAAAATTAGGTCAAACCTGTGGAATTTGAAAGGGGATTCAGAGGGATACCTAAGGGCCAAATTTCAGATATTGAAGATTCAAAATCACAGAGATAATTCAGTTTCAATATCGAGCTCCTCAAAAGCAAGAAAAAGGTGTGTATTTGGTTTTTAAAATTGCATAACATTTGTTTGAATAAGTAGTTTGAAGTGATTCCAAGGGAATATTTTATAATTTTTATCAGTATTGGGTTCTATAATTCCTCCAAAAAATAATTTCATACCCCTTAGGCCCTCAAAAATATATACTATGACACATGAAGAGGAAGAATTTCAGTATGAGATATCAAAATTACGGTACCAAGTGGAACAAGTTTCAATATTATGAAGAGCAACCGAAGATGACATAGATGGTTTAAAAGAATAAATGGAGGCTAAGTTGGATGGTTTGAAGGATCAAATAATAGCTAATATGGATTATAAATTAGTGGAAGATAAAATCGAGCATCAACAACAATTTCTCCAACTCTCAAAGGATAACCTAACTTTGGTGCAGAATCTAATGAAACAACAACAAGATCAACATCACATCGAAAAAACTTATGAAGCAGTCACAGAAACAAGAACTCAACAAGATCAATTTCATAGTATCTGAGCAAGTGGAATAACTTTCCTGTAGAATATTCCAAATGGGAGGATGAGAATTTTATACAGAAGCATCAAGAAATAATCAAGCGTTGAGGACAACAATTATTTGAAGGAGAGGGGCATGTTAAGTCCCTATATTAATAGTGTAGTCCCTTATTATGTTAGTGTAGCCCCCCTTATTGTTATTGTTGTACCCCTGTAACCCCCATATTTTTATTATTGTGCCCTTATATTATTATTGTTAGGTCAGCTAGGGTTACATTGTGGCCCCACAAGGATTACATTGTGGCCCCATGGACTCCTATAACTATATTGTGCATTACTTGTGCCTATTTTCTTGTCCAAATTCACTAAATAGAACAAAATACAGAGCTCTCAAGCTCAAATCTCAGCCATCTGTTATAGTGGAAGGAAACATATACTAGAAAGATCATGCTGGTATTTTGTTGTTGTGTTTGATTGAAGCCGAATCTACTGAAGTCAACAAAGAATATCATGAAATTCTGTGTGGAGGACATTATAGTTGAAAGTTCACTACTCATAAGATTCCTAAGTCAGGATATTTGTAGATGTTTTTAGACTGGTTAGAAATTGTCAGAAGTGTCAGTTGTTTGCTAAAGAGAAGAAACTTGCTCCATTACCTCTCATCCCAGTATTCATTGAAGAGCATTTCAGGAAATGGGGATTGGATTTTATTGGAGATATCAATCCACCATCAAGTGGAAATTTCAAGTGGATTCTAACTGCCACTGATTACTTCACAAAATGGGTTGACGCAATCCCCACCAAGAGGTAAAATGACCAAGTAGTGATGAATTTTCTAGAGGAAAACATTTTCAGTAGATTCAGATGTCCAGTCAAGATTGTCACTGATAATGCTCAGGTATTTAGCTCTGCTCTTTTCGTTAATTTAAGTCAAACATATAATGTTATTTTATCACATTTCATAGCATATCATCCCCAGGGGAATAGATTGTTAGAGTCTTCAAATAATGCATTAGTCAAAATCTTGAAGAAGACAATCGCCGAGAATCGAAAGGATTGGGATATGAAGTTGAATTTTTCTCTCTGGGAAGTTCGAGTTACTACCATAAGATCTACTGCTAAGTCTCCCTATGAACTGGTTTATGGAACTCAAGTATTATTTCCTACTCAGCTAGCCAAACCAGTGATTTATTTCCTTCAAGAAGCTCAAGAATAACCTAATTCTCTTATAAGAAGATTGAACAAAGTAATTGAGTTAAGTGAAAACAGAAAAAAAGTTAGGGATAGCTTGATTACTTATCAGGAAAAGATGAAGTCTATATTTGATAGGAAAGAAAAATAAGTTCTTTTTCAGGCAGGAGATTTGGTACTGAGGTGGGACACTAGACGAGAAGAAAAGATAAAGCATGGTAAATTTGATCCTCTCTCGTATGGTCCATGGTAAATTTGATTCATTTTGGAAGACTTAGATGGAGAGTCAATACAACTGCCTATGAATGGGAAATACCTGAAGAATTATTTCCAGCATTAAGAGTTCAGTGGTTCACCATTATATATACCAAGATTTTTCATTGTTCATATATCATCAGGCAATATTTGACTCCATGCCCAAAGTGAAGGCACTAATTTGCGGTTCTTACTGTTTCATGGCAAAAAACACTATCCCCAAGTGGAGCCAGATGTTGTGGCTCATTTTCATTTTCCTTTATTTTATTTTCAAAATACAAAAAAGCATATATGGCAGAATTAAAATCCTTCATATGTGTGAAAGTCATTTTAATTTTTCATTTTGATCAATTAATATGTTTTTGAAGCATGTGAAAGTGGGACCGAGAGTTCCAATTAATACCCATGCGATTTGGCAGGCAGGATTAAAGCCTGTTTCAATTGATAAAGATCGTCGAGAACCCGCAGGCACAAACAACCCATAGGTTAGCAGGAGAGGTGCCTCCACAGTTGACCCCGCTGACAAATAGCAGATCAAGAATCAACGGTTCTCGTTCAGTGTGAGGGCAACACCCCGAAGAATTCTTTATACCCCCGAGCAATCCCATAGTGACATATGCATCTAGTTGGCGACCACTCATTTGTCATTGTTATGTGTACCGTTATTTGTTCGTTTAAGCATTAATTCAACATTAATGTTTGAACTCCATGCCATATATTTAAATGATTCAAGTCTTTCTTTCTCCTCCTATCAGTCTTTTATTCTCATTCATCCACGAATTCATCCTTGTCATCCTATTTCCTTATCTTCGCATACCTTTGTCCACCACCCTACATTATTTCAGGGCTAAGAAATCTTCCTTCTCTAGCTCTTCTAGTCATATCCCTCTCATGGATACCGAGCAAGATATTCGGGACACCATTTTCACCATTGAGCATTTTCCCTTCTACCAAAAAATTATCTTGAATATGAAAAATTCCCCCAATTTATTCATCCATGGCTAATTCTGGTGTTCTCTCTGCATGCATCCCAAAAACATATCTTTTTCTCGAATTTGTGCATTGGTTAGTGTCTGCGATGTATCCTGGTAAATTTTTTGTGATGAATTTATGACGGGAAAATGTTCTTCATGTTTCAGCCCAGTTAATTTGCCAAGCCCCATGTTATCCTGAGTCTGAGTCTTATGTCCAGTTCACTCATGAATCATTGGTAGTATTCTATGATAATCTTGCAGGATATGATTTAAACCAGGTCATCCCCTTTTTTAAGCTGAATATGTAGCAATTTGTAGCAGATGATAAATAATTCCCATTAGATCATTTTGGCGTGGAAGTCAGGCCAGTGCTACAATCTCTGTCAAATATTCCTGGAAAAGAAGATGCCGCTCAAATTGACAGGTCAGTGTTGGGATTGTTTGCCATGATGATGAAGTCTAAAGTAGTGTTATATATTCCCTCCTACTGGAAATACATTTTTAATACTCAACTCATGAGCTTATCCCTCACGGAGTCCTTCAAGTTCCCCTCACTTGTCACTTATCTATTTATGTATCAAAATGTAGAGGAATTTTTACATTTGGGTTTGAACATAAGGGATACAAATAAGAAAATAAATTCAGTAGTTTTTTGGACTGATATAGTAATAAATGAACCAGATGAGGGAGGGATGCTTGAGTTTGCTACTCATTTTATGCCATTTTCTTATAAGGTTTTAAATGGGGTCCCTCCTCCATGCTTCCTACCCAAAGCTCGGGAGTGTCTTTGGTTAAGTAATAATTGTAAATTTGGGGATTGGTTTGTATATAAATATCATTCAGATATTAGATAATATGGAGCTAGAATAGAATCGTATAGATTGACAAATTTTGTCCCTATGAGGGTTTTTGCATTGGAATTTATTAGACAAAGTCTGAACGTATATCAAGTTCATTTTGTTCCAATGAAGAAGGGTCATTTGTTTAATATGTCTATGTCTGTGGGTCCATTTGTAGTAAATATGAGGCAAGCATCTAATGAAGCTACCAATATATTAGAAGATATGCACTTTTTATTAGGTGAGAAATGGGCCTATGACCCCCACAAGGTGATTTATAACAGAAGGGTTGAAAATGGCTATTCTTCTTTCATTCATGATAGTAAGTCTCAAGTTGAAAATTTGGATAACAAAATTTTTGCAAACTCTATTAGTTCCAGCATATAGACTCCCATCTATCAGAGAAATTGAGCAAATGAAGTAAAGAGATAGTTGTTGATTCTGAAGATAAGGAACAGAGAGCTGAGAAGAGGGCAAGACTGACTGAAGAAATAACAAGCACTCAGCCTGGTCTCCTCCTTCAATTAGGAGAAGAACAGAATGTACCAGCTTCACCTACAAGACATGAAGATGTTCAAGATCAATTCCCTCTGATCAAGAATATTTTTTCTCAGAATGCAAAGAGAAATCAAAAGATGAAAGCTAGTATCGAAGCACAAGGAGAATATCAAATTACTCTTGACCAAACTAGATTATTTATTTCCATAGACCTAGAAAAGGATCAGTTTAAAATTTTGTTTTTCTCACCCATCTGAAAGGATAGTAGGGTCATCAAGCAGTTTTGAAATTGTTAATTCGACTGTTGAGGTGAAGAAAATTCCTTTATCTGATAAAGTTAATTTACATATGCAGACAAGGCAATTGATTGTTAATGATTTAACCAAGTCCAATGCCACTGCCCAAAAGGAAGAATAGATGCTACGAAAAGTGATCAAGGAGTTGAAACTGGAAAAGGCTAATTCCAGAGTTCTGTCAACTCAGAACAAAGAATTGAAAAATATAATTGTAAATATTAGAGTGAATCCTAATGATAATTCGGTTGCGAAAAAATTGTTATAGAGTGATGAGTCAGAGATAAATATGTTGAAGAAGAAATTAAAGTTTCCTACTAGAGAACACTCAATGGCAGCAGAGGTAGCAGAGGCATTTTCAATTTCCTTGGATGGTAAAGACTTTGTTCATAGAACGACCTACTTTCAGCAGGATCACAACCTTCTGGCTAGAATATCATAAATTGATCAATTCTCCCAAAACTAGCATCGAGATATGGAATAAGTGCAGAGCATGGGTGACTGATCGACCTAGTGACACCTCAACATCACAGAAGGACACGTCAACAAATCTGGATAATATAGTGGTAGCCAGTCAAATTCAAATCCAACAAATAGATTGAGGCTTTAGTTTTAATTATCTTCTTTAAAGATCTGTATTTTAATGAAGTTGTTAATTGCCATACATAATAGGTATTTTATGCAGTTTTAGGTAATTTGAACAGTTACAAGTAGTTTTCAACAGTTACAACTGCTTTTCATTGTATTTAAAGTAATGAAAATGAAAGAGGAGGGTTTCAATTTTTTGACCCCTGGATGACCATAATTTTTTTACATAATTTTCTGAAAATTAATGAAAGAAGATCAAGTTTCTTGCACCTATTGATGTTGATGCGTTTTTCTAGTTTCATCATATGTTTATTCTTCTGTGAATGAGGTGAATTAATGTAGTTGTGGGTCAATTTTTACCTTTGTAAGTAAGAGTTAAATGTCGTTAATGTGCGCTCCTTGACTCCAATAATTTTGTCTCCATAAAGTTTCTTCTGAGATTTAAAGTGATAGATTATGTTATTCAACATATCATTTTGAGTTTCCTTTCCATTTTATTCCTCCCATTTCAATGAATATCAGCAGATAATGGCATTGTGAAGGCTTTCATTATATCATATTATTGAGGGCTATAAATAACTAATTTCCAAACGTGTTAAACAAAGACCATCTGATATCCTAATTTTGTGACATACATTTATAAATGTCTTGAGCACTAATTCCTTACCAGAACCAAGCGATTGTTTCTTGAGATACAACGCACCCAAAAAAATAGTCACACACTTATACTAGTGCATAAGTTTTTATCTTGCACCGCTCTCGATGTGCATGGAAATTTTTCATGCACCACAAAACATAAAATGTTCTTTTTCCGGTGAATTAACAAAACTATTTGGCCCACGGAAGATATTTATGTAAATGACATGCCCAACAATAATACATGGTCAATGGTGTGGTCCTAAAAATAACCCCATCATTGACCATGTATTGTTGTTGGGCGAGCAGTGCGCTGACCAAAAAATCCACCTCGGGGTGGCTCTTTTGGTCAACGCACCGCCCAATAACATTACATGGTCAATGGTGTAGTCCTGTCAATGACCACACCGTTCACTATGTATTGATTTCAAGTGAGCGATGCACTAAACTAACTATTTTCCCCGGGGCGCATAGTTTGGTCAATGCACCGCCCTCCCGACACTTGTACATAGTCAACGGTGTGGTCGTTTAAACGACCACACCGCCATGTAAGTTTTAGAAACAAGCACGGTGCACATTTTTTCAGTACTGCACAAGAACCTGGTGCGGTTTCCGTTAGCACCATTCGTGGTGTGGCCTGTAAATTTACAGGCAACACCGCGAACGGTGTGAGCCAAATGGCTAGAGCACACCGCACAGTTTTTTTTTTTTTTAATGGTAAATTTTAAGGTTTTTTAGAAATATAATCCACTAAAACATTTAGTTCTTGAGACACAAGTAAAATACCTGTACATTTGCACGTCGAGGAGGAATATTTTCTGAGGAATTGGTGAAACCAAATTTTCCCACCGTTTTCAAAAATTTGAACTCCACAAGGTAGGCAATGGACGACAGCGGTGCGTGCAATGGGAGCACTGATGGCACGACGCCTCACATAAGAGAAATTCACATTGGTGCTTGAGAGGTTTGGAGCACTAAAGAAGTGAAAATGTCATTTTTACGGTCGGTAATTTTTTTTTATTTAACCATGTTTTAATGCATAGGTTTTTGAGATGCACCGGGCAGTATTAGCGATGGCGCACCATTGTCGGTTCGGTGCATTGGATTACTGAGATGCATCGGGCTTGTTTATGCATAGAGCACCCGTGCAGTATAGTAATTTGATGCACCAAGCGGGTTTGTATGGAAATCATTGTGTCTCGGTGTGCCAATTTTTAGTACGCACCGGTGCGTTGTGAGTTAAATGCACCCGTGCAGTTTATGATGAGAAATGCACCAGAAAAAAAACATCCGCAAAAATCTCCACCCTCCAACCTCCTCTAGAGACCTCCACTACAAATGGATATCTGGGCTATTTTTATAAATGGTTCCTCCAAAACATCCGCTATAGAGTCTTTTCCTTATAGTGATTCGAGGATCTAGTCTGTAATTGTTGTCTTTAAATATGATTCTGTTGATTCTGCTCTTATTTCTTTGCCCAAATCCTACCTCTATATCGTATTTTTGTTCACTTAATAATTTCATGGAACTTATCCCACTTATCATCATCTATATATGAAAATTTTATTACTTTTTTGTATGTTTCATCTACCTCAGTGTATTTTCAAATGTGGGCTTGGTTACAAAGAGATGGTGAATTTCATATGAAATGAATAAATCATTTTCTAACCCTTGGAGAAAAGTTTTTCCACCAAAAT
Source organism: Pinus albicaulis (assembly GCA_034641835.2). Taxonomy (NCBI): domain Eukaryota; kingdom Viridiplantae; phylum Streptophyta; class Pinopsida; order Pinales; family Pinaceae; genus Pinus; species Pinus albicaulis. Next base: position 89,324,932 of record MU968411.1, read on the forward strand.
TTCCTTTTAATTAGAAAAATTAGAGTTGTTTATTGCTATATCTTGAAGCTTATTATAATAAATTTTTTTCTTTATCAATTAGCCTTGAGAATTTCTTAGATATGGAATGCCTTTTTGCTGCAAAATAGAAAACGTTTTGTAAAACCTCTTGATCTGAACTTCTAGGTTATGGAATTTTTTTCTAGATGTGGTATTAAACTTCTCTTTTTCAATACTTTTCTCACTTCAAGGATTGCAATTGTCTTGTATTCAATATCCTTTCTTCAAGTTATTCTTTAGTTTTTTAATACAAAATATTTATAATCCTTGTTGCTTCTCTAGGTTTTTTGTCGAGTCCCTCTTTGATCTCGACAATAGTTGATTTTGATTTGTGCGATAATTGTTGTAGCTAAAAAATAATTTCTATTGATGTCCAAACATATAAAATGGCTAAATTTATGTCTATCCAAATCTTCTCTTTAGATTCTGCAAGATTCTGTGCAGTGACTGATTCATCCATATATTTTTCAATATGCCTAGTGAGCTTGAAATTCTTTTGTACTTATGCAAGATATGCATTATCTTCCTTGATTTTATTGTCTTGTTTTTATAATGATGCCTTCAATTTATCAATTCAATGTTGTTCAATGGTAAATCTCCCATATTTTTAGATAACTGTTCAGTTGAATCCTGGTTGGTTAACCATGTTTCTATTGTAGATGTCCCTGCATTGATGTGTTTCTCTTTCTCCTTCAGAATTTTTTCCATGTCTACTTCCATTTTCTGCATTTGGATGTTCTATTCAACAATGATATACAACATATTCTATTTTTCCTTCTCTAAATTTCCTACTTCCTGAGCTTGAGGATGTTCTACTGTAGGCAATTTGAGTTATTTTCTTAAACCTTAAATGTTTGCGTTTATGTTCTCAATTTTTTCTTGAGCAGCATTGACATCAGTAGGATCTAATCCTAATTTGATTACAAGGTCATCTAAACCTTTTATTCTTGAATCATTTGTTAAATATTACATATTTTCTAATTTAAGTAGATAATGAATATTATTTAAAGAAGCTTGCAGCTTTGAAGTTTCCATGGCATAACTTGCCAAGGAAGAATAAATCATCTCACCAGTTTGTTTGTGTACATCAATCAGATATATCAGATGAATCTTTTTTTTCAAAAAGAGAACACTAAAGGCTTCTAATCTTTTGTTTTTCTTGGACTTGGGGCCTTCGGCCCAAGAAATTCCCATTTATATTTTCCTCTGTGATGGTCCAATGCAAACAAAAGTCTAGTTTGAGTGGTAGAGGTATGCTTCCAAAACTTAGAATATGTAGTAGTGTTTAACATTTCATATGTCTTCTTCATTTATCTGGACAAGGAAAAAAAAATTTCTCAGCATAATAAGGGGAAGTAGATGGATCACAAATTGTTTCCTCAGTTTGTTTCAGATAAAATGCATGCTCACTTGATATCATAATTGTAGTAGACACTTATTGATTTTTTTATCTTTGATGATTGTTCCTTTGTATTCATTGTCTTTCCTCTTTTTAAAACTTTAAATTATACTTATTTAGAACCAAAACTGAGAGGATACATACTTTCACTTAGTCTATTTAACTCTTTCTCTTAGAGTCTTGGATTTTCCACAGCTTTTTGACTATAAATTGGTTCTTCAACCTCCTGTAGATTATTCTCCTCCCACACTTCCTGATTGGAAAATTGTTCAATTTTTGGTTTTGAGATATGAGTATAAAGAGAAAATTTTTGTTCAACTCTAATAGATGAAATGATTTCTAAATGATCATAAGTCCAACTGAAACTTGACATAAAATTCATTTGACTCAATAAACTTTCCATCTCTTTGTCAGTTGCTCTGGTATTTACTATAAATGGTCTAATTTGATATTTTAGTTTGAATTGGGAATTTTTCTTTATGGATATAATATGAATCTCATCCATGTTCAAACTATGTCTTACGAATTCTAGAGTAAAAATCCACATGGGAAGAGAAAATGATAGTTTGTATGTTTTTAATTCATAACCTCTAACTCTAATCTATTTGAAATTTTGATACAAGTACCAATATCCTAGCTTTTGCTATTCACTCAGATGAAAAATCCTTTTAATTTTGGTTTATATCCTCGACACAACATCACTTCTAAGGATACATAATGACAGATGTAGGAATTGATCAACAAAATCACTGAAAGAGTAATTTTTTTAATTTCTTATGAATAAATAGGTCCAGTTAATAACAGACTGTGGTTGTCCCTGTGAGTCAAGCGTTTGAACTGGAATTTTGAACCTTTAAAACTAATGAGATTAAAATAAATACACCAATATAGATTGATGCGTAAAATAAATATCTGCACTAAACTTCAAAAATTGTTCATGAATGATGTTTGAAAAAAACTACAAAAAGTTGAAAGGAACGGAGGGATTTTTCTAGGTGAAAATATTGAAAAAAACCATAAAATGACTTCATCAACACACTCATCACTATGATAATCTAAAAGACAAAAATCCATATAAATTAATTTTCTTGACATTTCTCGAAAGGTTGTTGAGGAATATGGTGGATTATGACAACGTAATTTAGAACCTTGGCGCATGAAAAGCTCAAATATAATGGCTCGCTACTGAAAGGTAAGTTTCCAATATATTTCCATCATTGAATCTATTGAAAATGGGTGAAGGGAAGTTGGAGGGTTGATTTTTATCACTTGGAAAATATATTATGGGGATATGGAGAACAAAGAATCACCATTTCTGGCTACAATTTCTCTTTGACGAGGAAGATAACAATTCTCACACTAGGTAATAAACTCTGGGAAACAACAACTATGGGGGAAAACAAATTGTTGTACACATGGATTCCAAAAAGCTCACTTCATCACTGCATCTTCGAATTTATGAAATTCCCAATTGTGGAGCTCACAAAGGTCGAATTCACATTTTCTTTCTATGATTTTGAAGTCAGTATCTACCCTAGGAATTCATCTACATTAGTTAAACAAGGAAACATGGTATTTTCAACAAAGATTTTTGTTGTTCCCTTCTACCTAGCCATTTCAAATTAAAATATAATAAAGGATTAAGGGTACTCGGTGATTTGTTGACTAATTGAAGCGGTTGACTGTGGAACTCTGAAATATTCTATCGTTGATAACCTCTACAAAGGTTGGAGAAATGAGGGAAAATATATGGAGGATAAATGGCTTATAAAATCATTTTGAATGGTCGTTATAGACATTAATGCTTGGTGCATCACCAAACAACTATATGTACGTTGGCGGGAAAGAATAAATGATTTTAATGGTTAAATTGTTAAATCAATGGGAAAATATCAGGGAGTCAATTTGGAGGTTGTTTTGGTAGAAGGGATAAATTGGCGGAAGTGGTGACAGTGGGAGAAATTGAGTGGAAAGTGGTTTGCGGGGGAATGTTGTGGAAAATGGTATTCATGAGGAGTGATCACGCAATCATTGAGCACTCGACATGTGATTCTAAGCAGTAATCTTAAAACAACTTTGCAGACCCCCAAAACCCCCCAAACCCCCTTTCTTAGACGTCGGAAGTGTGGGGGGTTACTACAATTGTTGGTTGATCGTAGATTTTGGCAGAGACAATAAACATCATTTAAAACTACTCAAAATATAATAGCATTGGCATAATTATTTAAATAACATTTAAACAAAGTTTATTTACGCCTAAATTTTAATTATATAAGATTTTTTAACATATGCCAAACGTTTTTTTTTTTTTCAGAAAGAAAAAAACGCTGATTTATATTATGTTTATAAAACAGTACATATTCCAAATAATCTCAGCTGAGAAAGACTCTCAACGAAAAGACCACCATACATAGCCCGTATGAAACTGCTCATAAGCTGGAGCAGAGAGAAATTAAGGGCAGCCACATAACTGGGACAGATCGTACCCAATACTTATAAAACCATCAAGGAAAAAACAAAAGAGGAGTGCATAAAAGATATGATTTTCCATAATATCACTAGGAGGTGATTCATGAAATTAGAAGATATGCCATCTCAAAAGCCGTATTAAAGGTTGTCCTGAATTATATTGGCCCGCTTGTTATGGGGAAATGTAAAACAAAATATCAGAAATAGCAAGCCTGTAAGATTGTGGCTGAGCCGTAATGTGACTGCTACAGCTGCGTTAGGAAAATGAATATATTCAGACCAGCCAAAGAGTTTTGTCGCGCTCGCTTGATAATATATTGCTCGCTGGCTTGAAGTAAAAAACACGCTCGCTTGAAAATCAGACCCAGGCTCGCCTGACATAACAGTAATCACGCTCGCTTGATAAGTCGGTCATGCCAAACGTTAATATATGTGTCAAATTTAAAAAAAAAAAAAAATTGAAAATATACAGTTTAGGAACAAATTACGTAGGTGAAAAATAGTTACAATGCAATCAACATCCAAGAGGAACATGAGCTCCAGATCAACGCTATGTGGATCCCCTATCCATCTTGGATTTTAAAAAGGGGGAATCTGTGTTTGATGGTTTCAAGTAAACAACTTATACATGAGATCCACGAGGGTGATTAAATGCCCCCGACCTATTTTGAAACCACTAGTGGGGTCTACAAAACCAATAATTAATTTTCTACATCCATGCAATGAAAGTGGGGCTTGCACAACCCTCCACCTCATTATATATATATATATATATGGTCAAAAATCCCGAAGTTCATATATTGTAAAGTTTTCTGAAAAGGGGGATTTCACTTTAAAATGGGATAATTTTAATATCATATATATTATATATAATATTAAAATTTCTTAATATTTTTTAATTAAAATATCATTATTATTTTTATTCTAACTCTTTTAAAATATGAAAAAGAAAATAGTTTTTTAACTATAATTAACTCATATTTCTAACCAATCAAAATAGTTATCTTCTGTGCAAATATAAAAGTCAGAAATGACAGCCAAAAGGGGATTCAAAGGCTCGGAGCTAATATTTGTATGTAATGAAGAAATCTCTCAAACATGAGTCAAACTAGTTTGATTCCATATTTTGAGAAATTGCAGCATCTATATCGTATTTTCTTTTGTTTTTATTGTTTCATTTAATACTTTCCTCTGCTAAATAGGTGTATGTAGCTGCAGGTTCTCTTAAGTGTAATTTTTTATCTACCTATGATTCTTTATTTTTCCAAACGATACCTACAATTAATTTAAGTTACCTTAATGGGTGCTCTACCCTTTCATAAATTCATTCACATTCTCTATTATTTGTTCCTTTGATCATTCTTTTCCCAAACTTAAAGGTTAATTTCTTGGGTTCTTAAGTTATTAAAGAATGTTTTCTCTTATTTTTATTCTTTCCATCATTTTGATTACCAGATTTGTGACTCTCAAAATGCTATCCACATTGTTTGTAAATGATGAATTTATGAACCAGAATATTCATTGCATTATTCATAATCTAGCTATAGCCAATCATTTAAGAAAATTTCATTATATTTCGATACATGTCTTGGGCACCCACTCCCTATAACTCGGTCACTCCCTATAACTCGGTGTTTTATCCAGGGTACAACATCGAATTGACACCCTTGTCGGTGAATGGAGCAATAAAGATATATTTCCTTGGGTATTAAGGTCCATTTCCAGATGGACAACGAGATTCAGATATCGAATATTGGTTGTTAATAATTCATATAGTGCTTCTACTAGAAATGTTTTCATTAGATAGTAAATGTTGTTGACATGATAATGAATAAATAGTGTGGAAATATTCGTTATCACATTCTGAGGTTTTCCAAATAATTTATATACATTTTCATCAGTTGTGTTCTCTATTTTCTTTCCCTTACATATCAATAGGATTATTTCATGTCTTGTATACTGAGATAAGTCCAAGCCCTCAACTGTATATTTGCTTGAAACAAGAATATTTGTCATCTTCTTGAATTGTCAGTATTTATTACATTCCTTATTCTGAATCAAATTATAGAAATCATGTCTATATTGCAATTTCGCCTAGAGATGACAACCATGTTTTCCACCCATAGGTAATGAAGTTGTTGCACCATTCAAATGTTTCATTGATAGATTTGACATTATTCATGAAGTTGTGGTTTTGAGGATATTTTATTATTGTATGAATGGACAGGCTAAATAATGGTTCCAGTGTTTGGAGGAAAATTCAATTAATTCATGGAAAGAGTTTCATGGTATTTTATTGAGGTGGTTCCAGTGTTTGGAGGAAAATTCAATTAATTTATGGAAAGAGTTTCATGGTATTTTATTGAGGTACTAGCGTAAAAAAAAGCCTCATGAGCAATATCTTTCTGAGTTGTATGCCATGCAAAGGAAGAAGAATGATACTGTTACTAGATTAAAAAGAATATTTCAAAGTTTTTATTTGATTATGCCAAAAATAAATTTAGCATTTGGTGTTTGTTTCCATGATATATTACTTAGCAACTCATCATTTTCATTTGGAATTTTATCTCAAGGAGAGGAGACATGCAACCCGAGTAGATGTTTTTTGATGCCAAATAAATTGAAAATAATCTTTGGACTTGTGGGAAACTTCCAAGTCAGGTTTTGCAAGGAGATTTGGACACAAAGGAGAAAGATTAAGAGCAATATTAAGAGTATGAACAACATAGATCAAATAAGGGTTATTAAGCATTCCGGTACAAATATGCATTATTTTCATAATTTTCTTTTTCCCTTGATTAATCAAAATTTTCTATTGTAAAAAATGTAAAATATATTTATCACCAAGATGATTTTTCTATGAGGCTTTTTGAAGATGATTTTAAAATGAATGATGGTAGATTCTCACATTATACAGGGCATTTTTCTGACTAACTGTTAAAACATTTTGATTCCTGACATAACATTAGCACATCACCACTTTGTTGAAGAGGAGCATGCACACAATTCTCCAAATCTATTTTACCAGATTAATTTTTCCTCAGACGATCTCTGTGAAAATTTGAATTTGAACATAAAATTATGTAGGCAAATCCCTGAGGAATTTTTTTTTATTATATTGTGCTAAAAAGCCGACTGTTATAAAATCCAAAGAAAATTTCAAAGATTCTAATCAAAATGATATTTTCTCTCATGTTTTTCATGATCATGTAGCAGAATATATGGAGCATATGGACAACTTGGAAGTGATGTATTTACTCCAAATGTTATTTACTTATGGGTATGCACCAATTCTTACTAATGAGTTCTTTTTATCTATCTTATTTCTTCTTTTGAAAACTCGGAAATGTGATGGTATAAAATCAAGCAACCAGAATTTATATTCGTATCACTAGAAGATTAATTTCACTTGACAGAAATCAGTTGATTTGTTTATAAAAATGTTGTACATAAATAAGCTCAGTAGTTGAGCATTTGGTTTGTAGGTTGGAGAGGTTTTTGTTTCAATGTTTTAATTGGGGAATGTGGAACAATGCTCTAGATAGTAAAAGGTTTCGGGGAGGTTTTAAATTTCAAAGTTGCAAAGATGATTTCGAACTGGATCCAAAGTCGAATGAGGCACTTGGTATGTAGTTATGAGTGTGCTGCAAGTAATACAATATCCCTAGATGGTTGTGATGTTGTAGCAAGATTTCGAAAAGCCAAAATGTCAAAGATATTTTAAGCAAACTCTAGCAAGGGACCCCTTTCAGCAGATAATATTTCATTAGCTCAATATTGCTTTTAAAAGGTAGAAGGTGTCGTAAAGAAAAACGATGACTTTAAATTCAACAATACACAATCACTTTGGATAAGGCACTGTCACAAACGGATTTTATACTTCAACAATGCTCAAGTGTTTCTCAATTAATTTATTCATCTCCAAGAAAAAAAAATAGAGCATGCAAAATATGGCATATCATAGTTCACTTTTTGTGGAAGAAAGTAAACACATATCTAATGAGAAAGATGACTTTTCCATAGTATGTTATTTTCAGAAGTTGAGGATCCTTTTATCCTCTATTATGTGAAAGGTTAAATTTCCGAATGCAATGGTAAGAGTGAAGAAGAAAGTGAATTTTCAAATATCTTTCTAGCAATCCATTACAGTGGACTCATGTAAAACGAGAATGTTTTATTGGGTGAGTCCTTTGTTAAATAATAAAAATGTGATTTCGGTGTCTCATTCATTGAATTGGATTACATTTATACTTCATAAATTAGTTCAGAAATTAGTTATCACTAACTACTAACTTCCTAACTACCTAACTGAATAGGACCCTCAGGATTCCCATAGAATTACAACATTTCCCCCGTTAATTCGAAGGGACATCTGACATACCAAGTAAAGATCTAAATTTTTCGAACTTTTCACACCCTAATTCTTTGATAAAAATATCTGCAATTTGTTTAGAAGTTGGACAATGTGTTAGATTAATTGTTTTTGCCTCTACATGATGTCAAATCAAATAATATTTGGTGTTAATATGTTTGGTTCGATCATGAAACTTTGGATTCCTAGCCAACTGAATTGCAAAAGAGTTGTCGACAAAAAGAGGAGTTGAAGCTCTTTGTTTCACCTACAAATGTTCGAGTATTTTTCAAAGCCAAATGATTTCCTTAGTGGCTTGAGTTGCTACAACATATTTGAATTCTGTGATAGAATTATTAGGAACAAATTTCTTGCGCGATCTCCAACTGATGGCTGTTGATCAAAGATTCATCGAATATCAAGAAGTTGAGACTCCATTTTCTTTATCACCATCAAAATTTGAATCTGAATAACCAACAATATGGAAGTCTAAAACTTTGGAATATTTGATGTCGTAATTTTGAGTTCATTTTAAATACTTCAAAACTCTTTTTGTTGCTACCCAATGCCCCTCACAAGGATGATGCGTAAACCTGGAAAGCATTCTGATAGCAAAGGTTATATCAGGATGAGTAATAGACAAATAAATCAAGTTTCCAACAAGTTTCCTTTACTTTGTTGGATCTTCAAACGATTTTCCTTCTTCGGAAGTGAGTTTGAAATTATGTTCCATTGGAGTAGCAACAAGATTACATTCCGTCATACTATATATGTTCAATCATTTATCAACATATTTCTTCTAAGAGATGAAAATATGTTGTGGTTTTTCAACTTCAATTCCATGATAATAATGAAGTAAACCTGAATTTTTCATATCAAAAACCTTTTTCAATTCCTTCTTTATAGATTATACATATTCATCATGGTTTCCTGTGATCATCAAATCATCAACATATACAACTAGATATACAACTGATCTTCCAAATTTCTTAACGAAAAGAGTTGAATCACCTAGGTCAAAATGTTTATAGTTTAAATTAATAAGATTTTCAGTTAGCTTCTCATACCATGCTTGTGGTGTTTGTTTCAAGCCATACAAAGACTTCATTAGTTTGAAAAACTTTTGTTGTTTCCCTTTAACCGAAAAGCCTTCTGGGTGAAACATGTAAACATCTTCTTTCAAATCTCCATTTAAAAAGGCAGTTTTGACATCCATATGATGAATTTTCCATTCTTTCTGAGCTGCAATAGCAAACAAAGATCTAACAGTGCCCCATTTAGTTGTAGGAGAAAAAGTCTCTGTATAGTCAATACCCTATTTCTGTGCATATCCCTTTGCTACAAGTCTTTCTTTGTACTTGTCTAGCGAACCATCAACTTTAAACTTAGTTTTACAAATCCATTTGCAACCAATAGGTTTGATGCTAGCAGGAGGATCCACCAGCCTCCATGTGCCACTTTTATGAGAGCATCATATTCCTTTTGCATTGGATCATTCCATTGTTAATAACTAACAGCTTCTTCAAAGCAAGTAGGTTCACAATCCACAGAAAAATTAAATTCAAAATGAGAATAACTACCTGAGGAACTTCCAGCCTTAAACTCATCATATTTCTTTGGAAATGTTCGAATATGAGTTGACCTTCACAAATTTTGTGTAGGAAGCTATTTGGGAAGTTTCTCATCTTCTTCATCTGGCTCATTTCTCTTCATTTCTGTCATTGTTTCTGTAGAAACACTTGCATCAACTAATTCCTCATCAACAACAACAGAATTATCATCATCAAACAATTTCTCATCATTGAGAGAAGGAAACTCCACAAAATGATCTAATATAGGAATCCCCCCTTCAGGATGGGGAAGTATATTATCGGATTCATAATAAAACTTTTGAGGTACAAAATTTTCTATATGATTAAGTTGTCTCTCAACAATGAGGGAATCTTTATTAGTTTCAAGAAAAATTATATCTCTTGACAAAATAAACTTTGTGATCGCTTCATTGTATAATCAGTATGCCTTATAAGTCATGTAATACCCTAAAAATATGCATTTTCTGCTTCATTCGCTCAACTTATGTCTCTGATATTTAGGAATCAAAGCATAACATTGAGAACCAAAAATTCAGAAATGTTTAATAGCAGGAAGACGACTATACCACATTTCATATGGAGTTTTGTTGTTAATGATAGAGGAAGGGCACCGATTTCTAATGTATGCCGCACAGAGCACGACTTCTCTCCAAAACATTAATTCTACATTCCTAAAAAACATCATTGACCTTACCATATTAAGCAATGTTCAGTTCATTCTTTCAGCAACACTGTTTTGTTGCAGATTATATGGTATTGTGGTCTAGTGTTTGATGCCATTCTCTTGCAAATATGTTTCAAAAGCATGTGAAGTATGTTCTCCTCCATTATTAGTCCTTATAGTATCAATAGTAAGTTGTACTTCATTTTTTATCAAGAGATGAAATTTCTTAAACACATCATAAACTTGTGATTTTTCTTTAAGTAGATAGATCTAGCACATCCTCGAATAATCATCAATAGAAGACAATATCTATTTATTTCAATTTGTAGTTGGTCCAGGCATTGGACCACATAAGTCAGGGTGTATGAGACTTAATTTTCTTGTATCTCTAGACTTAGAATTCTGAAAAGACTGTTTGTGATGCTTGCCCAATATACAAGCACTACATGGGATCAATTTTCTAGGAACTACTGGAAGTCCCTTAATCCCCTATTGTTTTATAATACGAATACTTTCATAATTAACATGACCAAAGCGTGCATGCCATAACAAAGAAGATGACAGAGTATCATTTTTCTGAATCAAATAAGTTGTGTTCAATGCAATAGATGACATACCATGAAACTTCAATAATTTATCTTCTTCTACACCAGACATTACAATTTTATTATGAGCGACTCTTCTAATTTCTACTTTACCATCAAATATGTGAATGGAATGTCCCCACTGTCTTATTTGTATAAGAGATAACAAATTTCTTTGGAACTGATGAATGTAAAGAAAATTATTCAAAATATAATTTGGAAGTCTAGGAATTTTTAACTGAATTGAACCAATCCCTGATGGTTTGATTTGGGGCTTATCAGAAAAATACACCACTTCGTCAATATTATCACTGAATTGATCAAACAAATCTCTTCGAAAGGTCATATGACATGTGGCACCTTCTTCTAGAATCCAACTATCATACCATGAAGAAAAAGAAGTACTAAAAACATCTTCAATATGGAAATTACAATGTGTGACGACATAATGTGCATTCTCAGAAGAATGTCCTCTGTCTCGAATTATATGATCCTTCTTTTCAAGAAATTGTTTCTTTTTTTCATTAATTGTCTCCAAGGGAATTCTACAATTTTTAACAATATGTCCAAGTTTTCCACATCTAAAACATTTTACAGCTAGTTTATCAAAAAAAATTCTTTTTTTTTCATTTTTCTATCTATGTCCCTGAATATTTCTACCCCCCTGCCTCTATAATTCTTCCTACCTCGACCTCTATTACCCTTTATATTTCCAAAATATTCTTCTTGAGGTTTTTGGTCTTTTTGAGTAATACATAGGGTTTTGGTATTAGACCTATGTGATGCTTCTTTCTTGCCAAAATATTTCTCTCTTTCTGCAATTTTCCCTACTAATTTGTCAAAATCTATATCTCTTAATTGCCCACTAGCTTGGAGAGATTCCAAGTAGTGTGAATAACTAGGGTAAGGAGCTTTTATAAAGGCAGTAAGCGGAAAATCAACTTTAACTCCAGTACATTCAATTTCATGATTGATGGATTTAATTTCAAAGGCCAGTTTTAGAGGATCATTATCGCTCATTTCTAGATTAAATAACTTTAACAATAACTGAATTATCTCCAATTCAGAATGTGAATCATAAATCTCTTCTAGTTTTTTTATGGCATCATAAGTTATTTTACTCTGAGTAATGTATCTTCTTACCTCTTCTGATACTAAAGCAGATATTAAGGCAAATGCCTTCTTATCCTTACTTTTCCAAATTGTGAGTTGTTTCCAATCATCAGGCTGCACCGGTGCATTCTCTCCTTCTCCTTCACAGACTCCATCCCATAAATCATTAAAGATAAGAGTATTTTCAACTTTCCTAAACCACTCCTAATAATTTTCATTTCTGGAAAGGACAAACCCAATTAAGGATACTAGGGAGTTCATGTTTTGACCACCAAAAAACTGATTTTGATCACATGCACTGAATTTTGTCTTTAAAAAATTCTGATTCAACCACAAAAAAACTTTCGTAATCACCGACATTTCTCTCACATGCACAAAATTTTGTCTTTAAAAAATTTTGATTCAACCACAAAAACTATTGTAATCACTGACAAAGATTTTAGAACTCTTGCTTCTGTTTTTAACCAAAAGCAGGCACACATTTCTCTTAAAAAAAAATTGTTTTTAACTTTGAAGATATAGATATTTTCACTATTTTTTTTTATCTCAACAAGACACAAATTTCATTTAAAAAAAAAGTTTGTCTTGTAACTTACTGATCATCACTAAAACCGATGCTGGTAAAACAATCTAAATTCTTTTCCCAGCAAAAAATATGCTCCTGACAGTCCACAACGAATGCAACATTCAAACTGTACTCAGATTTCTCAACACCCGCTCCAATCAAATGATGAACACAGCACATGAAAATTATTTGGCGGTCATTTTTTTTAAATTTTGCCACAACACTGCAGCATGACATAAGGGCTTCCGTCAATCACACACTGCAAACAAAAGAGAGGAAAATGCTGGCAAACAAACTCCGCTGGCAGTGTTGACACAAGTTGAAAACAATCTGTTGCTCCCTTAACATCAATGCTACCACTATCATTCTCAGATCTCAAGCGCTATAATACCACTCTTAAATAATAAACATGTGATTTCTATGTCTCATTCATTGAATGGGATTACATTTATACTTCAGAAATTAGTTATCACTAACTACTAACTTCCTAACTTCCTAACGACCTAACTGAATATAACCCTTAGATTCCCGTAGAATCACAACATCCTCGCTATCTTAAAAGTTGAAATAAAGAAATAGGTCTCGAAGTTCATCTTAGCTTTCTACAAATAATACTATTCTAAAGAAAATGTAGTGTGGTGGAAGTGAAAATAAGAATTGATATAGTAACAGAAGGCCCTAAGATATCTCGAGAAAGGAATGAAGATTGGCATTTTCACTAGTTCAACATATCCAACAATTCCCCTCTAGAAAAGTGACTAGGAAATGCACAAAAGTTCTGAGTTTAGTCTTAGTCAATTTCCAAAATTTGACAAATTTTCATGCACTATCACCCTTAAACATGATGTATTTTAAGCTTTTGGAACTATGTTGCATCATAATAACATCATTACCAACATTGATGGGGCAACTTGGAAAGCTGGAGTTTCTCTATTTAATTGGGTGCTATCCTCTGAGTCAATTTCCTGAAAACATACACAGTCTTTCTTGTCTTCAATTTCTGAATCTTCAATGTTGTGAGTCCTTGGTGTCTTTGCCAGGAAATAAAAGTGATATTAAAATCTTGAAGCATTTGAATTTTGATACATGGTACAGAGAGAAATCAATGGCAACTCCATGGAGTATCTTTGGACACAATTCATTAACTGAATTGTGCTTGTGGATGCATAGATTTTTTGTTGTCATTATTGTAGAATATGAACTTTCTGGCATTGACTCAATTGTCAAGTATTCAAGCCCTTTTGATTGATGCCACGAATTCAACATAAATACATTATGAAATTAAACAAATAACTAAAATCTCAAAAATATTAAGCATGTCAATCCAATAAATGGTTGTGAGAATAAGTTTTCTAGACATCAGTGACGCTTAGAATTGGACTTGCACTATTTTGCCTCAAAAATATGTGAGGGTGCTAAAGATTTATTCATGAATGTGAGGCTTACATATTATTTCCAAGTTCATTTCAAAATTCGAAAATAAATGAACTTGAAAATAATTGTAAATATTATGAACAATACTTATTGATGCATAAATGCTCTCACATGAAATACAAATATGATACATACATGTAGTGGTTATTTTTGTGTGGGTGAGTAGGTTGTAACACACCTTCTCATAACTTAACGGGTGTTACTAGTTGGAATGGTTGTTACCTTCCCGCTTAAGTTCAATAATACATGGTAATGAAAAATATTGTTGCAATAGCTATATATTTATGAATATTATTGTACTAGTCCTCCCATTTAAAAAAATAAAAACTAATTATAAAAATATGAATTAATAATTAATTTATCCACATCATTATTAATAAACTACAAAATTTATGAAATTTATTGAGATGGTTATTCTGATTGAAAATATTTTTAATTAATTGAAGTTGGTTTAAGTGATCAGTCATAATATATTTATCTTTTTATTTGGATTTAGATTCTTTAAAATAACATATTAAATTCTTTAAAAGTAATTTATGTACTTCTCTTAAATAAATATAAAATAACATTGTATATGGCACTATTAAATGAATATTTAATATAACATCATAATCTTAATATATATATAATCAAAAAGCATCTAACCACTAGTACATGAAAACTCTTTTATGACCAGCAATTAAATTAACTAGGTTGTGTTTCTTAACAGTAACTGAAAAATATAACAAGTGATTAGAACAAAGTTTAGACCAGAACCTACAGACGGGCTTGATTTTGGAAAGTCCTGCAGGGCGCTCACAAGAATGGCTTGAACACCGACCCGAGAGTCAACATTGTTACCGCATGCAGAAGATGTTGCTACTGTGAGATTGGTGGTGTTATTTGCTAATAAGATTGCTAGTGTGAGATTGGTGATGTTCTTCCTCCACGCACTGGAAATCGGTGACATGGCAAAGAATTTTTATGGTGCCGTGCTCAAATCCATAATCCTATTCGGCTTCCTTAAGGAGATTCTGCAAGAGAGGATGGTTGATATGCAGTTCTGGTAATACAAATCGTCGTCGTTGTTCTCAAATGCAGAGAATTGGGGAATTCTCAAATGTGGCAGATGAATCTGGTGCTTATCGTTGCCTTGTTCGGATTGCCGCATGTTGTCTTCCATGTGCACTGCACTGCCTCAATGGCTTGTAAATTTGTGGAAGAGAGGATGGTTGATATGCAGTTGCAGAAGAAAGGCCCATAATAAAGGCAAAGAATGGTAGATAGGTGATGACTCGACGTCGGTTTGTTTACACTGGCAGAGCTCCACATACTCTTTTCATGGATGCCTTAGCACATCTCACATAGTATCACACGCCAGATACTTACCTAATTTCACATTCTGTCTTCCAGAATGATGTGTCTATGTGTCTACATTCCTATCTATTGTCTTTACTAAGACTTAGTGATGTTAGTCTTGGTCTAGTGCATTACAGGTGAGATAGAAAAACACAATTGTCACTCCCTCTTAACCAGGGACCTACAATAGCAATGATTAAAAACATCCAAGTGCTCATGAGGTACTCCTTTTGTTGATGTCATGAATTGAGGAGCCTTCAATTTTGTGTCTCTTCTTAAGACATATCATCCATAACTTTCATCCAATAGCCATGTCTTCTATCAGAAATTGATCCATCAATCTTTTCATCTCGTCTAGCTTCATGTTATGCTCCTTTCTTTCGAACCATACATCTTCCAAAGATATTTATTCCTGTCATATGGTTATCAATTTGTGGAAGTCATTTACCTCTATTTGGGAGCCGTGCATAAGCTAATGAGATGCTATTCAATTATAAATATGAATACTTTAAATCGAAATTTACCTTGGTAATGATCTTTCACCATGACATCTTCTTGTAGGCATCGACATCCTTTCTTTATAGATTGACACATCTCCTAAAGATATGCATTGTCAAGGGTATCCATCCTTTCCAAACTTCTATCAAAGTATACATATCTTCCGAGGAGATTATTTAGTCAAGTATTTTTGGCTTCCTTGGATGTTGACTGCCCCTTTTCATGATTGCACTTTTTCGCAATCTCTTCCTTTCTTTTCCACACAATTTTATTTCATTCCTAGGAACTTCCAAGGTGCAGCTCCTTGATAGTATATAATCACCTCATATTCCATATGAGGACATATTATGTTGATTTCATCTTGTGTGGAACATGTCTATTGACAACCTCTGCATCGGAAGATTTCCTGCTTTCTTTTATCATGCTTCTTCTACCTACAACCATATGACCTGTCTACATAGCATCCATTGTCACTGTAAATATATAGATGTACCTCATTTATTTTTTTTGAGTCATCCTGCAACAAATTTCATTGGAGTGAAGAGTTTTATTCCCTTGACCTACATCATCAATATGTCATCATCTGTAGTCCCAGAATTCCACAAGTTAGAATTTCTTAAGGAAACTTATTGTTTTCTTTCTAACACGTAAGTTCAATGAGGACTCCATTAGAAAATGTCAGCATTTGTTTCCTTATTGATTATTGAATGATGACATTTATCTTGATGAATGTCTTCTATGAATGTTGTTTCCTTAGTGAGATTCCCAAGAGACTCTTATAGCATAGATGTCATATATGTGTTACATACATCCTCCTACAATGACTGCTCCTCCTTAAATGCTTCCATCATGATGCCAATCCTGGAGTGATGCATTTATCTAGTATACCATAACAACTTGATAGATACCTCTTAAAGAGGAAGATGATCTTAATTATAATAGAGACATTTCACTTTTTCTTTCTTATGCATATTTGAAGTTGGTTCTTCTATTTTTCTGATGATATGGGCTTCTTCCTTTTGGTCCTTATTAGATTTGGGACAAAATTTCCATAGCATCGTATCTTACCCATGCTTCATCTTTTCTTCTTTAGGAAAAAAATTACCGAATCTTCCCTTTCTCCTTAATATGGCAGCGTAGGCTTGATTCTCTTTTTTTGATCCTATATCCATTTTAGCTTTCGACCTTGTCTCTTTTAATTTTCATAGAGACCATAGATTATCGAATATTTTTTCTTCTTCTTTTTCATAAATGCTTGATGTGAAGTTTTCCTATTCCTCTAGAAGAGCATTTAGCACCACTCTATTTATTACTCTATCCAACATTTCTTTTCCCAATTACTACAATTGATCTTGTATTTACGAAATCTTCATGAAGCTATTTCCTCCTCTATAGAAATCTCTAATGTGTATAGTTCTTGTCATAGAGATATTCTTCCTATTCAGTACTTACCAAGAATAGCTCCACCAATTTGTCATATATTTATTTTGAATATTATATTTTGATACATAGGGAATGAGAGAGTCCTTTATTGATTCTATAATAATCCTTTGGACTCTTATGTCTCCCTTCATGTATATGGCATGACTTCATTGTCCTTTTTATTCCATGCAAGAAATTTTGAAACCGTAACCAGTTTGTTGGTTTCTTTGCAAAAAGTCATTTTGATAGATTCATATGAAGTCATAACAATATTTACTTTAGTATATGCTTTTCTTCTTCTTCCTTGTTGATAATGTAGACAAAAAATCCCTCTTATATTGACTTTTTTAAGAGTGGTGTAAAGTGGTAGATCACCTTGGATCCTTGATGATGATTATGGTCAAAGAGGATGACTTCAACAAGGTGGCTTGATGATGTCTCCAACAGTGTTGATATGACTTCAACACCAAATAGTTGTTTATGGTGATGGCTTCTACATGGTGTCCTTCTTAACATATGGAGACTTGATCTTCTTGAGATGGATTTTCCAAAAAAAAAAAAATCCTCTTTAGAACTAAAGATTGACTCTTCAATGTGGACCTCTGACTTTTTCTTTATATAAAACTTATTCTTGATCTTTCTGTACTTGAGTGTCTTCTTAGCTCTGATACCATGTTGAGAATTTGATAGGGCGTAGTTTAATTCAATTCTCTACTTGATAATTACTTGTGAACTTATTTCTTTTACTTTAGATTTTCTCTTTATTAGCTTGTTATGTCTTTCATCAAGTCAATTATCAAAATACAAGAGACACAATATTTTGATTCTTCAAGCGAGGGCCAAAATCTCTCCCTCTTGGAGAGGAAAACCCACAAGTAATTATTTTTATAGACTTTCAGTTGATAAGAATCAAGACCATAAATCAGACCCTTGACGCTTATATGCCTCCAAGACCTTGTGTTTGCTCTTTCCTTGGCTCCTTATACTTATCTCCTTTTCTACAATGTTCTGCATCAATATTAAAGAACTCGGTCTCTTTCACACCTTGTAGCCTTCTTAGTCACCTTCTTCCGAACTGTCAATCCAAGACCTTAACCTTCTTTTGTAGCCTTTCCTTTTTTGGTATATGTCTCCTCCTCTTGTAGCTCAGACCTGTCTTCCAAAAAAAAGATCATCCTTTCGATGTGCTTACCTTCTTATACATACGAAGCAGACCTGAACTTCACACTTGCTTATAGTTCTTCATGTGACTATCACTTTCCTTACTTAGCTTCGGCCTACCTCGGTAATATGAGATAGATATAGGCCCACAACAAATATCTGATATGATATCCTTTTCTTTGCTATACATGCTCCTCTTCTCGTTGTATTTGTATTCTTATCTTTTTATTACGCCGCAAACATATCCTTGCTGAGATTATACCAACCTAAACTTGCATCTCTATGTTTTCTGCACAATCCAGTGGGGTATTTATAGTGGTTTTACCCTATAAATTAACTGGCATGTGTTAGTGAACTGTTGCGACTTATTTTGAGCCGACTTTGGTGTGTATCCTTTGTATTTAGGCTGAATTCATCAAGGAGAATATGTATCATCTTTAAGCCGACTTCTGGAGCCTATTTGAAATGGTCTTGGAGGAATATATTTACATCAATGAATTGTCTTTGTAATTGTAACACCACCTAATTACATGACTCTAAATTATATATTTATGATAAGATGAAAAATCTCTAAATAAGTCAAGAATAAATCTTTGACCTATAATAAAAACTCCCTGCTCATGAAACCCATGAAGCAAGTATTTACAAAATACATTTTATTATCTTTTCCTTCATTACATAAATTCATAATCACTAGTCATGTTGAAGGCCGAACCTAGTTACACTTTCAAAAACTATTCAGTGTTACAAAGTATAATTTCAATGGTGGAATACAAAGTAGAGTTTCAAAGGTGGAAGCCAACTATAACATCGTGAATTAACAAAGAATTACATCAAATTTGTTAAAGAAAATAATGGATTTTGGTTTAAAAAAAAAATTGATGTTAATAATATCATATGGGCATGGTCACCAAGTAATGATGGGCTGGATAGAAAATAAAAATAATTTAGAAGGTTCTTTTAATAATTAAGGCACAATTAGAACAGAGATAGAGATATGTTAGAATTCAAATAAAAGAGACTTGATTCTTATAAGGTTATTGATCTGAATGGAGGATGTTAGTAATTATTAACTAGTTCCCCTTTCAGATTTTAAACATTCTTTCTTCTTATGTGCTTAAGAGTTTAAGTTATCTAGCAGTTCATTGAGTCTCATGAGTGTTTTTCATTTCAATTTATTAGGAAATTTAACATAAAAAGAAAGACTTGAACAACAACAAATAAATTTCAGAACATCACCATACATAACATTGACACAATTATTTGATGAAGGAGTTTGCCCCTCTTGGGCTACATCTCCTTGATCCAGCTTCCATGGCTTGGACCTCTATATTATGCTCAAATTGTGAAATTGACCTGTTTAAAATGCTCTTTTTCTTATTTAAGCTACTCCAATGAACTTAGAATGGCCAAGAATGGTTATCTAACCTCTCTCTTGCTCTTTAATTGGTCTCCAGGTGAAGCAAATATGGCCTAACCCTCTAGTGGCCCTTGGCATCCTTAAACTTCAAGCTGGAAATGTCCCATCAAGACATGCTCCACTGACTCTGAAAACCTATACCAATGAGTCCATAAGACCCAAAAATGGTAATCTAGCCTCTTTTTTAGACATATTTGGTAGAAAACTTACTTAGTTATGACTTATGTCAGTTTCACTTAGAAAAACTCCACTAAATCTCGCAAACTGCAACTAAACCAGAGTCTTCCACCAAATCTGGAGGTCGCCAAGTTAATCCAAAATTAAATTTAAGTGGGAGTTTAAGTGCTAACTCTACGCTTAAGCTAATCCACACTTAACTTATGGATTATCGCATAATTAAATATGTTTAAGGGTTATTTAACCTGTTGTTTGGCGCTTTAAAACTCTTCTTAGAATGGAGCTCTGTTTGTTTGGTTGTGTTGTGGTTCTATGCAATGAAGCATGGCCCCCTCTGCTCCCGCCATCAAACAATATCAAATTTAAATATAAGTTGGGTCCCATTGTAGTTAAGAACCAACGTATAGTGGAGGCAGTAAGGAACGACTTTGGCAGTGGGGTGGTTATGAGGTCGAACCTCGGCACCTCTATAAAAAATTTACCAACAACCATGCGTGTCATGGCGACCTCTGGGCTTGCCTCATGTCATGACCTCATTGGTCCAACCCAAAAAAATGAAAATTTGACATGTAGCCCAAATTCTCAGTCAGTAAAACGCTAACACTTGGAATCTGCTGAGTGGCCCAACTGGGGGGATATTCCAAGAATATTCCAAGGAATACTCCTTAGAATATATGTTTTTCTGAATAGACAGTATGGATGCCTAGTCAACATCCCTCTCACAAAATTTTCCTGTTTAGCCAACTGAACAGATCACGTTTCGAGGAGCATACAACAACCATTTTTCCTGAAATGAAGTGTGCTTGAATCAGGACGACAAGAACTACACAGTAGTTCAAGTTCTGAGACAATATGAAAACTTTGATTTTTGAGCTAAAATTTGAGCTCCTGATCATACCACCCAACTAAAATCTTGTTGTATCAAAAATAACACTTTCAGTTATCAAATTGAAGAAGTTAGAACTCATAAATATCCCAAAACTCAATTGCAAAGTAAAATTTTCAATTGGTGCCCTTCAAACCTCAATCAAGGTACTTCACTTATCTTCCTCATGAAGACGTGTTATAGTGTCAAGAATTGATCCATAATTCTTATCGTTGTTGCATAACAAACACTCACAAGTGGAATCTGAAAATTCTCTTAAAAATCATCTTTACAAGGCTCCAAATAATACTTCATCTTGAAGCTTATATTGAAGACAAACTTGACCCCATCCTGGAGATCAAAAACAAATCAACTAGCTTTGGCGTCTTCAAACTGAGCTTGTACATACAAGTACTTTGTTGCAAAAATTGACATGATGTTTGGCTTTTCCTACAAAACATAGTTATCTTTAAACAATCTTAACAACAAGATTCATTCACACAAGTTTCAAACGAATACTTGTATCGGTGAATATGAGACAACCAGTAGACAATTGATGAATGAGAATTTGTACATTCACAAAGTCCATAAACATGTGTACTATCAAGCCAAACTTAGCATGAAAATACTCTAAGAAAAAACATTGTTGCATTTGAAGGGATTTATTTATGCATATCACCATTTACAATAGTCCAACTATGGGACCTATAACTAGTGTAAAACAAATTTTACAACTTCAATTGGACAAATAGTCTGCCCAATTCTAAACAACCAGGTAAGTGAACCCTATATTTTTTCTTCCTCTTTTTCTAAAGTTGCATCAGTTATGGCTGCATCTTGCACCACTTTTTCCACGGTTTCTTCCCCTTCAGGTATATGCACAACTTTCTTGCCCTTACCGGGATGAAGATGCGGATGCAATTTCCAACATTTTCCAACCCAATGTCCACTAATTTTGGAATGAGTGCAAAAGTTTCTTTAAGCGCCTCTTGGCTCACATGCCTCTGACTTTGGATTAGTTTTTCCCTTCTTGGATTTCTTTCCAATAGCCATGTACATCCATTTGAAAATTTCTTCCTTCTTTTCGCACTTATCTACACTATGGTTAGATGAAGGGAAAAAAGAACATGGAGATACATTCTTCAATAAGTTGTTCAAAATTGCATTTTTCTTCTCATATTGAAAAACATTTGATATAATAGGATGATTATACCTCTTTTTCTTGTTCTTGGAAATTCTCTTCTTGCATGAAGAACTTGCATGGTGAGTAGGACTTTCATGGTGAGAATAAATTGATTTCTTATCTTCTTCGTCTTCCCCATATATTTCTCGTGATACCTTCAAGTATTTATTTTAATTGAAGAACCAAGTATGTATTAGTTCCAGATGCAAAGTCCAACACCTTACCTCCTCATGTCCTCTTTTATGACAAAAGGTACATGATACACAATAGCTATCATGATAATACCATTCTTGTACTGCAACGTAACCTGAGCCTTCATACTTAGGTCTCTCTTTGGCTTCAATTAGGTTCTTGATGGCTTGTTGGTTCACACCAAGACCTCCTCCCTTGTAACCCATCTTGTACAAGAGCTTAGACCCAATTCCATTACCATACTTCCCACAAGTTCCAAAAGAACTATCTTCAACACTTTTATGAAAAGAAGAAGAATGTGATTGCTTACCATTAGTTCCATATTTTGTTTGAGGGACAAAGATGCTTGCAAACACCCTTTTGATATTGGAGGTGTCCACTTGGACTCTTTTTTTTTCTTCCATAAGCTCACCAAAATTAGGTACTAAGTGAACCTCATCCTCCACATCATGTGGGCAAGAGGTACAAAATTGTCCATCATTTTTTTCTAAAGGACTTTCTACCCATGCATCTTGCTCGAAATTTGTAGAAAAACGTGGATTTTTTGGAGAAGATGGTGGCTTGACACCATTCTTCTTCTTCTTCCTTTGAAGAACATTCTACACTTGGAGGTGGTGTAGAGATTTCACCATTTAGTTTGGTGTGCCTCTCTTCATAGAGGATGTTCACCATAGCTACAATGTTTATAAAAGTATTTATGTAAAATTTTACATCTTCTAACATCTTGGTAGACTCTCCTCATTGAAACATACTTTTGTTGAAGCCTCAAACTGGAACTGAGGGAAAACTGGTGGTAGAGACTCTCTCCTTTCCAAAATATTTTCTCATTACTTGAGCTTCAAAACCCACCCCTTGCACAAAGCAACACAAGCTAACAATAAACCTGGCTCTGATACCGAAAATGATCTAAATGGAGGATGTTAGTAATGGTCAGCTAATTACCCTTTCATATTTTAAACATGATTTCTTATTATGTTCTTAAGGGTTCAAGTTATCTTGAAATTCATTTCATGTCAATTGAGTGAAAAATTTAACATAAAAAAAAAATATTTTAAAAACAACAAATATAGTACAGAACATCACCATATACAACATTGACACACTTATTTGATGAAGGAGTTCACCCCCCGTTGGCCACATCTCCTTCGTCTAGTTTCCATGGCTTGAGCCTCTATATTATGCTCAAATTGTCAAATTGGCCTATTTACAATGCTCTTTTGCTCCTGTAACATGCTTCAATGAACTCATAATGGCCAAGAATGGCTATCTAGGCTATTATTGCTCTTCAATTGGTCCCCAGGTGAAGCAGATGTGGCCTAACCCTCTGGTGGCCCTCGGCATCCTTAAACTTCAAGCTAGAAAAATCCAATCAAGAAGTGTTCCACTACCTCTAAAAAATCCACCAATGAGTCCAAAAGACCCAAAAATGGTAATATAGCCTCTTTCTAAGACTGATGTGGTTGAAAACTTCCTTAGTTATGACTTCTGCCAGTTTCACCTAGAAAAACTCCACTAAATTAGGAAAACTACAACTAAACTGGAGTCTTCCGCCAAATCCGGAGGTCTTCCAACTTAATCTAAAATTAAATTTAAGTGGGAATTTAAGCGCTAATTAAGCGCATTTAAGCGCCAACTTCTTGCTTAAGTTAATCCACACTTAACTTATGGATTAGCGCATAATTAAATATGTTTAAGGATTAATTAACCCGTGGTTTAGCGCTTTAAACCTCCACTTAGAATGGAGCTCCCATCGTTTGGTTATGTGTTGTGGTTCTATGGGATTGGGGTTGGCCCCCTCTCCTCCTGCTATCGAACAATATCAAATTTAAATATAATTCAAGTCCCATTATAATTAAGAGCCAATGTATAGCGGAGGTGGTAAGGCATGGCACTCGTAGTGGGGAGGTCACGGGGTCGAACACTGGCGCCTCCATAAAATTTTTACTAACAACCGTGAGGGCACGTGGCAGCCTCCGAGCTTGCCACATGTCATGACCTCATTGTTCCAACCCAAACCAACCAAAATTTGACACGTAGCCCAGATTCTCAACTAGTAAAATGCTCCCACTTAGCATTTGTTGAGTGGCCCAACTAGGGGAATATTCTTAGAATATTCCAAGGGATATTACTTGGAATATACATTTTTTTGACTAGATGGTACAAATCCCTAGTTAGCATCCCTCTCACAAAATTTATCTATTTATCCTAACGAACAGATCGCATTTCCGAGAGCATACGACAACCATTTTTCATGAAACGAAGTGTGTCAGAATCTGGATAACGAGAACTATGCAGTCATTCAGGTTAGAAACAATCTAAGAAATTTGTTTTTTGAGCTAAAATTTGAGCTCATGATCATGTATGAAATGATCTTATAAATTGGGTTGTGAGTTCCTTAGGTGTTGAGTCATCTAGCTATTAATAAAAGCCTCTATTCTTCCTATAAATTAAATTCATGTACAACACATTTTCTCAGGTAATGAAGTGTTATTTCTCTTCATTCTTCATATTATAATATTTTGGTAAAAATGTTGTTGAGCTTTGTAGTCTCATCTCTCAAAATTTTAATACTCTTTCATGACATAATTTCTTTACCTAGAGCTCCCTTCTTGCTTTTTTTTAAGATCTATTTTAAAGTTTTTTCATATCTAGTTTTTGATCTAGATCTATTTGGAATTTGTTACTTTCTAAAACAGATTGTAAGTAAGGATATCGACGAGCGTTTTAATACTCTTTCATAGTATTATAGCTTTACTTCAGGTTCCCTTTTATTTTAAAGTTTTTTGCAATGTAGTTTTGGATCTAGATTTGTTTGACGTTTGTTGCTTTCCAAGGTAGCCTGTAACTGAGGATACCGGCCTTCCTAATCGCATAGTTGCCCACCTTTGCCACACATAACCTAGGGCTCCTTGCACTCTCTCTTTGAAAGGATCAGTAGTGGTTTATGTGGTACTTCTTCTCTGCCCCAAATTTTTCCAGATCGGCGTAATATTGTCGTGGCTCTGTATGCTGAGGTTGTTGGAATTTCTGCCAATTCATAACACACAGAGGAATAAAAAAATCCCTCTACAAACACGGAGATAGCAATAAAAATCATGCACAGAGAGGTGGAGTAAAACTCTGTTTCATTTAAAAAAACAATAACTGTTACAAAAAAAAAAATTCCTCAGAATTGTTGTTTTGCCTCACAATACAAAGATGCTTATGGCTACTACAAGACACAACTCTCTCTCTCTCTCTGCATACACTGCTACTCACACAGTTTCACACAAATTTCTCTCTGTTTCACACTCTCTATCTTTTGGGCATACTCTGTCTTCTACTTCCTTCACAGTCACTGTTGTTTTCTGCCTTCGGGCATACACGGTAAAAAAATACATTGCCTTTTTTTTTATATAAAACATTTCGCACTAATGTTTATATATATTATAAACATATAAAAATTTTATAATATATATAATAAAGCTATATATATTAATCTAAGGTTTTAAATTTAAAACATGTCACAACATATTTAAAACGAATAAACATTAGAAGCATTAAGCCTAAAGTCTAAAACCTTAATGAAACTTCATCACAGATTTTAAACCATAAAACAAAAAACCTTTTTAATAAAAAATTGCATCCAATTTTGAGGGGGATGACTGGACTTCAATTTCTACGATAGCACTGCAATTGATCAATGCTTGACACGATGGCAGAATTCAAAAACCTTATGCATAAACTTTAATAAGTTTATCGCATCCATTTTGAGGCTAGTGACGTCAGCTTCAGTTTTGTGCGATGAGAATGTGATTGGTTGCAGGCTTTCCACCATGGAATCTTGGGCTTCATAGATGTGACATGGGGGCGTTTAAATATAAAACAAAACATAGTAAGGATGGATAGAGTAATGGTAGTAGGTGCAGTGGATTCAAGAGGCAGGATGGAGAGTTGGATTGCATGGAGTAAACCATGTAGTTTAATGCTGAGATAGGCTACGGCCTTATATAAAAAAAAAATGGATTTGCAAGAATTTAAATCGGGGTTGAATGCGCAGTTGCGTGCCAAACAAAATTTGAAGGATTTATGCTCTGCTATCATCCAGAATTAAATCAGAAACTGAATTTGTGTCCTCATTGCCACAGTTGCAGTTGGGTTTAAATTTCAACACTCCCCCTTAAACACAACTATTGTTCTCTTCCATACCCAGAAATGTTCTTAGGTAGTTAAAGATTTTATGCCCCAATGGTTTTGTCAATATATCAGTAGACTGATCTTCTGTTCTGCAATGCTTCAAAAAAATTTCTCCATCACTCACTAATGCCCTAATGTAGTGATACTTTGCATCAATCTGTTTTGTTCTTTTATGAAACACTGAATTTATTTTATGAAACACTGAATTCTTGGATAAAGCTATAGCTGAGCTATTATCACAATAAAATGTTGTGCCTTTAACTTCATCATGACACAAACTTCTTAACATTCTCCTCATCCATACTACTTGACATGCTGCTGCTATAGCTCCCACATATTCTTCCTCTACTGTTGATAATGCCACAATTGGTTATTTCTTAGAAGCCCATGAAATGGCTCCTAATCCCATATGAAAAACATTTCCAGAGGTGCTTTTCCTATCATCTATACTTCCAGCTCAATCACAGTCAGTATATCCAATCAATTCAAAATTTTCTGAAGTGGTGCATTCAATACCATACCTCTTTGGTCCTTTCACATACCTCAGAATTCTTTTTTTTCCTTTCCAATGTGTCTCCTTTGCCCTTTCCATAAATATTTAAATTAAACTTGCAGCATTCATAATATTAGGCCTAGTTGCAGTCAAATAAATAAGGCTACCAACTATGCTTTTATAGAAACTTGGATCAAAATCCTTACTACTGTATTATTTTCTTAGTTTCAATCCCATCATTGTAGGAGTAATTTTTTCCTTGCAATCCTGCATGTTGAATCTTTCCAAAACTTCTTTAACATAATTTTCTTAAGAAATAAAAATTTTATTTTTATTTTTCTCTACTTCTATTCCTAAGAAGTATCTTAGCAATCCCATATCAGTCATTTCAAATTCATCCTTCATGACTATTTTAAAATTCTCAATGAGGTAAGCATCATTACCTGTAAATATAACATCATCAACATACAAAACGACAATGAGCATCTTACCATATTTCCCCTTGATGTATAATGTGGGTTCTCCTTCACATTTCTCAAACCCATTTTCCAGTAGATAGGCATCTATCCTACTGTACCATGCTCTTGGTGTTTGTTTCAACCCATACAGATTTTTCTTCAATCTGCATACCTTGTGCTCTTGGCCTTCCTTCTCATAGCCCAAAGGTTGTTCAAAATAAACCTATTTCATCAATACTCCATTCAGGAATGTTGATTTCACATCCATTTGGTAAACTTTCCACTTGTGTTGTGCTGCTATGGATAGCACTGCTCTTACTGTTTCCATTCTTGCAACCGGTGAAAATGTTTCTTCATAATATCTTCCTTGTTTCTTCTTATAGCCTTTGACAACAAGTCTAGCCTTGTGCCTTTCAATCTTACTTTCAACATTTATTTTGGTTTTATAAGCCCATTTTATTCCAATGACTTCCTTACCTTTTGGGAGATCAACTAGTTCCCATGTCTTATTCTCCTCTATGGAATTTATTTCTTCATCCATAGCATCTATCTATTTCTTATCTTTTACTGCTTATTCAAATGCATAGGATCTTCTACATGAAAATATAATGAAAATAAAGAGTTCATACCATTCTTCTTCTTCATAAATTTCATTCAAACTTCTGAATCTGGTTCTTCTTTAACTTACGAAACTTGTGCTTGTAGAAGAACTCAAATCTGCTCCTTGTGATGTGCTTGGAGAAGCACTGTCATCACTTCTCAAGGGTGTTCTCTTACCTGCTTGTGGTGTCCCTTGTTTTCCTTGTGTTGTTGGAGGTGGTGCTGCTAATGAGGGATGTCTTTTAGCCATTTCTTCCTCATCATCATCATGAGACAAAAAAAATTTTACATTCACTATTTTCTCAATGCTTCCATCTGAAGCTTCTTCCTCAATAAATTGTACATCTCTGCTTATCATAAACTTCTTGGTGGATGGTTTATACAATCTGTATGCTTTAGATTCTTCACTGTATCCAAAAAATATGCACTTCTCCCCCTTAATGTCCAACTTCTTCCTTAGCTGATCTGGAATGTGTGCATATGCCACATTGTTATGTAACCAGCTCCAAAAATAGAAGAAAAGAGATATCAATGCCTTAGAAATAAGCCACTTCGAGGGGGCAACCTCCAATACACTACATAAATGAAAAATTCTTGGATGATACAATTTAAAAAACCTCCTTTCTATAAATAGGAGTCCATGTGGCCATAATATAATCCTAGTGGGCCACAATGTTATCCTAGCGGACCTAACAATAATAATTTAAGGGCACAATAACAAAATGGGGGTTACAAGGGTACAATAATAACAATAAGGGGGTTACACTAATAACAATAAGGGAATATACTAGTAATATAGGGACCTAACATGCCCCTCTCCTTCAAAAAAGTGTTGTCCTCAACACTTGAGTAGCTCTGGGTGCTTCTGTATAAAATTCTCATCCTCCCATGTAGAATCTTCAGTGGGTAAGTTCTTCTACTTGATGAGATACTCTGAAATCGATCGATTTCGTAGCTATCGAGTTCTTGTTTCCGTGACCGCTTCAGGTTCCAATATGATTTTTCCTTCCTCATCAAGTTCTGGCAATATTGTTTGAACTGGAAGATTTTCACCTATAACCTTCTTTAAGCATGAAACATGGAAAACTGGATGTACTCGCGAAGAAGCAGGAAGCTCCAATTTGTATGCCATAGTACAAATATTTTGCAACACCTTGTAAGGACCATAGTACTTTGGCGATAATTTATTATCCTTCTTAGCTTGCTTGAGGGACATTTGTTTATATGGTTGTAGCCGTAAAAATACCCAATCTCCTACATGAAAACTTCTCTCGCTGCGATGTTGATCTGCCTGTTGTTTCATTCGATTTTGTGCCAAATTCAGGTTATCCTTTAAGAGTTGGAGAACTTCTTGCTGATGCTCGATGTGATCTTCCACTGCTTGAACCTTAGAATTTTCCCTTAAATATGATGTGATGGATGGTGGATGATATCCATAAAGTGCGATAAATGGGGTCATTTTTGTTGCAGTATGGAAGGAAGTGTTATACCACCATTCAGCGAGAGGTAACCACTTGACCCATTGTGTTTGTTTATCAGATACAAAACAACGAAGATATCCTTCCAAACATTTATTTACTATCTCAGCTTGACCATCAGATTGAGGATGATAAGATGAGCTATGAGCTAATTGAGTACCCAAACAAGAAAATAACTCCGTCCAAAAATTTCCAGTAAAAATGGGATCTCTGTCGCTCACAATAACCCTTGGCTTCCATGTAGCTTTTGAATTATGTCCATAAATGTAGTAGCAACTGTACTTGCTTTAAATGGATGAGATAATGCACAAAAGTGTGCATACTTGGTAAGTCTATCAACTACCACCATGATGACACTCTTTCCTTTGGAGTTAGGTAGAACTGTGATAAAATCCATTGAAATCTCCTCCCAACGTTGACTTGAAATGGATAAAGGTTGTAGAAGTCCCGGGGTCTTAATTGTCTCAACTTTATTCTGTTGGCAAACCAAAAATTCTGCCACAAACTTTTGAATATCAGATTTAAGGCCATCCCAAAAAAATTCTTTCTTCACCCTGTGGTAAGTTTTTAAAAATCCTGAGTGTCCTCCTAAAGGAGAATTGTGCAATTCCAGAAGAATATTTTGTTTTAGTTAGGAATTCTTACAAAGATATAAGCGATATTTGTACCATAAGGAATCATTTTTCCAAGTAAATGTATCATATGTACTAGGATCTTGCTGCAACTTTTGAATGAGTGTCCATACATCTTTGTCCTTCTTCCATTCATCTCTTGCTTCGGTTATCCAATCTGGTTGGATAATATAAATGGCACAAAGCAATGCTTTGACCTCTTCATTCTTTCTTGAGAGTGCATCTGCAACAACGTTAAGCTTTCCTTTTTTGTAGATTATTTCAAAGTCATAACCCAACATCTTTGTGACCCATTTTTGCTGCTCTTCTGAAGATAGTCTTTGTTCCAAAAAGTGTTTAAGACTATCATGATCAGTTTTTACCTTGAAGTGTCTTCCCATTAGTTAAGTTCGCCATTTCTTTAGTGCATGTAGTATTGCTAACATTTCCTTCTCATAAATAGGTTTCTGTAAATACTTTCCTTTGATTGGACGACTTTCAAAAGCAATGGGTCTTCCTTCCTGCATTAAAACTGCACCAATTCCATTTCCTGAGGCATCACATTCCACAATAAAAGGTTTTTGTGAAGTCTGGCATAGCTAAGACCGGTGCTAGGCACATTGCCTCTTTAAGATGTTCAAAGGCCTTAGTTGCTTCAGGAGTCCATGAAAATGCATCTTTCTTCAATAATGTTGTTAGAGGTGCTGCTATTCTCACATAATTCTTAAAAAACTTGCGATAATACCCTGTTAACCCGAGAAATCCTCGCAACTTCTTTATGGTTGTGGGGACTTTCCTTTCCTTAATGGCTTTAATTTTGTTAGGGTCTACTTTAACACCCTCGTGAGATACAATATGACCCGGATATTCCACCTCTTGTACTCCAAAGAAACATTTGGATTTTTTTGCATATAATTGTTTCTCCTGCAATAGTTTGAGCACCCTGTCAACATATTCAACATGATCCTTCCAAGACCTGCTGTAGATTAGTATATCATCAAAAAATACTAGCACAAATTTTCTAAGGAAGGGTTTGAAAATGGAATTCATCAACCCTTGAAATGTAGAAGGTGCATTGGTAAGGCCAAAAGGCATGGCCAAAAATTCATAATCACCCTCATGAGTTCGAAATGCTGTTTTTGGAATATCTTCAGTCTTCATTCTAATTTGATGATATCCTGAACGAAGATCCAACTTGGTAAAATAAATTGCTCCATGTAATTCATCCAATAATTCATCGATCACAGGAATGGGAAATTTGTCTTTAATGGTGAGCTTATTGAGCTCCCTATAATCCGGACACATTCGCCATGATCCATCCTTCTTGTGTACCAATACTACAGGAGCAGAGAAAGAACTTTGACTAGGTTGAATTATACCCGCCTCTAACATTTCTGCAATCATACGTTCAATTTCACTCTTTTGGGCGTAAGGATATCTATAAGGCCTGATGTTTGGAGGAACACTTCCTGGAATCAAATGAATAGCATGATCATGATCACGAATAGGTGGGAATCCTTTGGGAGTTTCAAACACCTTGGAATGATTGTCCAAGACTTGTTGGAGATCTGCAGAAATAGATGATTTTGATGTCGGAACTTCTAGTGAGCATAATTGTGCAATTACGCCTCATTGTTCTTTCTTTAGAAGCTTTGTCATGACATTAAAGCTTATTATCCTTCCTGGCTTCCCTTCAATACCCCGTAATTCGACTTCCTTTCCTTCTGAAAAAAATTTCAAGAAAAGTTCTTGAAAATTAAAAGCTACCATCCCCAAAGATTGTAACCATTGTACTCTAGTACAACATCAGCACCTCCCATAGGAATGGAAAGCATTGGACTAGTCAATACATATTCCCCCATGGTTAGCTTAATATTATGGCATTTTCCAGAGCAATTTATAGTTCCTCCATTTGCAACCATCACTTGACATTATGGTGTTGGGTATAGGAAACAATTTAATTCCTTGGCTACCTTACAATGAATAAAATTATGGGTGCTACCTGAATCAATCAACACTATTACCTTTTTCTTCTTGATATGTCCTTCTATCTTGAGAGTTTGAGGAGTGGTAATTCCTGTCAGTGCATTACGATATGGTCGGATTCATTTCTTCCCCTTCTATGGCTGGGTCCTGGTGTATATCCTCTTCTTGTTCATTTTCTTCTTCCTCTTCACAATCTATGTAAAATAATTTCTTCTCAGCACACTTATGACCTTTAGTGTATTTGCTATCACAACTGTAGCAAAGCCCTTTTTCTCTTTTTCTTCCAATTGTTGTGGTGTCAACCTTGTAGGTTGTGGAAATCTAGGCGTAGCAACACTTCCTTCTTTATAGAATTGAGTGGTAGGCTTCCTTGTCGCCATAATTTTACATTCAACTTTTCTTGCCAACCTGAATTCCTTCTCCAATGAATCAGGTTCCAGAACACGAATTTCATGTTGTATGTTATCCTTTAAAGTGCCTATAAAGAGATCAATCATGTGTTCCTCTGGAATATCAGTTACCCTTATATTCAATTTTTGGAAGTCCTCAATGTGCTGCCCCACTAAACCCTTTTGTTTGAGATTTATCAATTGGCTAAAGAAGGTGTTGCTCTTTGTATCCTCATAATGTGCTATCATTTCCTCCGTAAAAATTGACCAAGTGACAATTGTTTTACGGGAGCAAAGCCATCGATACCATACAAATGTATTTTGTTCTAAATGAAAAGTTGCAATGCGTACCTTTTGTGTGTTTTGCACATTATGGAGATCAAAATATTGCTCCATCTGTAGTATCCATGTTACAGGATCCTTTCCATCAAACTTCCTCATATCCATTTTTGGAATATGGTGGTTCTTTCCGCCAACATTAGAGTTTATGAAGTCACGATTAACATTTATTTTGTTCTCATCATGAGTTTCCTCTACTATCTTTTCACCATTAGGAAACATTTATTGTATCAACTTTGTCAAACCTTCCATGTCTGCTTTTAGATCATTCTTCATGTTTTCCATTTTAGCTTCCATGTCATCCATCTTAGATTCCATGCCAGCTTCCATGCCATCTATCTTAGATTCCATGCCTTTCTTCAAACCATCCATATTATTCTTCACACCATCCATCTTTGCTTCCACGCCTTTCTTCAAAACTTCCATTTCATTTTTTGTTGCTCTTTGCAAGGGCGAAATTTGGTGCACTTGCTCTTGTAATTTTGATAGATCATGTTGCAATTCTTCATCTTCATGAGTCATAGTAGAGCCTTCTGAAGGCTTAATGGGTGTTGAATTTTTTTTAGGGGCCATTTTAGAATCCAATATTGATATCTATTCTACAAGATGCCCTTGGAATCAATTCAACTTGATTCTTCAAACAAGACTTATGCAATTCGGAAAAACAATACACACCTTTTACTAGCTTTGAGGAGCTCGATATTGAAATTGAATTATCTCTGTAATTGAAAATCTTCGATATCTGAAATTTAGCCCTGTAGTAGCCCTCTGAAGCTTCTTTCAAATGCCACAGGTCTGACCTGATTTGGATTCTCCAAGACAAAGTTGTGTCCAATCTCCCACAATGACCTAATTCTGGACTGGTTCAGTAGAGAGAACTTGTACGACTTGCCACGTGTCACTGTTTTGTCCTTTGTCTCTGAAATTGATAGCTCAGAAACTTCAGTCTGTGTACTTGCAACCAATTTTTACGGCACTTCAATCCAATGCCCAGAGAGAGAGTTATTGAAGTTTTCCCACGATCACCTCTTTGAGATGAAATTCAGGAGCCTGAAAAAGCACTACCTTCCACAGATCATATCTCCAAAAATATTGCGAACCAAGCTCTGAAATGTTTCAACAATTTTCCTCAGGATTTCATATTCGCACCCTAAAAAATTTAGATTCTGATCCTTCGTAGAAAAAAATTTATAGCGCAAATGCCATGATGACCTGTTTAGATTAAATTGAGGAGCCTGCAAGAATACCTAACTTCCACAGATCATATCTCTGAAAATATTGTGAACCAAGCTTTGAAATTTTTTGATGATGTTCATCAAGATTTTAGCTTCGCACCCTAAAAATTTTAGCTTCTGAAACTTCGTAGAAAAAAAGTTATAGCGCAAATGCCACGATGACCTGTTTGGAAGCGAAAAACACGAATCCAAAGCTCTGATACCAAATGTTGTGTAACCAGCTCCAGAAATAGAAGAAAAGAGATATCAATGCCTTAGAAATAAGCCACTTCGAGGGGGAAACCTCCAATACATTACATAAATGAACAATTCTTGGATGATACAATTAAAAAAACCTCCTTTCTATATATAGGAGTCCATGTGGCCATAATATAATCCTAGTGGGCCACAATGTAATCCTAGCCGACCTAACAATAATAATTTAAGGGCACAATAACAAAATGGGGGTTACAAGGATACAATAATAACAATAAGGTGGTTACACTAATAACAATAAGGGACTATACTAGTAATGTAGGGACCTAACACACACAACCAAAAACTCTCATGTGGGTGACATATTATTTTATGCCACTCCATGCTTCTTCTAGAACTATGTTCATAACACTCTTTGTTGGGAATCTATTCAAAACATATGCTGCACAATGTACAGCTTCAGCCCGATATTCATTTGACAAATGTTTTACCTTCAACATACTTCTTACCATATCCATGATGGTTTTATTTTTCCTCTCAGCAACTCCATTTTGTTCATTAGGGGAATTTTGAGGTCTAAAATGGGCCTCCTAAGGAAATTATAAAATAATAGTGGAAAAAATCAAATAAGATTTGATGACATCATCAAATTTAGAGGGAAAAATGAAAAAACTACTTTTTTGATTCATATTTTCAACTTATCTCCCAAAGTTTTTACTCAAATTTCAAGCGGGAGTACTCGTTGGATGCGGAATTTAATTCCTCATCCAAGGAGTACCCATTTTGCATACTTTCGATGGGTCCTACTACCCAGTGAAATACATAAATAAACGTGGGGTTGTCACGTTTTTATGTATTTCTCATTTTTCATGTGAAAGAGTTCATCGAAAGTATGCAACATGAAACCACTCCTTGGATGAGGGAATTAGAATTAACATCAAACAGTGCTCACCCCCCCCCCAATTAAAAATACAGGAGATGGGTTAAAATACAAGTTGAAAAAGTAGTTTTATTATTTTATTATTTTTTAATATTTTTACTTTTTTACTACAAAAATCGTGAATCATCCATTATGGATGACATCATGATCTTGAATCCTATTGGTTCTTATAAAGTTTATTTTGGTTGTACATTTTTCTTAGGAGGCCCATTTTAGACCTCAAAATTCCCCTAATGGTGGTGTATACCTTGTTGTAAATTTCTTATGTATCCCATTTTCTCTGAAAAAACGCAGAAATTATTTGGAGATATATTCTCCTCCTCTATATTTTCTTAAGAATTTAATATGTTTCCCACTTTAATTCCCTACAAGAGATTTAAAGTGGCAGAATTTTTCAAACACTCCACTCTTCACTTTAAAGAAATATACCCATTTTTTTCTTGTGTAATCATCAATAAAGGTAAGCATATAGTGGCTGCCTGCTAATGATGGTGTTTGCATTGGTCCACACAAATCAGAATGGACAATTTCTAAGGGTGCTTTTGCCCTTATGCTCTTTCCTGATGGAAAGCTTTCTCTGTGTTGTTTGCCCAAGATGCAGCCTTCACATAGGCTATCTGGCTTTTCAATCAATGGTAATCCCTTTACCATTCCTTTCCTATGCAAAAAATTCAGACCTTCAAAGTTGAGATGCCCAAACCTCAAGTGCCATAACCAGTTTTCATCTTTTTCTTCTCTTTGGAATGTCTCTTGTGTCATTGTTGCCATTGTAGCTCCTTTCTTCAAATCTGCTCTCATCTTGAGAGGAAAAATTCTATTTCTTTTCATCTTCACTTGTGCAATGCATTGCTTGCTTGGTGGCTTATCCATGATGGTGCATACATCATCTTCAAAGAAAACATTGTAGCCTTTCTGAATGAGTTGTCTAATGCTCAAAAGGTTACACTTCATACGAGGCACATATTAGAACATTTACTCTTCCTTTCCCAATGACAGAGACCTTACTGTCTGTCCCCAATGTTACTTGAGACTTCACATTTTCATCAATCATGGAAAACATTGAAATGTTTCCAGTCATATGGTTGCTACATCCTAAATCTAGAAACCACGTATCTTCATTTTTCTCTTCAGCCATATCACATGCTAAAAATAAGTTCTCTTTACTGAGATTTTCTTTTGTAAAACTAGCACTGGGTCTACTACCCATGTCACTCTGTTTCTTCCTACATTCATTGGAATAATGCCCATACTTCTTACAGTAATGACATTGGACTTGGGATTTATCATACCTTTGTCCATGTGCTTGATTTTGTCCACCTTGTCAGTTGTTGCCTTGGCTTTGATTCTGACTTTGATTGCTACCCCTTCCACTTGTGTTTGCAGGGATATTTCTTCCTCTATTTTGGCTTCTGCCTCTTCCTTTTCCTTTGTAGTTTCCTCTGCCTTGACCTCTTCCTCTTCCAAAGGACATTTGGGTCTTGAAGGCATGCACCAAAGATGAGTTTGTTGTTATACTCAATATTTTTTCATGTGCCATCAATGATGCATGAAGCTCCTCAACCGGTAAACAATGAGAGATTCTTTTCCTCTTCAATGATTGTTACTATCACGTCAAATCTTGAGGGTAAGCTCTTCAATACATTCTCCACTATTCTTCTTTCTTCTATTATCTCTCTATGAGATCTCATTTGGGTAACCAACCCAATCAACAATGTGAAGAATGAGTCTATTATATCATACTCTTTCATGCAAATGACTTCAAAATCTCTTCTCATTAATTGAAGCTTTGCAGTCTTTACCTTCTCCATACCTTGGTAGGTTGTCTAGAGGGTATCCCATGCATCCTTGGACCTCTTTGCTGCTGTAATTCTTGGAAATATACTTTCATGCACTGCCTAATAGAGATAGAAGAGGGATTTTAGGTCCTTCTTCCTATTACTCTTCAGCAAATCCTTCTCTTCCTATGTTAAGGCAATATATGGTTGTTCATCTGATGGTTCTTCTAAACCATCTTCGATGAGCTCCCATAAATCTTGAGAGGAAAATAGGGCTCTCATTGTGATTTCCCAATAGTCATAGTTCTTCTCATTGAACTATGGGAGTTGAGTATTTACCATACTCGTGCTTATGCTGGCTTCTGCCATAGCTAGCTTACTGAACTAATCTTTTAAAAACGTGACTGTAGTTCTTTATTGAACCTTCTCACTGCTGAGAGATCAAATTTGTCTCCAAAATACTTCTCTGGACTGCACTCTTTATAATAAACACAAAACAAAACTCTCTTTTGGTAAATACTTAGCTTTGCTGATCTTTTACACTGCTAGTCGAAAGCTTCAAAAACTCCTTGTCCCTTTAGCTTCTTTGGCAAATTCAAAGAGCCTGGACTAGCTCTGATACCGTGTTGGAATTTCTACCAATTCCTAACAAACAAAGGAATAAAAAAATCCCTCTACAAGCACAGAGATTGCAGTAAAATTAATGCACAAAGAGGTGGAGTAAAACTCTGTTTCATTTAAAAAAAACACTGACTGTTACAAAAAAAAAAATTGCCTCAGAACTATTATTTTGCCTCACAATACAAAGATGCTTCTGGCTACTACAACAGACATCTCTCGCTCTCTCTACATACACTGCTACTCACATAGTTTCACACAGCTTTTTCTCTGTTTCACACTCTCTTTCTTTTGGGCATACTCTACCTTCTACTTCCTTCACAGTCACACTGTTGTTTTCTGCCTTCGAGCATACACGATAAAAAAATACACTGTTTTTTTTTATATAAAACATTTCCCACTAATATTTATATATATCATAAACATATAAAATGTTTATAATATATATAATAAGGCTATATATATTAACCTAAGGTTTTAAATTTAAAACATGTCGCATCATATTTAAAATGAATAAACATTAAAACCATTAAGCTTAAATTATAAAACCTTAATGAAACTTCATCACATATTTTAAACCATGAAACAAAAAAACCTTTTTAATAAACCATCGCATCCAATTTTGAGGTGGATGACTGGACTTCAATTTGTGCGATAACATTGCCATTGGTGAATGCTTGACACGGTGGCAGACTTCAAAAAGCTTATGCATAAACTTTAATAAGATAATCGCATCCATTTTGAGGCTGGTGACGTCAGCTTCAGTTTTGTGTGATCCGAATGTGATTAGCTATGGGCTATCCACCGTGGAATCGTGGGCTCCATAGATGTGATGTGGAGGCATTTAAATATAAAACAAAATGCAGTAAGGATGGATAGAGTAATGGTGGTAGGTGAAGTGGATTCAAGAGGTGGGATGGAGAGCCGGATTGCATGGAGTAAACCATGGAGTTTGATGTCGAGACAGGCTATGGCCTTATATAGTAAAAAATTGGATTTGCAGGAAATTAAATCGGGGTTGAATGAACGGTTGCGTTCCAAACAAAATTGGAATGATTTATTCTTCTATTGTCCTTCGGCATTAAATCAGAAACTAAATTTGTGTCCTTTTTGCCACAGTTGTAGTTGGGTTTAAATTTCAACAAAGGTTCCTCAGGGTCAGGGTCAAGGTAGCCCCGAAGAATTTAAAGTTGTTGTCTTTGGATTACATTTACCTTGTGCAGTGAAAGCTCAGCGGATTGTTTACACATAAAACCTAGAAACAAACCACGCCTTCAAGCTAACAATAACCGCATCAAGGGAGCCACTCTCTACCTAACCAGTCAGTCACAGTGAAGTCTGCGATTTTTTTTTAGTAGTTCGTAAGTGTGGTGTTCCGAGGCTTCATTTAATAAATCTACCGTCCTACAGGTCGTGGAAGGAATTGTAATTCTACGGAGCCGGAAAAGGAAAGGGTTATCATGGTGCATGCATACGTTTAACATACCAATGAGTTGAATCAGAGTCGGAAGAGTGTGGAGGCTGCTATGTTCGAGGCCTAATTCAACAGTCTACCATAAATTCTCAACACACCATATAAATTTGAAAAAAAATTCATTTTAATTTGACAGTTCTTTTAATTTTCTTACATAAATGTAAAAAAATAAAAAGAGAGAAAAAGGAGAAATCCTGATTAAAAAATGAAAGGAGAAAGGATATCATCAAAAGTGTTTTTTCAGTTAAAAAAAAAGAAATAAAGAGAAAGACATTAAAAGAGAAAGAAAGGAATTATATATATATATTAAAAAGTTAAAATGGTTTGAAAATTTTGGGGTTTTGAAATTATGGTCAAGTTAAGGATAAAAGAGTTACTTAATATCTATAATAATTGTTACAATACAAGGAACTATGGTAAATTTTAAGTGAAAACCAACTAAATTTTACAAAACAAGTTGAAAAATTTGCCTACAAGAATAAATTGGATGAAACAATGGGGCTGATTGGACTTCATGTTTCAAACAACCTATTATTTCATCTTGAGGAATATAACACTTCCAAAGAAAGCTCGGATAATACTTCGAAATAAAGCTAAGATAAACTAGCCTTGTATTTGGAGGTGTCAATGAGTTCCATACTTTAGAATTGTAACCTAAACTGTCAACCCTAGTACATGATGAGCATCCCTCTATTGAGGAGTTTCCTTCTCAATTTAGGTCATTGTTGTCTCAATTAAAAGCATATGACAAGGAGAAAAAGGACATTGAATGTATTTTATTGATCTTGTTAAAACTAAAGGGAGCTTTCCATGTTTTAACATCTACCTTCTATGGAACAAGGAATGTGGCCCTTGGTGACAAATTTAAATGCCCATATTTGAGATATTTTATGGTCGTCTCATATGAGAACAAACTAAGTTAGAGCAACTAGATGATCCCTCTCACTCTTCAAATTAGGCTTTGGTGAATCATAACTTTGAAGGTCAGTATAAATCTCGGTCTCCAAAAAAGAAAAATCCTACACAAACCCATCAGTCTCCTCCAAGCCTAACCAGAATACTAAGTCTTCTCCTCCAGTTCAAAGAATGAAGGATCTTCCTCAAAGAAAAATAACAATGGACTTTTCTCCCCATGAGGTAATGGGAGAACAATGGACTTTTCTCCCAATCGGGTATTTGGAGAACAATGTGCTTTTCTCCAAATCGGGTATTTATTAGAGAACTATATGATCATGTAGTTGTTGTTGCTATTGGACAAGTTTATCATGCCTCTAGATTATATAATTTTTTCCACTTTTGACCTTCGTTTTCTTCTTCTTCTATAGGTAATGTCAATTCATTAAGTAATTTTTGTAATGAAATATTTTTCCATCTAAATTATAGATATTTGCATCTGATGTACACAAAAAAATAGTTTCAGGTCTTCCAATGTTTTCTTGTACTCATGTAGTGTGTCTAGGTTGTGCTCTTGGAAAACAACACCAATATACCTTTCCTAAATGGAAAGCGTCAAGGGAAAAAACAAATCTTGAGTTGGTGCACAATGATTTAATGACATTTTTAAGTCCTCTTTTTTAGGGGCCAAATATGCATTAACTATTATTTATGATATTTCATGGTACTCTTAGGTGTATTTTATCATGTACAAAAGTGAAGTCTTTGTAACCTTCAAGACATTTAAGGCTCTTGATGAGAAACAATCCTCATGCTCCCTTAAAAAGGTACACACGAATAATGGGTGGGAATATGTCAGCAAGTCATTTCAATTTCTTTGTAGATAACATGACATTATTTACTAGCATTATGTTCCCTACACCCCTCTGCAAAATGGTGTAGCAAAAAGGAAGAACATGAAACTTAAGGAGATGGATAATTGCATGATACATTCCAAGAACATGACACCTACATTATGGTTTGAAGCCACTAATTATGCTAATTACATTCAGAACAAGATACCTCATCAGGAAGTTCAAAATATGACTCTAATGGAATCTTGGACACATGAGAATTTTGATGTCATTTCCTTCATGGTATTTGATATCCTTTCTTGGGCATTAATTCCATATGAAAAACATAAATATATGGAAAATAAAAGTGAAGAACTAATATTTGTTGGTTATTTTGAGGACATGAAATCTTATATACTCTTCTATCCTACCTCTAAGGAAGTTGTGTTTTGAAGAGATGTCCAGTTTGATGAAAACAGAAATCAAGGATCATCATATTCCCTTTCTCCTTCATATTCAATTATTGTCTATGATTCTAATAATTATGATGCTTTTGCAGATATCTCAGAAGAAGAAATTTATACTAAATTTCCTTAGCTACACTACAATAAAAAAGGACATTGGTGAGGGTCATGCTTGTGATGGTCCTTTAAGGTCTGTCAACAATGTCACATATGGTGACGGTCCTTAAAAAGGCGTTGTTGTAAGTGTATATAGTGATGGTCCTTTAAGGTTCGTCACCAAATCCATTTTCAATGACACTTTTGGTGAGGGTCGTTAAATTCCCATCACTAATTTGCTCTTTGGTGACACTTCTAGTGACGAACTTTTAATGACCCTCACCAATGATCTTTTTGTTACTTTTGGTGATGACCAAAAATGTTCGTCATCATTCATCATTCTAATGATTTTTTAGTGATGCTATGTGCCTATTAATATATTTTTTGTCAAAAGATAATGATTTAAGACCATTATTGTGGAGTCTTCTTTATAATATTTCCAATGCCATAGTGGTTAGAGTTAGTCAATTTGTTAAGAAGTAATTAGTTTGTATCATCTCTCTCAAGTAATGACTAGTCAAATAGAGTTTTCCTATGAGTCAACACATGATTCATATCTATTAAGTTTATTATCGAGAAAATTCCCTTTAGATAAAGTTCCTCTAGTGTGTAGGAAATATATTATTTAATACTTAATCAAACTACATCAATTCTATTAATGAGAAAGACATAACACTCCTCAAAAATCTGGGCACACCTTAAATTAATGCTTTGGCACACACTAACATTTCTTAGCACCTCACATGTCTTGGAACATCTTTGTACCTAGAAGATCTTGTCATGACACTGACACCCAAGCACATGGTGGCATGCGCTAGCACAACATAGAACTCTCCTAGCATGTTTTGGCATGCATGTAGTCCCTAGAATTCCTTGGAACACCTTGGTTGCATGCATTGACATACATTATCACTTGGCACACAGTGCCACTTGGAATGTATTGGGACCTATTATTAGTGTGCCTAGCATGCCCCTTTTGAAAAGTACAAAGTCCCAACTTATTAACCCTCTTATCTATTCATTTCCTTTCATTTATCTTGGTTATTCCTTTTGTTTCCTTGACACTTCTTGACACATATTGACATACCTTGGCACGTAGGACATCCTTAGCACCTGGTATGTATTGGCACATCTTGGCACTATTTAGCATATATAATTAGCACACCCTGGAACTCCCTAGCACACTTTGGCACTTCTTGACATGCCTTGTTATTCCCTACCATGCCTTACTAATGCTTAGCATACCTTATGACTCCCTCCTTGGCATGAAAACTACCACTCATTAACATTGGTCCCTGGCACATGTTCCTTATATTCATTAACCTCCATGATTTTTAACCTAATGCTCCCTTAATGTTTTTTCCTAATATTCCTTAATTCTCCTTAACATTCAGTAGCACTCTCTTGCACACATTACCACTCTTCAACATCCCTTCCACTTCATAACATGCATAACACTCCCTGACACATATTGGCTCTTGGCACGTGTTGGATCTTGGAAAGTCTTAGCATGTATGGAATACGTTGATATGGCTTGGTATTATTTGGCATGGTTTAAAATTAAATTTATTTGAGATCAATTATTGGAAAGTAGATGAGAAGAAACAATAGAACACTTGGCCCTTAGAATGGACTAAGACTTTCCACTTGGCACCTATTGGCGCCTGGTGTTGGTGTACCTAGCATGCCCCTCTTGGAAAAGGTAAATTGATGATTTAATCACCCTCTTATGTGTTCATTTCCTTTTATTTTAACTTGTTTCTCACTTTTGTTGCCTTGACAGTCCCTGGCACGCATTGACACACCCTTGCACACCTTGGCATGCCTTATCACTTGGCACATATTAGCATGTTTGACATGCCTTCGCACTATATGGCACTGTTGAGGAGGTAAATCCCCTCTGTGAACAGAGGCGATCCCTACTAGCCCAGCAGGGGTCTAGCAACAATCATACAATGTTACAGCGCAAGTTCCTAGTTACAGATACAAGACCAAAGATGGAGGCCTACCTGGAGTCCAATGCTATGATCCGTAGAAGAGAGCGTTCCCGTTCCTCAGCCTCGGCAGATCACAATCCCTCCACGATCTCCGCGATGGACACCTGCACATGCAAGAAACAACACGAATACAAGCATAAAATCCAGAATACGCAACTAGATATCAGTCAGAAAGGATATAACTCATATTAACATAAGTGAAAACAGAGTGGAACCATAACCATAATCATTCATTAAATAACAATCGAAAGAGAGTACAACCAATGTTCTGACGCCGTGATCTCTTTCGGAAGGGTCCCCAGTCGTTCACATCTCGCAAAGCTCGCCAGGGAAATGGAAAACCTCTCTTGAGTCTCTCGACGATAGTCTCCTTACTTGAGTCGGCCTTTAGGGAAGAAATAGGGCTCTTACAGCATGAAGGCTCTTGGGAATTAGGAGATTCAAAGCTTAGGCACTTCAATACTAGCTTGCAATGGCAATAGGCAAGCTTTTATAGATGAGGAAGGAGGGAGTTGGGATCCCTATTATTGTGGGATTGGCCCTATCATGAAGGAAGGTCCCATGAAGGGTGGCAAACAACTTCCCTTCCATAGAACTCCCGTAGCCAAACCTCCCAACTCAAGATAGGCAATGGTTTCTGAGTTGGTTGAAACACAACTTCCACAATCTTTATTTAAAAAACACTCCTTAAATTGGCTAGCGCGACTGCTGCTCTGGGACAGAGTGCCAGTTGGCGCAGCCTCTTTGCAAGATTTTCCCCATTGGTGCGAGTGATGAACTGTCTTCCCGCG
Organism: Pinus albicaulis; assembly: GCA_034641835.2. Lineage (NCBI taxonomy): Eukaryota > Viridiplantae > Streptophyta > Pinopsida > Pinales > Pinaceae > Pinus > Pinus albicaulis. Next base: position 89,369,240 of record MU968411.1, read on the forward strand.
CCAATGCAAAAGGAGATGTTTTCATGGTTTTTTGCAAGGAGATGTCTTTAGGGCAATTGAATCTCATGCTTAGAGGAATGCAATGATGATGGTTTCAAGGCATGACATTGCTCACAGGTCACATAATGGGTCCTCCATTGTGCGGGACGGGGAATGGTAGGGACGATGACAAATTACTGTGTAACAGGCACATCTTAGCATTCCCTACCATGCCTTGGCACTCATGTCTTCACAACAAGCCTTTAATTTTTTTCATGACTTGAGAACCCAATCAAGTCCTTGGCTACTACAGTTCATGCGACAATATTGGCCTGCTTCAACCGCAACAACTTGAATAGTTGTACCTAATACAAGTAGAATATGCCTTGTTCACCTAAGAACTTCCTATAACTCATCTTATGCCACTCATGTCCAAGCTCAACTTGTCCCACTTAACTAGTTACCAAAACAACGATCACTTGATCTAGCCATGGCCATAAAAAAACTAAGAAACATAGCTTACAGTACAGGAAATATTTCACATGTATGTTTAATTCATATAAAAAGTAGAACATTGACTGAGAGTTTGCAAGAACCACAAGATGCACAAGGCACACAAGTGCCCCAAAACTTATACAGAACAATATACAATATGCAAATATCTAGAATAGTTTAAAACATGAGCATGTAGCCAAAGTGTGCCACATATCATTTTAAAAAATAGCTAAAGCGAAAACAATGTTGTGCCTAGCACAAACTGATTTCCCTTTGTTTAAAATTGCTATGTCTAGCCTCATATAACAACCTAGGATTGCCTCCTGTAAATCCTATTCTAAACTTCTCCTAACACGTTTTGTCCTTAGAAAACTTGAATTCGCTGACACTCCCTGGCACACACTTGTATTCATTCCTTTACATGAATTTTGACCTAGTTATCCCTTGATATGCCCCAACACTCCCGAACACACTAGTCCAGCATGCATTGAAATTATTCTACATGTGTAGCATGCATTTTAATTCCCTTTCATGCCCTAACCCTCCTTAGCTATCATGCCCTCACAACTACCCTTACTTAATTTTCAACTTGGGAACCCAACCAAGCCCTCGCTTGACTAAAAGAGCCTGACCAAGTTACAGTTACTACAACTAGACTATGTTGTTGAATTGTGTAGCTTTGGAGGTACTCCACAAGCCTAGTGAGATGGGTTTGTGTGAGTTTGGTCACAAAAGGCTTTGTGGGAAAAGAGGCCAAGCAAAGGTATTTTGGACCCAAGATGCGATTTAAAATCTAAAAGAAAATTAAAAAGGAAAATTAATATTTCCTAAGGTCTAAGTGGATAAAACCTGTAAGTTCTAGAGGGTTCCTAAGAGGTCTAGGAAAAACTATTTAAGGAGGCCTTAGGATGAAGGAAATAACATCAAGTGAGAAGGAGCTCATTTGATCAAGGGGGAGAAGAGAGATGTAGTCCTAAAGAGGCCATGATCATTAGCATGTCTATCATTCATTAAGATGCCTTAGTATGATTTGTCATGGTTTAATATTAAAGTTATTTGAGATCAATTATTGGAAAGTAGAAGAGAAGTAACAGAGGATGATTTGGCACTTAGAATGCACTAACACTTGGCACTTGACACTTGTTTCCACCTAGTGTTGGTGTGCATTGCATGCCCCTCTTGGAAAATGTAAATTTATGACTTGTTAATCTTATGATGTGTTCATTTCCTTGTATTAAAAACTTGTTTATCCTTTTTTTTTCCTGGATAGTCCCTAGCATGTATTGTCACACCCTTGCACATCTTTTCATGCCTTAGCACTAGACACATATTAGCATATTTGACATGCCTTCTAACTAGCTGGCACATGTTAGCATTCCCTAGCATGCCTTGGCACTCATGCCCTCACAACTAGCCTTACATTTCTTCATGACTTGGGAACCCAATCAAGTCCTTAGCTACTCCAATTCATGTGACATTGTTCTGCTTCAGCCGTAACAACTTGATCAATTGCACCTACTACAAGTAGATTGTGATTTGTTCAGCTAAGAACTCCCTATACCTCATCTTAGGCCACTCACGTCCAAGCTAAAATTTACCCACTTAAGAACTTACCAAGACAAGGATCACATCTATCCATGGCCATAAAACAACCAAGCAACATAGCTTACATAGGAAATATTTCACACGTATGTCTGATTCATATAAATATTAGAGCATTAACTGAGAGTTTGCAAGAACCAAAAGATACATAAGACAAACAAGATATAAGTCGGCACAATCCGACTGCCTCAAAACTTATACACAACAATTTACAATATGAAATTTTCTAAAATAGTTTAAAACATGACCATTTGGCCAAAGTGTGTCACATGTCATATAAAAATAATAGATAAAGAAAAATAGTATCGTGCCCAACACAAAGTCTCCCTTTGTCTAAAATTGTTTTCTCGAGCCCCTTATAAAAATCATAGGCTTGCCTCTTGCAAATCCTATTATGAACTTCTTCTAACACACTTCATCCTTGGCACACTTGAATTCACTAACACTCCCTCACATACACTCTTAATTGTTCATTTCCATGCATTTTGACCTAGTTCTCCCTTGTGATGCCTCGACACTCCTTAACACTCCTCAACATGCATTAAAATTTTCTAGCATGTGTTAGCACACCTTTTCATTCCTTGGTATGCCCTAACCCTCCCTAGTTATCATGCCCTCACAACTACCCTTACTTAATTTTTAACTTGGGAACCTAGCCATGTCCTTGCTTGACTATAGGAGTTGGACCAAGTTATGATTACTACAACTAGACTATGTTGTTGAATTGTGTAGCTTGGGAGGTACTCCACAAGCCTAGTGTGATGGTCTTGTGTGAGTATGGCCAAAACCTGATTTGTTGGAAAGTAACCCAAGAAAAGGGCTTTGGACCTGAGATGGGTTTTAAACTATAAAAGAAAATAAAAAAGAAAAAATAATATTTCCTAAGGGCTAAGTGGATAAAGTTTGTAATTTCTAGGACATTCTTAAGAGGCCTAGCTAAGAAAACATATCTAAGGAGGCCTTAATATGAATGCGAGAACATCAAGTGAGAAGGCGCTCATTTGATCAAGGAGGCCAGGAGAGATGTAGTCTTAAAGTAGGTCGAGTTAGAGGGTTGAGTAGTGTTGCTAAAGGGAGGCAATGATCATCCACCAATAGTAAGATCATCATGTGAGGGTTCACAAGAATGTCACATACCTTAATGGGTTCAAGATAGGAAGTAGGATGGCATATTTTTGGTTCTCTTATGGCAGATCAAGCTCAAGAGAGGCGACTCATGAGAATTTAGGCATGTGATTTCAGTGGTGTTTTTGTGTGAAGGCCGCATAAAATTTTGAAATAGTACAGAGTGTAGAGACCCTAACTTGTGGTGGTTAGTAGGTTGCAAGGTCTGTGATAAATAACACCACAACTGGAGGAGGGTATACACTAGAATTAAGGGCTAGAACAGAAGTAGTCGTAGATGTAATATTGACTGAGGTAACCATAGTTTGAGAGTCATAGAGATCTAAAGTTCAAATAAATATTTGGTCAAATAAATGCACAGAATCTATGGATCCATATGAGCTAGGCCGAGTCTCTTATGGAGGAAAGAGTTTTTGTTTTTTATATGGGTGGATAAGGTATGTTCTAAAGAAATTAGAATAGAAGTATAATTCCCTATTTAATGAGTTTTCCTGGCATGTTCAATCTATAAGGTATACCATTAAGACTGTGACAAATTTGAATACAAGAAGAGGGGTTGTGACCCTTATATAGAGGTTTATCTCTGCAATATATACCACAAATTTGGAATATGGTTTGCAGAAGTATGTGCGGAGATAGAAAATCCAAAGGAAGGTGGAACCTGAGTAGAAGATGGAGTAGAAGAAATGTGCCATATGAGGAATGGTTTGACATGAAGAGGAGTCTATTTTGGTGGAATTTCCATAGAGTTTTGGACAGAGATCTGAAGCAGCCTATAAATATTTAGTCAATGGACTCTAAATGGATGATTTGTGACCCTATTTCAATCATCTACAAATTGTTAGAAGGATGATAATATGAGTTGTTCAGATTTTTTCATATATTGGACAAAAAAAAATTGGTACACAAGAATAGTGATTTTGAGAGGACTCAAATCACTATTAGGTGGACTATTTGAAGAGCCGTATATTATGGCAATGTTGTGGAAACTAGATCAGTAAAATAATTGACTGTGGTTGGGAAAATTGATGGCAGTCCAAGTAAAATTGGAGGGTTTTTAGGTGGATGTCAAATAAGAGCTCTAAGTCTTGTACTTGTGAAGGAAAACAAGACCGATAGACGAGTAGGTGTACTGGGCCTAAGAACGTGCATACTTTTAAGGAATAAAGTAGTAGTCAAGTGGGCTAGAAACTATCCCTAGTTCATTGTATTGTGCCATTGAGAAGAATGGAAACGTCCATATCCCTAGCACTCTATTATTCCTTAGCACTGCCAAACATGCCTTTTCAGTCCTCCTTAGCACACTTGGAACTCGTTGAAACTTCTTGTCACACACTCTTATTCATTCATTTCCATGCATTATGATAAAGTGCTCCCTTGTGTTTCTCCAGCACTCCTTAACACTCCTTGGCACACATTGGCACACCCTGGAATTCCTAACATACCTTGTCACTCCCTCATTAGAACACCTATAAATTTATAACACTCCCTATCACACACTCCTATTCATTAATTTCCATGCAATTGAAACTAGTCGTCCATTATGTTTCCCCAGCACTCCCTAGCATGCGTTAGCGCCAAACCCTAATACCTAGCACATATTGGAATGCCTAACATGACTTGGAAATTTATATCATGTGTTATAACTTCCTAGGATTCCCTGCACACCTTGGCACTTCCTAGTTGTCATTCCCTCATAGATAAACTTACTTTTTTTGTGACTTGGGAACCCAACCAAGTCATTAAAAAAAAGTGTCGTGTCTAGCACAAAGTATCCCTTTGTATGAAACTACTTCATCCATCCCCTTATCGAAATCATAGACTTTCCTCATGCAATTCCTATTATGTAATTCGCCTAACACACTTCGTCCATGGGACACCTGGAATTCACTGACACTCCCTGAAAAACACTCTTATTCATTCTTTTCGATGCACTTTGAACTATTTCTCCCTTCTAATGCCCTAACACTCCCAAACACTCCTTGTCATGCATTAACACAAAATGGCATGTGTTAGCGCACCTTTTAATTCATTGGAACACCCTTGCACTCCTTAACTATCATGTCCTCATAACTACCCTTATTTTTTTAGACATGGGAACCCAACCAAGTCCTACCTCAACTACAACAACTTAACCAAGTTTCATTTACTATGACTAGACTATACCTTGTTTGACTAAGAATGGCTTATAACTAATCTTAGGCTACTCATGGCCAATATTAACTTATCCCACTTAACAAGTTACTAAGTCAAGGCTCATGTCCAATCGTGGCCATAAAACAGCTAAGCAACATAGTTTACATCTTGACATGCCATAATACCTGGAACGTATAATGATACCTTGGCACTATGTGGCACGTCTTAGCATCCCCTGCATTCGATGACATGCTTTGGAACTCCCTAACACACCCTATCATTCCCTGAAATTCCCTGGAACTCTATCATGCCTTGGCATTTCCTAGCATATAACCTTGTCATTCCCTCTTTAGCACAGTTGGAACTCATTGACACTCCCTATCACGCACTCTGTATTTGTTCATTTCCATGCATTTTGAACTAATTCACCCTTATGTTTCTGTGGCACTCCTTAACACTCCCTGACACACATTCGCACACCCTGACACTTGGCACATATTGGCATGCTTCCCTAGCACTCTAACAGTCCTTGGCACTACCTAACATACATTTTCACTCCCTCCTTAGCACACCCAGAATTTTCTAACAATCCCTGTCACACACTCTTATTCATTCATTTCCATGCATTTGAAACTATTTTTCCCGTGTTTTTCCCTAACACTCCATAACACTCCCTGACATGCATTGGCACACCCTAGCACCTGGAACATCTTGGTGTGTTTACCTAACGTCTAGCATACCTTGTCACTCCCTCCTTAGCACACCTGTAGCTCACTGGCACTTCCTATCACAATCTCTTAATTGTTCATTTTCATGCATTATTTTCACCTAGTGCTACCTTGTGTGTCCCTAGGACTCCCTAACACTTCCTATCATGTGTTGGCACACTTTGGCACCTGGCACATCTTGGCCACATGCCACTTTGATACACTATCATTACTTAGCACTTCCTATCATACCATGTCACTCCCTCCTTAGCACACCTGGAAGTCGCTGACACTCCCTGTCACACACTCTTATTCATTCATTTCCATGCCTTTTTACATAGTGCTCCCTTGTGTTTCCTTCAAACTCGCTAACACTCAACACACATTGGCACTTGGAACATCTTGGTATGATTCCCTAGTACTCTAATATGCCTTGAAAATATCTAGCATATCTTGTCACTCCCTCCTTAGAAAAGCTGGAACTCCATAGCATGCCCTATAGCTCCCTGGCACTTAGTGGCACTTGAAAATTCTTGGCATGTGTTTGGATTGCCTAGAATTCCTTAGCATGATTTAAGATAAAAAATTTTGAGATCAATTATTCACAATTAAGACAGAAGTAATAGAGGATGATTTGGCACTTAATACACACTAAAAATTGGCCCTTGGCATGTATTGGCACTATCGTTGGTATGCCTAGCATTCCCCTCTTGAAAAGGTAAGGTCCTGAATTATTAACCCTCATATTTGTTCATTTATTTTCATTGTAACTTGGTGTTCCCTTTTGTCGCCTGACACTCCTTGACACGGGTTCGTGTACCCTAACACCTGGCACATCTCATAATGCCTTAACACATGACATGTCTTAGCATTCCTCGCATGCATTAGCATGCCTTGGCACTATCTGGCACATGTTAGCACACCCTAGCACTTCTTGAAATGCCATAGCATTCCCTAGCATGCCTTGTCACTCCCCCCTTCGCACGTTTGACACTCACTAACATTGCCCAACACACCCTCTTATTCATTCATTTCCAATCATTTTCACTCAATGATTTATGTTTGATGGGGTGCATTTCTAGAAAGGGTTCCCTTAAGAGAATAAAAAAAAGATCGCACTATTACTGACATAAGTAATTGCGATATTCAACTTGAATAACATTAGGAAACTACACAAGAGATTTTAAGAATGACATTTTTAGGTTTTTTTTAATGGTGTGGGAATGGTAAGAAGTGAGTGGTAAATATGGTACATGTGAATGCTTAGAATACCTTCTCACTCCCTCCTTGGCATGAAAACTAGCACTCATTGCCACTCCTTGACACACCCTCATATTCAGTCACTTCCATGCATTTTGACCTAGTGCTCCCTTGTGTTGTCCTAGTACTCCCTAACACTCCTCAACATGCATTGGTACTCTCTACTTAGCACTTTTCGACATGCCCTGCCACTTCATAACATGCAGTACACTCCTTGACATACATTGGCAATTGGCACATGTTAGCGCTTGGAAAGTCTTTGCATGTTTTACATGCATTGAGATGACTTGGTATGCTTTGGCATGGTTTAAAATTAAAGTTATTTGAGATCAATTATTGGAAAGTAGATTAGAAGTGATAAAGGAAGATTTGGCACATACAATGCACTAACACTTGGCACTTGGCACCTATTCTCACCTAGTGTTGGTGTTCCTAGCATGCCCCTCATGGAAAAGGTAAATTGATGACTTATTAACCTTCTTATGTGTTCATCTCCTTGTAGTTTAACTTTGTTCTCTATTTTGTTTCCTTGATCATCCCTGACACGCATTGTCACAACCTTGCACATCTTGGCATGCCTTAACACTTGGAAAATCTTAGCATGTTTGACATGCCTTCACACTATCTATCACATATTAGCATTCCCAAGCACGCCTTGGCACTCATGCCCTCAAAACTAGCCTTACTTGGGAACCTTACATTCCATGGAACACCTTGGCACTCCCTAGCTGTCATACTACCATAGATAGCCTTACTTTTTTTTTGCAACTTGGGAACCCAAACCAATCATTAGAAAAACAATGTTGTGCCCAACCCAAAGTCCCCCTCTCTCTTAACTTACTTTGTCCACACCTTATCTCAACAAACATGGAGGCCCTCTCCACCCTCATGAGAGTGTGAGTATGATGAAGGTGAAACTAAACTATAATCTAACCATTTCAGTAAGGTGAGTTAATGCTTCAGGAAGTGAGGAGGGTAGGACAATCTAGTCAAGTCTTGATTCTTCTCCTTTTCACAATAATAAGGGTGTCTATGCTTTCTTATTTGGTATAATATTTGAAGTTTGTGTGTGTGGGGAAGGGGCATGAAGAAATAATGATAAAATTTCCTTGAAACTAAGGTAATACCATTACTTATTCATAATACTTATCAAGCCTTAGACTCATGACCCATTTACCTCGAAGTATGTTACTGACTTATATGATATTTATATATGTAATCATGCTTTTATGTAATATCCTCGATAATGACTTTAAAATTGTCATAACCATGTAACAAAATCTAGGATTAACATTCATTGACCTTAAGGCGCTTTGTTAAATCTGAGCTTTCCAACTCATCTCATGTTGATGTGCATGCAAAGGTAAAGTATCTCTCTCAACTGCAACAAGAAGTAATGAATCCTTATTTTCCATTCCATAGGCACGAGGAAAGATAACTAACATTTGAATAAAGAGAGGGCTTACTTTATTGCATGTCTTTTGTGCTTGGTTTTGATTCACCTTTGCAATAAATGTACTCGTTACCCTTTTGGTCATTTTATTCTGTTCTTTTTTGCATTAGTGTTGTAGTGTGCTAATAAACAAGTCAATTTTTAATGGCAAGAGACAAAGATAAATAAAATGATTTATCTTTTATTTATGATATTATGATACCCTAATTATCCCAATGCATGATAATTACTGGATAATGGCCACCATCGAGAAAGAAAGAAAAGTGCATGCCAATTCAAGAAGTCGAAATAACATGTCGTACATGGTTCCTCCCCTTCTTGACATGGTCAGTCAAGAGAATATAAGTGTGTTCCCTCTCTTTGGTCCAACAAATTTATTTCTTACAATAAAAAAACCTTCATCCATTCCTACCCATCAACTCAAGTTTCCATGGTTCCTTCCTTTCATTTGAATTATTTATTTTTCTAGGTAAATTATCCTTTTCTTAGCCTGAGGGTGAGTGTGAAGATCAATACAATGTTCACTTGAAATTTCATCTTCATTCGAAATTGTATGCTTAACTTATGCCTATAATAAGATTTTTCGAGTCATCGTTTGCACCATATAGCATGTTAACTAATTGTCGAAAGCCTTATTATAAATACCAAGATTTGATCATCGATCTAATCCAAGGCGTCAACCCCCTTTACACTGGTGATTTTCTTTTGATGATGTATATTTCCCCCCATTGGCTATCAAGCTCCGTTTAAACTTCAACCATTGAACCCTTTCAAAAGATCAAAAATTTTCAAACATCAAAGAAATTTTGAATATTGACTCCTTTCAAGAGATTAGGTTCACTTGAGCAACATGCCTCTTTCAAACATCAATTGCTTCTATACGAGGGTATCAATCACTTTTGAAACATTAATCCCATCTAAAGCATCAACCTAATTTTTATGAATGATATTGACCTCATTCAAACGATGGTGATCAAGCACTTTCAAAGGAGGACATTAACTTTCCAAAGTATCATCCCCCTTTCAAGCTTAGTGATTAGAGCCAACTAAAACATCAATTTTTTTGCAGTATTTTTAGCAAGGTCTCTCTTTCAAACTTCATAACATTGATCATTTTTTAAACAATGGGTGATTTTGAAACTTTAGGTCGTTTTCCCATCGAGCCATTTGGATATAACATGTGTCAAACATATTAAAGAAATTCAAATTAGCCGTATTTGAACTTAATCCACTTGAGTCATTTTGAAACATCATACATTTGGAAATGTTGTAATTTTTTCCTTGTAGAACCACTTCAAACTCCAACCCCTTACGAAACTTTGAATGATTTTCCAACTTAAACCCTTTTGAAACATTAGGTGTTTTTTGAACTTTTACCCTTTTGAAACTTTGGCCCTTTCCAAACTAATGCCTATTGAACCACTTTGCAACTTGAAATAAGACTTTTAAACTTTGAGGATTTTGAACATTAACCCATTTTAACACATGAAAGAATTTTTTGACTTTGAAAACTTAATAAAGAAAATGCTCCAATTCTTGATGGTTGACTTTGGGCCATCGGGGCTTTTTCAAAAATAAACTTATCAACCCGTCCTTGAATACCTCCATCAAGACATTCCAGATAATTGTCATTCTAACTATGGCCATTGGTTTTCGTTTACATGTTGGATCATTGGTATATTTTGAACTTAAAGCCATTATGCATTTAATCATTAATTCATCCACACCTTTTGAGATATTTTCACAATTTATAAAAATTAGAAAACATGAATAATTCAATAAACCGAATGGTTTAAGCCATTCTAGTGGAATTACAAATTTATACACTATGAGTTTTGAACTCTATCCCTCATTAGATGGTTGCGTGTGCTAAGTATAATTTCTCTAATTAACTATATTTCAAATAGTGCAGAAAAACACGACCCTTAAACCTAAAGAAAAAAAAATTCAAAACCAATTAAATTTTCCCAAAAATATTCTATTGTATAATATCCACTAGTTATCATTATCACACCAATGTGATTAATTTACAATACTCACATTACCAATACATAACAATTTAAGTTATATATATATATATATACCAATTTAAGTTATATATATATATATATATATATATATATATCTTGTTCCATAGATTGTCCCCCGACTTTAACTACTGGGATTCGACTCTCTTTTTGAAAACGAAATTAGCTAGATAAATTTTTTAAAATTGAATATACATTCACCATCGCTTTCGAGCAGGAATTCGAATTTGAAAAAGAGAAAAGTTTGATATTCATAATGCAAGAATTCGAGAGCGAAGTTTGACAATCGTGTGGGAATTTGAATTGACAAAAAATTGTACTGCAGGTCAAATCCAAGCACAATGATTTTGAACAGGGTTTATGAGGGGTTCTAAGCATCACATAGTGTTATGAATGGCATAGAAATGGGCGTAAATGAGGATGGAAGCGTGTCGTGATACCAGACACCACACATTTTGCGGTAAATATGCTAGTTATCCTTCTTCCATTTCACGAGCTATTGAAATCCTCAGATTGCAGGTCAAATCCAAGCACAACGGTTTTTAAACAGGGTTTATGTGGGGTTCTAAGCATCATAAAATGTTGTTAATGGTGCAGATTTGGCTGTAAATGAGGATGGAAGGTTGTCAGAGTGATAGCAGACACCAGTACATATTTTGCTGTAAATTATGCGGTTTTTTTTTTTCAGAAGAAAAAAAACACTGTATATTATATATAATAGTTCATTAAAACATCAATTACATTCTCAAATGAGCTGTAGCGAGATTAATTCAGTATATATTTGCCACAGTGTAAACAGGAATCCCCTTTCTGAGAAAGAAATAGGTTCACTAATTACTGTGGCAAGTCGAATTTCTGAGTGCAAAAGATCACTCATTCACAATGATAAAGAACAATATTGTGTAGTCCCTCTATCCCTGTTTACATTCATTTAACTAGATCATATTAGGAGAGAAACAATGAAAAAAATACCTACAATACCTGTGGCCCAGTTGATGAAGAGGCAGGAAATATGATAGCATTGAGGATTGGAAAGGATTGAAGCCTGTGAGAAATCCTTCATCCTTCCATCATATTCAAGCTCATGTGTATAGAAACAAAAACCAATCGTCATCGTAGCTGTGTATTGTCTCCATTGCATCAGGCTCGCTTGATAGTCGTCAGGAAAAGGAGAGTGCACACAGGCTCGCTTGATTTTTCATACAAAAACCAACCATCTCACTTGACATAAGTCGGGAGAGGTCCGAAAAGGTGATAATGAAAAACGTTGAATTGGATACAGGCTTGCTTGCATAATTGATATCCTTATCAGGGCAGTGGAATGGAATTTTCCCATATCAGAGATCCATCTCTATAGTGTAATACCTGAACGCACCCAAAATTTGATTTGATGCCTCTTTTCGACAGGCCATCAGCTCATGTGTTGTTTTCCCTGAAGATGTGATTGATATGGGGTCGACTCAACTTCACCCATAAGTATTTTTCACTCTGAAACCATCCTTGTAATCCAGGGTTACTAAATTGAATGTTTCCCATTATACTATCCACCACAATTTTGGAATCCCCATAGAAATTGACATTTGATATTTTTAAGTTGATAGCTGCCATCAGTGCACCCCATATTGCCATAAAATATGCTTTATTATTAGACCATGTGCCTCCATTCCAGAATAAGTGAATTCTTTCTCTATGAGATAGCTTGACCCATTCTCCGCATGAAATGATCCCATCCATATAGGCCCCATCAAAAAAGAAAGCAGGGATGGATATTTCGTGAGGCCTGATACGATGAGACCCATCGATCACCATAACAGTCATTTTGGGCAGTTCATCAATCCATCGTAGAATTGAAGTGTATGTATGGGATATGTCAAAAGCCTTGTTTTCAAATACCAATCTATTCCGAGCCAACCAAAATTCCCATATGAAGAAAAAAGGGAGGTGTTTGAATCTGCCATCTAGCTTGTCCCATTCCCCTACCGAAGTAATGAAATCCGTCGGAGCCCATGATGGATTCATGAGAAACTTCCTGAAAAAATTCCATAGATGAGATACAATAGAACAATTGAAAAATAGGTGTGCAATGGTTTCCTCTTCTTTACAACAAACAGGGCATCTGTTAGGGCCACAAAGCCCTCTCTTGACTAGGTTGTCCCAAATTAAAATCTTACCTTTCCAAACCAGCCACCCGAACACAGTGACCTTGGTTGGTATTCCATGGCCCCAATAATGAGAGAATGTCGAGGATATTTGTTCCATATAATTGTTGAGGTTGATGCGCTGATAAATGTCCTCCACGATCATAGAGTCCCCATTAAGGGGACCATCCCATGTTATGTAGTCCCCACTGCCAGCATAAAAAATACCAGCACCCCTTAATAGATTGATATATTGACACCATACCATAGCATCGTGACCTTCCAGATTTAACTGTTCAGCCGATTTAAATATGGGGGCATCAAAGGACCAATGTGAAATAGCTTGTGATATGAAAAAAATACGCCTATGCGCTAGACGATGCATGATATTGGGGGGGATGCCCTTGTTTCTTGGAAAGCCAAAGATCTTGCAAGCACCAATAGGTATTCTGCTACCATCTTGGAACATCCATGTTAATAGATCAGCAACATGTCCTAGAATTTTACCAAAACTCCACCATATTATCGAGAAAAACCTTGGAAAATGGAACTCATGATAGAGAAGTTGATGTAGAGGGTATCCATTTATATATTTGCATCTAATAATATCGCTCCATATACCCAAGCCCTTAATAGCACGCCAAAAGGACTTGACCAGCAGTGCTTTGTTACAGGCCCTCAAATCCAAAATACCCCATCCATCATGCATTTTGGGTCGGCACAATACCTCCAGCTTACATAAATGATATTTGTGGTCCGAGTAGGATCCAACCCATAGAAAGTGAGTTGTGATCTTGTTGATCTCATCAATAGTCTGTTGCAGCAACTAAAAGAGGTGAGCCCAATAGACAAGTAATTGCGATAACACTTCTTGTACCATAATAAGACGACCGCCAATGGATAACCATCGATGTGTCCATTTTCATATTATTTCTCTATATCTGCCAATCAACCACATCCATTTTCGATTCTTGTAACTACAAGGTTTGATGAAATATCTAAGATATTTAAACCCCTCTGATGCCGTCTTGTAGATAACACCTAGGAAACCTGCAATGAATGAAATTTCTGCCATATCTCCATATTCATAAATAAGGATGGATTTTTGTTTGTTGATGCACAAACCTGTCGTGGAACCAAATTTGATTAACAAGTAATGGGTGTAAAACCAATGGTTCCTGATTAGTGAGCCAAACAACAACATGTCATCCACAAATAGAGAATGGGTGGATGAGATTGTTGTAGAAAATGCAAAACCCTTTATAAACCTGTTTTGTTCGACCTTGTGCATAATCTTGCTGAACCCATCCATAATCAGTATGAATATCATAGGTGATAGAGCACATGCTTGTCTCAATCCCCTTCCTGCTTCAAAAAAGGTTCTAGGAAGACCATTGACAATTACTGCATATCTGATTATGGAAATATAGGACATAATCCAGCGAATGATTGAAATCGGAAAACCAATCTTAAGAAGAACATGGAAAATATATGACCAATCAATAGAGTCATATGCTTTTTATAGATCAATATTCATAACCAGTGCTTCCTTTTTATCAACATGCATGGTGTGTAGGAACTCTTGTGCAATGGAAATTTCATCATGTATTGAACGACCCTTTAGAAATCCATATTTCTCCTTTGATATGTGCTTCTCAAGAGTCACCTTTATACTATTAGCAATGATCTTTGAATTGATTTTGTAAATCAGGTTGCATAAAGCAATCGACCTGAAATCCGCAAATGAAGTTGAATCCTTTATTTTAGGTATGAGTGCAATAAAAGTTGAGTTAAGAGTTGCAGGCATCTGTTCCTGCACTCTGAATTGCTCCACCACCTCAGCGATCTCAGAACCCATTAATTCCAAAAAGAAGAGAAAGAACTTGGACGGCCAACTATCTGGCCCACGGAATTTATTAGGGGAGAAGGATTTAAGAAACGATTGCACCTCATTCACCGTAATAGGCTTGTTCAAAACTGTGATAGCATCTTCATCAAATATCCTCTGTATGTGCTAAAGCATCCAATTCTGGCAGTTTACATCAATGCTCGTGTCGGCCTTATAAAAATCCGAGAAGTGCAAATATGCTTCTCGCTGAATTTCTGAATTGGTGATAGCATACGACCCATGCGAATTCTTAATACTCCATATAGCATTCCTGTTTTTCCTATCCAATGTGCATTTATGGAAGAATTTGGTATAGAGATCTCCCTCTCTTAACCATTGAATTCTACTTTTGAGCTTCCAGGATATCTCTTCAATGTGAAGAATCTCCCTTTTTCTGTCTCCCAGCTTCTTCAATATTCCATATGTATCGACATCTGGCAGATTGGAAGTAAATCCCGAGTATATATCCTTGATCTTATCGGATATGGAGATAAGTTCAGCCTTGAGTTCCTTCTTTTTAGAGATCTCCCATGATTTGGAAGCCCTTTTCACATTTTGCAGCTTGTATTGAAGACAATCCCAACCAGTCAAACCCTGTACATCATTGTGATCATTCCACAACTCCTTAATCATATTCACGTATTCCACATCCCTAAGCCAAGCCCAATTAAATTTAAATGCCATTCCATTGCTGATATCCTCAAACTCTCAACCCAATGTGAACGACATACGATCAGAAATATCTGATACCAGTACCACTAACCAAATTTCACCAAGAAATGAAATGAGATTGTTCTTAACCATGACCCTATCTAATCTTTTGTCGATGAAGGCATCACCTACTCCTTTATTGGTCCATGTAGGAATTAGCGGAAGTGGCTGAATATCAATGATGTGATAAGCATGAAACATATCATTCAGGAGACGAGATAAAGGATCATATCTAGATCGGGGGCCCCATGTTTCATCCACTTGCAACGTGGAGTTAAAATCTCCCATAATAATCAAATTCTGCAGAGAAAGAATGCCCGATGACTGCATTCGATTCCTAAAGGATACTCCATTGAGATATGGCATATATAGATTAATAATGTTGAATATTCCATCAATACCTCTGAGATGACCAGATAATAACATTCCTCCAAAGAAACTATAGGCTTTAAAATTTGCTTTGGCAAGATTCCATATAGCAATGGTACCAGCAGAGTGACCATTAGCATCAACCACTGCTGCACACCACCCCGGTTTGAATCTTAAAAAATTATTAACAGCTTTATCCTGACAACTTAATGTTTCTTGACATAAAAATACAATAGGATCCATAGAAGAAAACAGGTCCCCAAGGCAATAAATTTTAGAGGAGTTTCCCAATCCTCTTATGTTCATGGACAATATTTGAGTCATGGGGAAACATCTATGGGGTTGCTTGCTCTAAGCGCCCGTGGTTCCACATAAGTCTCATCTACCACAGCAATCAGAATGTCCATGAGATTCTCATCATCATCTGAGAATAAAGCTACAAATTTAAATTTCCCTTTGAATTTTTTTGACCCAGCTTTGGTCTTCTTCCGGATTGTGATATTTGAAGTTTATGACTGGGGATTGGGAGTATCATAGGATCTAAGAGGTCTATAAAATACAGTGAGGGTAGCGAGATCTATGTTAGGATTACCCAAAAGTGATTCAATATCGCACCCCACCAAGTTCCTAGGGGATTCTGTGAGAACCACTGGGCTAAGATTGTTGTGAGGGTTCTCAGGAGACAGGTGAGAATCATCGACTTCATCTATATTCTATGTAGAAGATGGTTCCCCAATATCGAAGTTGGAAGATTTAAAGAGCGAAGGGTCAGCATTACTATTAGGGATAGGAGAAGATCGGGAAGGTATGACAGCATGGGAGGAAATGGAAGGGGTCTGATTTCCAGTAACCGGAGGGGCCATATTATATTCGGATACCAATAACCTATCGAGAGGTTGAATAGATTCAGTAAGGCATGTATCACGAGCCATATCTTCATCTAATTGATTAGTTCGGTCATTATTTCCATGTGCAGAGATATAAGTAACATCATCAGAGGAAGATGAAAGAGGATAACCTAATATGAGGCCACCCAAGGTGCCAAAACCAACAGCA
Source organism: Pinus albicaulis (assembly GCA_034641835.2). Lineage (NCBI taxonomy): Eukaryota > Viridiplantae > Streptophyta > Pinopsida > Pinales > Pinaceae > Pinus > Pinus albicaulis. The sequence goes on from MU968411.1 coordinate 89,386,186, forward strand.
TTTCATCGTCCACCTGGCGCAATAGGCATCCCAACTCGATCACAGCGGAGTCTAAACGGAAAATTTTCATGAAGGTGGCCTGTTCTGTGGAATATCAGACATCTAAATGGTATGCCCAAGTAATCAATACGTTGTCAATTTCGACGATGCCCATAGATAAGATCCACGTCCCCAGATAGACTGCCAACAAAATCCACCTTCACCAAAATCCAAGCTACTCTTATGTCTGAGGCCCCAACAATGCTCAAATCAAAGTATTTAGTGTAGCCAATTGAGTTCCCAATCATTCGCAATTCTTTCAAAGTCCAGAATTCCAACGGGAGTCCTGGAATTTTAACCCAGATCACCCAACTACAAGGAGCTTCCATCACCATGTTAAAACCCAGATACCATCGAACTAGTTGCATGAAGCTTCGACCCCGTAGCCACATTCTGCTGATAATCTTATACACATCCTTTTCATCCATAAAATGGATGCTAAACCACCCACTAAGTAGCATACTGATTTTGGGTGTGTATCCAATAATGGGGTTCCATTATTGTTTTATCCAAGTCCCCGTATCAACCTCACTACCATCTGGGAACATCCATCTCCCGATCATAGCCCTATTCTGTAAACTAGTGACCCTCCCACATAAATCTTCATAGTCCAGGGTGACCGCCTTGATATCCATATTGTGCTTGAAAATGTTCTTTTATGCCTCCCGCGGCCTCGTTTCCTCTTGTAGAGAAAAAATTTCCAGCCACTATGATCGTTCACCACTTGAAATGGAAAATGCGAGAAAGCTTGCTTGATAATTTGGTCATCAACTTCAAAATCCTTTAACAACCTATGCTCTGCTTCAATAGTCACGGCGATGAACGCCTCATGAGAAAATGTATTTGATGCCAACCCAATGGCGAAATCCTCCATATTACAGGGCGGGAGAATCCCACTTGCAGAAAAACGATAAACCCGTCAGAGATTGTACGCCGTCGATATGGCCCAAAGATAACAGCTGACAACAATGTTATGACAATAACAGATAAAGAAAAGACCCGTCTTTGCTATTCATACAAGATAAAGGCCAGTCGAGTATGATGACAATGCACTACGGCTCCAGCAAATTCAAATTAATAGGTGTCGGAGATGTCAACAAAACAGATGGATCGTAATTACATTAGGCCCGAGAAGCAAATGATATGTCCATAAATAGTAACCTCCATTCGCTAGAAAAACATTCCCAATATGATCAAATGGCACCTGAACCAATCCTGCCAACTCCCTTATCATTAAAGTCCACACAGACAGCCAATGTGCCGATGAATATCTTATATTTCTGTCAAAATTTATTTTGTAGGTCCATTGCTGTCGATAAAATAGAACGTACTGTGCTACAAAGGACTACCTTTTCAAATTTCAAAAACTATTATGAAAATTTTGTGTTCTGAAACTTTTCTAAATTATCACTTTTCTTTTGTTCAAGGAAACAATTCTCTAAGCAATAGTGTTCTATGTAGCCTTCCTAAATGATTAATATGTATAAATTAAGCAACACATCATTGCCAATGTGCCCATGAGTATCTTATATTTTTTTCAAATTATTTTGTAGGTCCATTTCTGCTGATAAAATCAAACGAACAGTGCTATGAAGAGCTACCTTTTCAAATTTTAGAAAGCAATATTGAAAAAATCAACAAAATAGTAATCTTCCAAATGAGGAGCAGGATGATTTTGATGATAGTGTGTTCCTTGTTGGAGAGCCTGGCTTCGATTCCGGAACACCTCAAGATGGACTTGAATATCTTCGACAAGTCAAGTATGTAAATTATAAGATCTTCTTAGATTTCCTATACATTTATCTTAAATGGAAGTATCTCCTAAAATTGTAGAAGTATTAGTTGGTTAGTTCTTCAATCTGCTCAAGGATGTTTTGCACTGAAATTATTTTCCATCTATATTTAGCACAATTTCCTATCCATTGTGGCATTAACGAAGGAAAGGGCCAAGTTTTTCCAAATCTGAAATATGATTGTTGAAGTTAGTCATGGTTTGTAAACATGAATGTTGTTGTTTTCCAAAATTCGGTGATGTATATCTGTTTTCTCATGCATTAATTTAGCCAAAAAAATACATTTATTGGATTTTATTTTATTCATATTTTGAACTAAATGGATTTTTTGCAAGAGGATTTATATTTTCCACTTGAAACTTCATGTAAATTAACGACAATTTTCCAAATAGCTACATATTAATTTGAATGCTTTGCTGCCTAGATTGTCTAAATCATAGTACAAGCTCAGGTTCTTTTCCTCAGAAAAAATTATAAATTCTATTCAAAAGAAGGAATGGAATTCACATTATTTTTTTGCTCTAGGCATGTGCACAAAACAAGATGAACATAAAGGGTTTTTCATTTTTTCGTTTGGATACATATGGATTAAAAAAATCACACTTTAAAGAAAGAAAATCCCCCTTACATTCTACTGTTGAGAACTTGAGATTATCTTCTAACAATATGTGCCAAAAGTAAGTCTCATGATTGTCCTAAGAGATTTTCAATGCAAAATCATAGCAGTGATAATGACTCATCAACACTAGCCTTAAAATCTAAAAACGGAAGACCTTGACCGTGTCAAGTTATACATGAGTGTGTGATATATCTACAAAGAAGGATGATGTTTCTTTTAACTGATTTTCCAAAAAATTTCTACAGAGTACATTGAATTTTAATCTCCCCCTTCATCCATTGAATAACCAGGTAGTTCCCATATACATGCAGTCGCCTAGCCCTTTATCCATGGATTTTTTCAAAAGAAGATGAAAGACCATTATTTTAGTGTAATTATTTGACCCAATTCCCAGACTAGCCTTGAATGTGATCGGGGGCTCTTCAGATGGGAATAAACGACCTCTTGCATTTCTAAAATTATCTTGTCCTTGTCTAGCACCATCAAACAAAACTTCATGGAGAGGATTTTTCAATATATATGTCTCCAGCCTGCCATGTTTGTCTTATCTTTGAAGATTTTTTGCATTCATGAAAAATTCCACAGACCCTATTGCAAACCTTGGAAGTAAGGACTTTTTTCCCTTCAAAGATCAGGCATCACATACCAGCCAAATACCCTATGTAGCAGGACATAGAACTTCCCTAAAAACTTTTAATTCCTATTTTTGAAACCAAGATCTAAGGCATTCTTCCATCGAATTACCTCTTCAAGCATTGTCAATTCCAATTATTTTTTCTAGATCTTTCTAAAGATATTGAGCATATGGGCAATGAATAACATTCCTCATGCTAGGTCCTTGTCTTCCTCTTTTTGTAAGCCTTCCCATATTGGAGCCTTATATTTGATTGTGAGCCATAGGAATATTCTTGTTTCTTAGGTTTTATTTATTTATTTTTATTTTTTATTTATATTTATCCACCATCACATATCTTCTTGACCAAAAATATCCATTAAATGTATATCACCTCACTTTATAGTGTACATACCTGTAACATTATTTTTAGCCCACATCAAGGAAGCTTCTGAATCCTTTCATTCACCACCCAAATTGATAGATTATGTTGATTCCCAACCCCACTGCAAAACATTTGTAGCATTAGTATACACAATTTTATGTAAAGCAACAAATACTTCATTTTTTCTTGTGAAAAATGGTTTAGTAAGTTAGAACCTAGAATAATTTGTTCACCACATCCTGTAATTAGATTAAAGTCAATCCTTACATTCTTCTCATTGCCATTTTTACATGTAAAGGAGTTTCCAATAATAGGAAAGGCTAGTACCATGGCTTTCTAGTGATTTGAAATATTCTTAATACTTTTCTAAGGAGTCCTTATCTAGTCCAATAAATAAGCAAGGGCTACATACTTCTTGAATCTTAATAATTAATAGATTTATGAAGGCTTTCCATTGTAATGAGATTCCAAGGATTTTTTGCAACCAGAGCCTTTCCAAATGCGTGTATTTTCTTCAAACCTCATCTTCCTTGTTTTGGGGAAGAGCTATGGACTACTAACAGGCCCAAGGATTCTCGATTCCCACCATCTTCACCTTTACCACTTCATAAGAATTTTCAAGAGAGTTTTCTAATTCTTTCAAGTGCTCCCTTTAGGACTCAAGCTAGAGAATACTAATACATGTGGATGGCTTCCAGGATAGCCTTGTCAAGGGATAATCTACACATCTTGAGAACCATATGTTACACAAGAAATGAATTGTTTTTTCTATTTTCCTCGGCATACATCCCTAATCACCTTTTATGTAACCATTTTCCTTGAGAATGAAACCTAGGTATTCGAATTTTTTTTGTAAGTCAAATCCTAAAAGGAAACAATGTCTGTAGGAGTCCTTTGGAGGTCACATTCAAACCAGTGTTGAAAACATCCTGTCAGTTAAAATATCATCGAGGGTTTGGAAAAGAAATATTGGGGGCATTGGAAAATATTCCAAAAAAAATAAATACAAAAATGATGAAAATAGTAAAAAAAAGGGCACATTTATGCACCTCTACGGGTGAGTAATATTTTTGTTTGTTGTGCAGTAATATTGTGATGCGTTTGTTTGTTGTGTGGTAATATTGTGATATTTCTGGGGATGAAAATATCATAATATTCGTGGGCGATATTATCGTTTCGTTGAAAAAATTGGAACATTTTGATGTTTGCAGCACTGATTCAAACCATTAAAACTAATGCATGACCTTTGTACATTCATCTCCATAGCCATTACCACACAATAGAGATTGATAAGTTTCTAAATTTTCTAGCTCCCCTCTTTAAACCATCGAAGAACAATAATATATCATCAAAAAATAACAAATGAGTTAAAAGCACATTTTTATTTATTTATTTTGACCCCTTTTAAGAATACCAATTGTTTTACTTCCAAAATTTCTCGACAGAGCCCTTCTTTGACCAACAAAAAAAAAAGTGTTGAGAGTGGACAACCCTATTTTATACCCCTTAGAGGTGTGAAGAACGCAGAGGTTGCTCCATTGATGAGCATAGTAGAAGAGGTAGTTATAACTTATGACACCTCGTAATTCACTTCCGCAATTGTGACACATCTCATAATTCACATGACTGCCAAATAACTGAGCTCATATGTATTAACACCATTGTGAGATATAACTATTTTGTCCTATCATATGCTTTGAAAAGGTCCAACTTGATTACCAAACTTGTCATCTTTCTAGATTGATTTTGCGTGGACCTTTTTGAGTAAATCCTATGCTTCATGGATTTTCTTACCAACTTGAAATCCAAATTGTTTTGGAGAGATTACCTCTGAAAAGGCCTCGTTCAATGTCACTGCTAATACCTTGGAAATAGTTTTATAAACACAATTAAAAAATGATATTCTATGTTGTGTGAGTTTCTGGAATGTTGGGGCTATATCCATAAATACTTCCAACCAGCCCATAAATATCTCTCGAAAACTGAAATGTGTACCTTGCAACTATCTGGGAGCATACAGTACTGGTTATACTACCTCAATTCCCTCTGCATGAACAAGGTCCATAGATATTTGTCACACCCCACATTTATGGGTTTGAAATGCAGCACAAATTCCATTATTCTTCAAAACTGAGATAACTTCTGAGTGCAAATTTTTGCTGGAATCCTCAATTCAAGGACATCCTCAATTCTGTGTGCACAAACAGGGTCCAGAGATCTTTGCCACACCCCAGATTGATGGGTGTGCAACCTAGCACAGATTCCATCATACTTCAAAACTGAGATAAATTCTGAGTGCACATAGTGCTAGAATCCTCAATTCAAGGACATTCTCAATTCCCTATACAAGAATAGGTTTCAAAGATATTTGTCACACCCCACATTTATGGGTGTGCAACCCAACACAAATTCCATCATACTTCAAAACTGAGATAAATTTTGAGTGCGCATTTTTTCAAATGGCCATCATAAAGACTTCCAACCCATGAATATCTCTCCAAAATTGAAATGCTTCCCTTGCAACTATCAGGGAGCATACATTACTGGTTCTACTGCCTCAAATTTAATTCAAGTGTTGTAGGATAAGGTCGAGCCTTTGTCATACTCATCCTCATAAATTTTGTCTCTGCATGAAAGCATAGTGTTGGAATCCTCAATTCCTTGTGCATGAACATGGTCAAGAGATCTTTGTCACACCCCACATTGATGGGTGTGCAACCCAACACAAAGTCCATCATACATAAAAACCAAGATAACTTCTGAGTGCACATTTTTTAAAATGGCCATCATAAAAAATTTCAGCCCATGAATATCTCTCCAAAACGGAAATGCTTCCTTTGCAACTATCTGGGAGGATACAATACTGGTTTTTCTTCCTCAAATTTAATTCAAGTGTTGTAGGACAAGGTCGAGCCTTTGTCTCCGCGTGAAAATATAGTGTTGGAATGAATATCTTCAACCTCACCATCATCTCTCAGCCCCTCACTAATGATGTCATTGTTTAGCTCCCCACTCTTATTGAAATTCAAAATGGATTTCTTGTCTACCACTCCCTCACAGATGTTGAGATGACGTAACCACAAGAGTTTGCTTCAGTCTTGCCAGAAAATTCAACTATATTGTTTCTATTTGACCATTCTCCATTTTTTCTAACATTCACTTGTTCACTGTTGAGTTCACTATTTAACTTAGAGTAACCTCAAGGTGGAGTGGTGTTTGAATGTGGACCTGGATATAAGGTAGTGAATCATTTTTCAATGATCAAACTGAATTTCTACCACAATATATCTAGGACAGGGCCATTCATAATAATTCTCGACCCTCATTTTTAGCCTGCTTTATTTTTCCATGAACTTCTTTATCAATATAGTTGTAGGTGTTATAAATGGGAGAACCAATGAAACACACCACATATGATTTGAGACTGTTTTTCTTGAGAAAATCATCTATATCTCATTCTACATTAGGGTTGTCGTGCTATCTTTCCCCTGGATCTGCAGTATCCTCTCCAAAAGTACCAACAGTGTTGTCTCTTTCCAATTATATGTTTCCTTCTCCATCTAAAATAGCAATTTCAAATTATGGTCTCAAAGCTTCTTCTGTAAACTTGTAAAAAAAAATATTTTTTTTTCCTTTCATCAAATGTACCATGCAATGTTGACTCCTGTCTCCACTTAACCTTTTCCAACCCTTTCAACCACCATGCTTTAAGAAATATGCTAAACATGAAGTAAAATTTAAAGCTACACATAAAGCATTGCCACAATGTTCTCTGTTCTTATGCCACTGAATTCGACTGCTTTATATTTTGGAAGCAATTTTCATATTATTTTTTTTATTTTGACCTTGTGACATATTACTAATTTATGTGACTCATGATTTATCTAGAGTACCCATAACTGTGTATGAAAACTAATTATGGGTAACTCATGAGAAGTCATGACTTACATAGATTATTGAAATTATTGAGTGACATTTTTAGCTCCCCACTCTTATTGAAATTCAAAATGGATTTGTTTTCTACTACTCCCTTAGAGATGCTGAGATGATTTAACGACAAGTGTTTGCTTAAGTCCTGCCAGAAAATTCAACTATATTGTGTCTATCTGAACATTCTCCCTTTTTTATAACATTCATTTGTTCACTATTGAGTTCACTATTTAACTTTACAAGATCAACCTTAAGCTGGATTGGTGTCTGAATGTGGACCTGGACATAAGGAAGTGACTATTTTTTAAATGATCAAACTGAATTTCTACCAAAATATGTCTAGGACAGGGCCATTCACCATAATTCTTGACCCTCATTTTTAGCCTGCTTTATTTTTCCATGAACTTCTTTATCATAATAGTTGTAGTTTTTATAAATGAGAAAACCACTTAAACACATCACTTATGATTTGAGACTGTTTTTCTTGAGAAAAGCGTCTATATCTCATTCCACATCAGGGTTGTCGTGGTATCTTCCATCTGGATCTGTAGTACCCTCTCCAAATGTACCAACAATGCTATCTCTTTCCAATTATATGTTTCCTTATCCATCTAAGATAGCAACAATTTCTTCAATTTATGGCCTCAAAGCTTCCTCTGTGAGCTTGTAAAAAAATTATTTTTTTTCTTTCATCAAATGTACCATGCAATGTTGACTCCTCTCTCCACTTACCCTTTGCCAACCCTTTCAAGCACCATGCTTTAAGAAATATGCTAAACCATGAAGTAAACTTTAAAGCTACACCTAAAGCATTACCACAATGTTCTCTCTTCTTATGCAACTGAAATCGAATGCTTTATATTTTGGAAGCAATTTTCATATTATTTTTTTATTTTGAGCTTGTGACATCTTACATAATTTATGTAACTCATGATTTTTCTAGAGTACCCATAATTCTGTATGAAAACTAATTATAGGTTCTCCATAAAAATCATGAGTTACATAAATTATTGAAATTATTGAGTGTCATTTTTAGCTCCCCACTCTTATTGAAATTCAAAATGGATTTCTTGTCTACTACCCCCTCAGAGATGTTGAGATGATTTAACCACGAGATTTTTCTTTAGTTCTATCAGAAAATTCAACTCTATGTTTCTATATGACCATTATCCCTTTTTTCTATTATTCACTTGTTCACTCCTGAGTTCACTATTTAAATTTACAAGAGTAACCTCAAGCTTGAGTGGTGTCTGAATGTGGACCTAGACACAAGGCAGTGACCATGCAGTGTTGACTCCTCTCTCCACTTACCCTTTTCTAGCCCTTTCAAGCACCATGCTTTAAGAAATACCCTAAACCATGAAGTAAAATTTAAAGCTACACCTAAAGCATTGCCACAACGTTCTCTCTTCTTATGCCACTAAATTTGGTTGCTTTATATTTTGGAAGCAATTTTCATATTATTTTCTCATTTTGACCTTATGATATCTTAGATAATTTATCTAATTCATGATTTTTCTATAGTACCCATAATTGTGTATGATAGTTAATGGCTATTCTATACTAATATATTGGACTTATGTTCTTCCCAAATTAAATGTGAGAGGTTTGGTAGTATGATTGCATGTTTCTGATATTCCTCCATAAATGTTTTGTCTCTACATTTGCCACCTTCAAAATTAGAGTTCCATGATCCATATCAACAAGTTTTCTTCAGAAAGGAAGCCGCAGAGGTACTTTATGATACATATTATACATATGGGTAGATGTTTGGTAATTAACTTATATGCCTATCATACCTATGGCATAGGACCCCCCAGATCCAAACTAATGTGCATTTTGATGCAAATGTTTAGGTTGCAGATAAAGTGGAAATGTTGTTTAGACAGGTTTTTAATTTTCTTTGTTAGATAGGATAGAAAATTGCCACATCTAGATCCTTTAATTTTGGTATTAAGGTTACTGAATCAAGGAGACAAATTGTAGATCTTGAAGGAATGTCGCATAAAGAGATAGTTAAATTTCAGGTGATATTATAGATGTATATAAAGGATGTTTAGTATACTTTAGGTTGTATAACATGATATTATGCTAGAATAATCTTTCTACTTAATGAATATTTCCATATTTTTTTATATAAATTTCTTAGTTAGAAATAATTTCTTCATAGAGTAATTCATTCTTTTAATGCAATCTGTCAAATTCAAACAGGGTTCGTTGCAAGAGGCCATCATTAGTGATGGGCAAATTGGAAGGCTTGTTGTGGATATTTCAAAGCCAAAAAATATAAGACGTCTTCTTCTTTATGAATCCTGTGAATGGAATCATCATCTTTGCCATTATTTATAACTACGTCATATATAGTCATTGTTTTTTACTCTTTGGCATGAAAATCAACCTTTTAAAGGTAGATTTTTATGCTTTCACAACAAATTTACATGATTCACAAGGTGAGAAATCAATATTTAGTGTAATTGCATATTTTAGATTTTATAATTATAGGTTATTTATAGGTTGTAATTGTCTTCAAAGTTTCACTTTTAATTGAGTATTCAACCAAACATATTGAGTATCTTATACATAACTATTTGTGATTTAGTATAAACTATTTTGCTTCATTAGAATTAAGTCCATTTTGTACTTGCAGATAATTGAACACATTGTTTTTTTCCAATGTTTTGCAGTCTTAAAATGAACTAATTACTATATTATTGTTTGGTGTCCACTGATGAAAAGAGATACTCTTATTGTGATAAGTTTCAATTTTTTTATTTGTTAGTTGTTGTCATGTTTTGAGTGCAGACTTGTGAAATTCCAAACCGTATCACAATAAGAGTATCTCTTTTCATCAGTGGACACCAAACAATAATATAGTAATTAGTTCATTTTAAGGATGCAAAACATTGGAAAAAAATAATGTGTTCAATTATCTGTCAGTACAAAATGGACTTAATTCTAATGAAGCAAAATAGTTTATACTAAATCACAAATAGTTATGTATAAGATACTCAATATGTTTGGTTGAATGCTAAATTAAAATTGAAACTTTGAAGACAATTACAACCTATAAATAACTTATAATTATAAAATCTAAAATATGCAATTATGTGAAGGGGATATATACAATTTTTATTTTTATTTTTGCCTATGGTTCTTTGGAGATCCGTGTTACATTTGCACAAAAGTTTAGATATCATTCAGATATCTAAAATTTCTAATTTTAATTTGAATATTAGCGTGATAAAGGAAATACAAATGTCCCAATTATAAAAAGTCACCCAACAACAACAACATTGAGATTTTTCTTTCATTCAACCTGTAGCATATTGCATCTTTCTTCATCAATGCTCTTCCTCCATATGCTATCCACTTATGACATTTCCTTCACAATATTTGGTGCATTTGTGAGTTATAGGTCATCTGTAGGTTATAAATGTCTTTAGTGTTACAATTATAATTGAGTATTCAACTCAACATGTTGAGTCTCTTATACGTAACTATTTTTCCCTCCACCCACTTTTCATAACTTCCATAACAATTAGGTAGGGTTCTGCAGCTTTGATGATGTTTTCTTGTTTAGTAAAATATTGTCGAGAATTTAATTCATTGAAATTTGTATAATTTACAATCTATAAAGTTTCAAGATATAATTTTTAAAAGTCTAATTCTTTAAAGGGTGTTAGCTCAATGGAAGAGCACCTGCTTTACAAGCAGGAGGTTGGTGGTTCAATTCCATCGTGCCCTGATATTCATATGGAATGGAGGTGATTAGTTTTTGGTGAAGGAGGATCTTTTTACCATCACCAATGAGCTTATGGTGACATTTTTATACCCTCACCAAAATATGAAATGGTGACGGTCAACGAATGCCACCATATATACGCATCAATAGTGACGACCATGAAAGCTCCGTCACCATAAATTGTTGACGTTGATATGAAATGGTGAGTATCATTTTTTTTCATTATAGTCATTATTCATGACGGACCTTGAAGTCACCAATGAGCTTATCATGACATTTTTTTACCCTCACCAAATATTAAATGGTGACGGTCAACAAATGTCACCATATATATGCACCAATAGTGATGACCATGAAAGGTCCATCACAATAAATCATTTTTTTTCGTATGAATTGGTGACAGTCACTGTCTGTCACTATAATCAATATTCGTGACAGACCTTGAATTTCACCAGAACACATACTTTCGGCGATGCCACCTTTGGTGACGTTCAATTTTTTGGTGACTAAGGCTATTGTCCGTCACCATTGCTCATATGAAATGGTGATGGTCACTATCCGTCATTATAAATAATTATTGGTGACAAACCTTGAATGTCACCACAACACTTATAATTTCAGCGACACCACCTTTGGTGACATTCAGTTTTTGGTGACGAAGGCTCTTTTTACCGTCACCAATGAGATTATGGTGACATTTTTTGCCCGTCACCAATGTCCTTTTTTCTTGTAGTGCTAGTATAAAATCTACCATCAACAACCACAGAACATATACGAGAAGAGCTCGTTGTAGATAACTCCTTGGGGGGGAGAATTCACAAGAGAAAGCATCTTGATACATTTGGGCTATGACATGAGAGTTTTCATTTATCTAGCCTCAAATCAACAATAGTTTGGAGGAATATCTCTTTTGAGTAATGCCATTTTAGAAGATCTGGAACAATTTTATGATTTGTTGGAAAACCTGAGTGGGATGCTTCCACGAGAGAAGAGTATTTTTTCTTTGATGAAGAATCACACCTGGGATCGTGTTCCTATTCCAAAGGGATGTAATTTTGTCTATTGTAATTCAGTCTATAGAACCAAATATGCAACAAGTGGATCTGTAGAAAAACATAACGCATGTCTTGTGGCTAAGGGATTTTCATAGGTTGAAGGAATTGACTATTCTCATAATTTCACACTTGTCTCAAAGATGGATTCTATTTGTCTTGATCTTTCTCTCGTAACCTCTCAATGTTGTTCAGTATACTAGATGAATGCAAAGATTTCCTTTCTACATGGTGATATACATGAGGAGATTTACATGGGTAAACCCCTTGGGTTTGTGCAATATCCTTCACTTGCCTGTAGGCTTAGGAAATCCTTGTATGGTCTTAAAAAGGATCGTATGGCTTGGTATGAGAAGATGGATAATTTTTTTCTCTCTTCATGATTCAATCGTTGCGCTTTGATCTGACAGTGTACACTAAGAGACAAGGCTTTGATTTATTGATTCTAGTTTTTTATGTGGATGATCTAATCCTCATAGCCAGTTCTTCATCTATTATTTAGAATGTTGAGGAAGCATTCATGGGAGAATTTTCTATGACAGATCTTAGTCTTCTACATTACTTTCTTAGCTTGCAGGTTCACCAATCCTCAAAAGGAATCAACGTCTTCAAACAAAAATATGTTCTTGATTTACTTTAGTGTTTTGGCATGGCTAATTGCAATCGTGCACCTACTCATTTTCATTCAAGTGTTACTCTTACTACAATTTACACCACTCCCTGGGTGGATCCTATATTGTATGACAAACTCATTAGTAGTCTACTCTATTTGACACACACTCGACCTAATATTTTCTTTAAAGTTGGGATCGTTGCTATATTCGCTCAAGATACTCATCAGAGTCACTAGAAAGTAGTGAATCATATTCTCAGATATATTCAAGGAACATTCAGTTTTTGAATTAATTACAATGTTGGTCCTCCCAAGCTTGTTGGTTTCACCGATTCTGACTAGGTTGGATCAATGGATGATCAGAAATCCACCTTTGGATTTATTTCTATCCTATATCTCCTCCTATTGCTTAGCCATGTAAGAAATAATCTGCCATTGCATTATCTATGACAAAAGCTAAGTATTGAGATGAAGTTCTCGCAATTCAAGAATTTATTTGGCAAGGAACGTTATTGCTTGAGATTGGCATTCAATAGAATCAACCTACTCTTTTATGGAGTGATAATGAGAGTGTAATACAAATTTCCATAAATCTCATCGAGCATTAACACACTAAACACATTGAGATCCATATGCACGTTTCCAACTTATTTAAGATGGCATTCTAAGCCTGGAATATATCTATTGAATAAAAAATAGCAGATATTTTTACAAATTCCTTGGCATCATGAAGGTTTCCTTAGTTACGACATATGCTTGGAGTAAAGGAAGTTATCCTTGGGGGATCATCTTGAGTCCTTCTTCCTTCACATCTCCATCATTCTCTTTTATTTTATTTTCTTTCTTTATTTCTTTCTTTCTCTCTTATGAATAGTTGTACGTGGGTACCTAAAAAGGCCTAGTTTCGGGGACCCATTCTTTATGTTCTTTTTTCTTTATTTTCCTCCCCATGTTTCGCTTATGGGGGGTGTTATAATTCCAATAAAAGAGTCTTGAAACTCATAAGTTTATGTAGTGATCTTATCATCTGCATTATCAGTTTATCCTTATATGCTGAGTTGTTAGTCTTATCTTCTAGCTATTGCTAGAAGCCTCTATTGTTCCGATAAATGAAGTTCATGTATAGCACATTTTCACAAGTAATGAAGTGTGATTTATTTTGATTTGTCATCTTGTGATCTCTTGGTATATGGATTGTTTAGCTTTGCAGTCTCATCCTTGTGTATTTTAGTACTCTTTCAGAATAATGTTAAGAGCGTGATCCAGGGTAAAATCTTGATACCCCTTAACCAAGACCTTTTAATTCGGCTGATAAATAGAATCGCATTTACTTAAAGACGTTAAAGAACTTAAATGAACAACTGTAGCTGTAAATAAGAGGAACATAAAAGAACAAGATCAGCAATCATAAGAACACATCGTTTGATGACGGAGTTCGTCCAGGAGGGACTACATCTCCGGGCCTCGGTGTCAAGATGGTGTAGGCCGCTGCATTATGTGTTGTAAGAAGAGATGTACATGGATGTGCTTTCCTATGACATACAAGGAAAAATCGCCCTCACGCAGGAGTGGCTTGACTTCTTTAAGATATGTTCCACTGCGGAACTCTCATACATAAAGAAAAACTCCTATCAGTATGACCATAGCTGACATGTAGCAAACAAGAGTATCCCGCCAATCCTGGCAAACAAGGGATCTCAACAATACACAAAAAATAAGAGCATCCCGCCAATGTGGCATAAAAGGGGCTCATACATGACACAAATCCATAGCTGAAAGTACATCAACAACAACACAAAGCAAGATCCCACGACTCATGTATCAACCGGGATCTGCAAGACATAATGCATCTCAACGAGAAATAAATAAATGAAGAAGTACATGGAAATCACATCATATACCTCATGCTGCCATTTGCTGAAGGCTGAGCAGCTCTGCGGAAAAATCTGAAAACACCATCAATCTTGTGGCGTCGAGAAAGTGGAAAACGACTGCTCACATGCAAAAATCTGACACCGGCAAAGTCCACTTCCAAAAGTGGCTGAAAAATCAAAAACTCAGATGCAGAAACTGAGCACGCCATCAGACTCGTGGCGCTGAGTAGTGCTGAAACGACATAAAATTTGTCCCATTTGGACAAAGTCAAAATTTTGCCCTCCTAGAAATTGAGCCTCAATCAGGGTTCCGCCTGCCTCTTTCTGGGCTCATGGTTCCACTTCACCTGCATAAAAAAATATTAAAAAAATCCTCGGTCTGCGTGCGCGCTCCGCTCCTCCATGCTTGGGCGCACAGTAAAAAGACAAGTTTAAATACACAAATCTGGGCGGAAATACCCAAGTAAATAGTTGGGCGCAGTGGTAAGATTAAGCGGCTTGTTGAGGAGAGGTCGGGGGGTCAAATCCCGCCCCTCCCAACATACCATGCGGTTCTTTTTGGGCGCGTTTTTGTTTTAAAAAAACCATATAATATTGTATTTTTGGGGGGCCGGACCCGCATTGGGCGGCCCGCCCCCAACCACCTCCATATACAACATATTATATATATATGTCGGTTGTTTTTTTTTAATATGGTTGGGCCGTTGTGTGTTGGGCCGCCCGTGGATCGGGCCGGCCCACGTGGCCGGGAGGGTTCGATTCCCGCCGGCCCATTTAAATATGGTGCCATATGATATGCCGGGGGTGGCATGGGGTCCGGCGGGGGTCATGGCCCGCCAGCCCATTTTTTTAATATATTTTTGTTTAATAAAACGAATTGGCCATTTTCGAAAATTCAGTTTTGGACCGAAGGAGGCAATTTAAACAGGCGACAATTTCGCCCGGAATCTGGCCTGAGTGTGCCGGAATCCGCTGGCCGGGTTTGGTCCAAATTGCGTCCTCTTTAAGGCTGCCCAGTCACCAAGTCAACCCAAAACTTTGACCGCTCCTAACTCCTTCATACGGACTCGGAATTGAGTGCCGTCTGCGCCGTTGGAATTAGAAAGACGAGATCTACAATTTGAACCTGGTTCGAGAATATTTTGAACACTTTGATTTTTGAGCCTTTTACTCAAACCTCTTGTACCTGTACCTGATTATTCCACCTGCGCCCAAAAAGAACCGCATGCTATGTTGGGAGGGGCGGGATTTGACCCCCCGACCTCTCCTCAACAAGCCGCTTAATCTTACCACTGCGCCCAACTATTTAATTGGGTATTTCCGCCCAGATTTGTGTATTTAAACTTGTCTTTTTACTGTGCGCCCAAGCATGGAGGAGCGGAGCGCGCACGCAGACCGAGGATTTTTTTAATATTTTTTTATGCAGGTGAAGTGGAACCATGAGCCCAGAAAGAGGCAGGCGGAACCCTGATTGAGGCTCAATTTCTAGGAGGGCAAAATTTTGACTTTGTCCAAATGGGACAAATTTTATGTCATTTCAGCACTACTCGACGCCACGAGTCTGATGGCATGCTCAGTTTTTGCATCTGATTTTTTGATTTTTCAGCCACTTTTGGAAGTGGGTTATGCCGGTGTCAGATTTGCACATGTGAGCAGTCGTTTTCCACTTTCTCGACGCCACAAGATTGATGGTGTTTTCAGATTCTGCCGCAGAGCTACTCAGCCTTCAGCAAATGGCAGCATGAGGTATATGATGTGATTTCCATGTACTTCTTTATTTATTTCTCATTGAGATGCATTATGTCTTGCAGATCCTGGTTGATACATGAGTTGTGGGATCTTGCTTTGTGTTGTTTTTGATGTACTTTCAGCTATGGATTTGTGTCATGTATGAGTCCCTTTTATGCCACATTGGCGGGATGCTCGTTTTCATATGTGTATTGTTGAGATCCCTTGTTTTCCAGGATTGGTGGGATACTCTTATTTACTACATGTCAGCTATGGTCATACTGATAGGAGTCTTTCTTTATTTATGAGAGTTCTACAGTGGAATATCTCTTAAAGAAGTCAAGCCACTCCTGCGTGAGGGCAATTTTTCCTTGTATGTCATAGGAAAGCACATCCATGTACATCTCTTCTTACAACACATAATGCAGCGGCCTACACCATCTTGACACCGAGGCCCGAAGATGTAGTCCCTCCTGGACGAACTCCGTCATCAAACGACGTGTTCTTATGATTGCTGATCTTGTTCATTTATGTTCCTCTTATTTTCAGCTACAATCGTTCATTTCAGTTCTTTAACGTCTTTAATTAAATACAATTCTATTTATCAACCGAATTAAAAGGTCTTGGTAAGGGTATCAAGATTTTACCCTGGATCAAGTGGTATCGGAGCAGGTATTCTTGCTGATTGGATTGCAGGCGTGAACATTGAACGTTTGCTGAGTTGAGCCATGGAAAGTGTCAAGGACATGTACGAAACCATGCTCAGGGTGTCCGAGAAAGCGGACATATTGTACGAGGCGTACGAAAAACAAGCAGCAGAGAACGAAGAATTGAAGACCCTCCTACACAAAGAGAAGGAGGAAAAACAACAGTTGCAGCTTCAGTTGCAAGCCACAACAGAAGCGTGGGAAGATTGGAAGTGCAACAATGAAATTCTGCAAGCAGATCATGATGCCTTGAAGGCGTTCCTACATGAAGAGAAGGAGGAGAAGCAGCAGTTGCAGCTTCAGTTGCAAGCCACGACAGAGGCGTGGGAAGATTTGAAACGCAACAACGAAACTCTTCAGAGAGATCATGATGCCTTAAAATCATTCCTACAGAAAGAGAAGGAGGAGATGCAGCAGATGCAGCTTCAGCTACAAGCCGTGTCAGAGGCAGCGACAGAAGTGAAGCGCGACAAAGGCTTACAACAGCTTTCTTCATCTGTTTCGCCATCAACACCTAAGGTAAACAGTGTTGATTTTTCTTCAGTTTCTTCACATGATATAATTTCAGTTGGAAGTGTGGAGATACCCATCACAGGTATCGGCATGAAACTCCTCACCAAAATGGGGTATAGAGGAGGAGGACTTGGCATTCGTGGCCAAGGCATCACCGAACCATTGGAGGTTGTGCAACGACCTCGTTATGCAGGTTTGGGGTACGATGGTGAAGGATGTTCGAAGGACATCAAGGGCAAACAGATACTGATGAACTCTCCAAGGAAGAGGAATGATAGGGACACTTCGCCATCGTTCCACGGCAGTGCACGTTGCAGTGAAGGAACTGAAGCAAGCTCCCATCATCATGATCGCACCGGAGACCACCCGAGAAGGTATACTAAGTCTCATTATTCCAGAGTGCAGTTTGATTACAAGAATGTCGATAACCATGGTTGTAAAATATGGCATCGTAAAACTTGTTATTTTTGTGGTTTAAATAACCATGTGATTTCTAAGTGCTGGAAAAGGATGGCAGCACAAAGAAGGAAGAGGCACGAAAAGCCTTCTCCCCAACAGGAAAAGAAATCAGTTAAGCAGGTTTGGAGGAAAAAGAACTTTTGCACCCATTGCGAACGAAGTGGCCACCAAAGAGCCACATGCTGGAAACTTCATCCAGAACAGTGCCATAAAGAAAAAGCGCCCGTGCATGCACCAGTCGAAAGAGCTGATCGACAAGCAAGTTCGCCACAGGGAAATGATCCACTCGTTTTAATAAATGAGCAGTGGTTCTTCTAGATTGTTTTTTTCTAGAGATGTTAAGCTTGTCATGGCCATGCTTGTAAGTCATTTGTCGCATTTTTATTATGAAAGTGATGATGTGTTTCCATCACTCGTTTAAGCGACCATGACATTTCTTTTTGGCCTTGTTTTATATGTCGTGTGTTAGATCTCTTTCATGTAAAAGTGATGAGGTGTTGCCATCACTTTGAGATGCGACGATTCTGTTTTGGTCATGTTGTATGAGTCGTCTGACGCATTTCTTTCATGTAAAAGTGATGAGGAATTTTTTCCATCACTTCGAAATGCGACGAGGAGGTCTGGTCTTGTACTTTTGTTGATGTATGATTTCCATTTTGTTGTAAGCTTGACCACCGAGTACATGTTATAAACTTGTGGCAAGTATGGAAACGTCTGGGTCATTATTGGTCACATTGAGAATGTAATGTCTGTTGCAGCTTTAGGCAGGTGTTGGCATTCCGATTCCGAAAGACAAAAGTGAAGGAGTCTTCAAGGGATGTGCCTTTTCAGACATTTGCATTTCAGCAGTTGCAGGTGTTGGCTTTGCATCTCGATTCCGAAGTACGTGAGGTGAAGGAGTCTTCATGGGATGTGCCTTTTAACAACATTTGCAGACAGTTGATGATAGGTAAAGCTTAATGCTTTTGGAGGACCAAAAGCTCCTCAGTGGGGAGGTTTGATCCAGGTGGAATAATCAGGTACAGGTACAAGTAGTCTGAGTACAAGGCTCAAAAATCAAAGTGTTCGGATTGTTATCGAACCAAGTTCAAGCTGTAGATCTCGAAATTCTAAATCCAATGGCGCAGACGACACTCAATTCTGAGTCTGTATGAAGAAGTTATAAGCGGTCAAAGTTCCAGGTTAACTTGGTGACTGGGCAGCCTTAAAGAGGACACAAATTGGACTTTTTCCGGCCACCGGATTCCGGCAAGCTCAGGCCAGATTCCAGGCGAAATTGTGGCCTGGTTAGTTTGCCTCCTTCGGTCCAAAACCGAATTTTTAAAAAGGCCTAATTTGTTTTATTTAAAACAAAATTTATTAAAAAAAGGAGGTGGGGGTCGTGACCCTCGCCACCCCCATCGGCACTATCATATGTGGCACCATATAAATGGGCCAGCGGGAATCGAACCCGCCTGGCCACGTGGGCCGGCCCGCTCCACGGGCGGCCCAACTTAAACCAACACATAACGATCAAACAACGACCCAACTTAAAACACACCGCCACCATAACAATTTAAATAATGGAGCCTCCACCATAATACGCAAGTTTTGGTTAAAAACATATATATATATATTATATGTTAAAATCGCGGTACATCCATTATACGGAGGTGGTTGGGGGCGGGCCGCCCAATGCGGACCCAGCCCACCAAAAACAATGTTATATTGTTTTTAAACAAAAACGCATGCATATTTTGGAGGGGCGGGATTTGATCCCCCCGACCTCTCCTTAACAAATTACCAATTTTTACCAACAAGCCAACGGATTACTTTGGTTAATACGCCCACGAGTTTTTATTTAAACTCGACATTTTACTGTGCGCCCAAGCCATGGAGGAGTAGAGAGCGCGCACGGAATTCGAGAATTAATATTTTGTAATGCAGGTCATGTGGAACCATGAGCCCAGAAAGAGGCAGGCAGAACCCTGATTGAGGCTCAATTTTCAGGAGGGCAAAATTTCGACTTTGTCCGAATGGGACAAATTTTATGTCGTTTCAGCACTACTCAGCGCCACGAGTCTGATGGCGTGCTTAGTTTCTGCATCTGAGTTTTTGGTTTTCCAGTCACTTTTGGAAGTGGACTATGCCGGTGTCAGATTTGCACATGTGAGCAGTCGTTTTCCACTTTCTCGACGCCACAAGATTGATGGTGTTTTAAGATTCTGCCGCAGAGCTGCTCAGCTTTCAGCAAATGGAAGCGTGAGGTATATGATGTGATTTCCATGTACTTCTTTATTTATTTCTCGTTGAGATGCATTATGTCTTGCAGATCCCGGTTGATACATGAGTCGTGGGATCTTGCTTTGTGTTGTTTTTTATGTACTTTCAGCTATGGATGTGTGTCATGTATGAGCCCCTTTTATGCCACATTGGCAGGATGCTCTTATTTCATATGTGTATTTTGAGATCCCTTGTTTGCCAGGATTGGCGGGATACTCTTGTTTGCTACATGTCAGCTATGGTCATACTGATAGGAGTCTTTCTTTATGTATGAGAGTTCTGCAGTAGAACAACTCTTAAAGAAGTCAAGCCACTCCTGCGTGAGGGCGATTTTTCCTTGTATGTCATAGGAAAGCACATCCATGTACATCTCTTCTTACAACACATAATGCAGCGGCCTACACCATCTTGACACCGAGGCCCGGAGATGTAGTCCCTCCTGGACGAACTCCGTCATCAAACGACGTGTTCTTATGATTGTTGATCTTGTTCTTTTATGTTCCTCTTATTTACAGCTACAGTTGTTCATTTAAGTTCTTTAACGTCTTTAAGTAAATGCAATTCTATTTATCAGCCAAATTAAAAGGTCTTGGTTAAGGGGTATCAAGATTTTACCCTGGATCAGAGCGAGAGTGATGTTGATGATTTAAAATTTATTTGAGTGATCTTCTATTAAAATATCTACCAAGTGTGAAGGCTCAAATCACTTTTCACTCCAAAAGTGGTTTTCATCTCAAGAGATTTTATCCCTCTAGGTGCTTGGTAGATTTTGAGTTAAGATGGATATAGGTTGGTTTAATTTCTCTCTTTATATAAGCTATATTCCACATGAATACAATGGGTCAATAGCATGAGCTTGGTAGATTTCAAATTAAGATGGATGTAGGTTGGTTTAATTTCCACATTTATATAGTCTATATCCACATGAATACCATGGGACAATAGCATGGATTGTCATAATCCAAAAGCTCAAAAATCAATGGTAATCATTTATAAAAAATAATAAAAATAATACTCAATTCAAAAGTCATACATTGCATTATACTACAACATCTCTACTATAAATATTACAACTTTGAAATACAATGATTCTCATAACTTTTTATTTTATTTTATTCATATCTTTAATATTTATATATTTTTCAATGGGTATCATATTTATATTATGCATTCACATTAAAAAAAAAAATGTAGATAGTTGTAAATTAGTTTTAAATTTAGATATTGCATACCTATTAAAAAATTTCTAAAAAATAAAATATAAATACACATTAGGGAAATTATTAGTGAAATTGGAATGAAAATTCCCACATTTGAAATTGAAATTAATAGGTTTTTTCGTTTCAAAATTCACACTTTTGAAATAAAATATTGTAATTTAGAAATAAAAGACTATAATTTGGGTCTGAAATTATTCAAAATTCATAATTTTAAAATTGAAATTAACACTTTAAAGATCAATATTTTATTTTTAAAGATTGATATTAATATTTAAGTTTATTATTTGTTACGGTTTTAGTCTAAATTAATTATTGTAAAAATAAAATTAATATATAAAAAATATTATAAATATTTTGAAAAAATAATAATATGTATTACTATTTAGTTTTTATAATATTTTACCAATATCAAAATATATATTATATTAAAATATATATTTTATTGCAAAAATGAGAAAAAACAAATTTCACATTTTTGTAAAATTATCATAAATAATATTATTACTTTTAAAACTATTTTAACTTTTTAATTTTTTATTATAAAATATTTAAAATCATTTTATAAATACTCCAAATCATCCTCAATCCAAATATTTATGATTATAATCATATGATTGACATCATTTGCTTATAGTCCTAAGATTCTCAATTAGGCCTTTCCTTCACTGTATTTTGAATCATTTTCAATCGAGAAATTTATGTTTTTCATCTTATTATTGATAGCCCATTGAGTATGAGTGGAGCCTTTCATTAAAATATTATTGATTATGAGTGAATCTTTTCATTATCATATTTTGAATTTAGATTTATGAAATTTCAAAATTAAATTTAAATATTAAATTTTATTAAAGATAATTAAAAATAAATTGTTGATTAGAATTGTTATATCTATTCAAATTTAATTTACTACTAATAGTACAGAAAGAAATATTGTTGTAATAATATATGTCTATGAATGTTGTTATATTATTGTATTGACCTTATTTAAAAATGAAAAAAAAATATTTATAAAAATATAAATTGAGAATTAATTTAGCTACACCATTACTACATAAATAAATGTATTTGTATAAGCTACAGAGTTTTTGAAATTTATTAAAATAAAAGTTATGTGAAGCACATCATTAGTATATAAGTTTATCTTTATAATCTACAAAGTTCATGAAATTTATTGAAATACAAGTTATGTGATTGAAACTATTTTTAATTAATTAAATTTGACTTTAACTTATTACTCATAATATATTTAGCTTTTTTTTATTTAGATTCACATTCTTCAAAATAATATATTAATTTTTTTTAAAGGTAATTTATATAATTTTGTTAAATAAATATAATAGAACGTATGTTATGCTATTAAATAAATATATAATATAACATCATAATCTTACTTTTATAAAAATGTTTAAAAATATCTATAAAAATGAATATAATCTTAGCTATAATATATTTATTTTTTATTTAGATTCAAATTCTTTAAAATTATATAAATTAATTTATATAATTTTGTTAAATAAATGCAAAAAGACATGGTATGTGACGCTATTAAATGAATATATAATATAACATCATAACGTCACTTTATAAAAATGATTAAATATCTATATCACGATTATATTTAAAGGAAAATCCCAAAATAGTTTAGAACACATCATCCAATCTTTGTTATTACATAATTATTTTGTTTAGAATGCAAGTATTCCTACGATAGCAATTGCACCATATGTTGCAAAGGAAACGCTGTAAAGCAGCAATTTAGTACTTTTCAAATTGTAATATTTTTGTTTTCTAAAATAGGTGAAGTGCATCACAACATCATGATATTAATTATGAAAATCTGCATATTAAAATGTAAAAATTTAACAACAGTAAACCTTGGATGTGTAGAGCCCTATAGTTATATTAAAAATTCTATGAAAATCTGCATACTAAAATGTACAAATTTAACAAGAATAAACCTCGGATGTGTAGAGCTAATGATAAGTGAATCTGCCACAGGCAGGTTCACCTTCCGATTACGCAAATCAACCCAAACTCCGAAACTTTGAACTCGATCCTGGGGCTTATGGGTGATCGGCCCAATTCATTCTCCGCTGCGCCACTTCATTATTTACCCATAAATATACATATGTCGGAAACACCTTAACAAAACACTGGAAGAAAATAGAAAAAAGGGCGTTTATAAAACTAGACCAATTAAAGCTGGTTCATAAAATGCTTCCTATTGAAACCAAAAAGAAAACTTATATCAGGTTGACAACATATCAATGCCGTCCAATGTATTAGCCCTTTAGTCATAAATTTGATCAAAACACAACAGTGCCCAATTAAAAGAAATCCGCTCCACCTTCAATTTGATTAGAATTCCAACTGCGTTCCACACAAATTTACTTCACCGTATTTGTAACTATCAACAGGGTTTCTAACTAGAAATTCGCTTCCAGTTTTATTGTAAGGAAACCCCCATTCCGTTTCAGTTTTGCTGCTATTCATGTTTCCGTTCTATTCTTAAATATGCTTCCACAGTGCCTTCAACACGACATTAACAATAAGGTAATTCCCAAATCACATGGCTCCGAACTACATGGTCACCACAGATTCTAATTCTGCTATTTTAACATATTTAATAGCGTTTTAATATTATGGCCCACATACTCGGTCTCAACGATTAAAAAAACATCTGATTTGAAATAAAACTAAACCATACCTCCGTTAATCTCTGTGCGGCTCTAAAAACTCACACGCTTGGATCCTAAACCTCGTCTTCTCCGCTTTATTGCTGCGGAATGATCCCAATCCAGTGTCAACTCAACCATAACAGAGTTAGGTGCAATTTAAACCCGTTAACTCAATTACTAACACGACTCCATCTTCTAGCTTGCCGCTACTGTGTTGGGTTTTCACAGTATCGCCCAACCTATAAAACCGGAAATTGTTTCATAAAACTAAACACAAATAATGATATCGCATTGTGCTTGGATTGATTATGCTTGGATCGCCATTGATCCTCACAGACTAATATCACAGCGTTTAACTTATAAAATTAAATTATGAAGAAGCACAATTCGATACACAGAAATCACGCACAATCATTTTTCTATTATATATACAAACACAAGATTACATTTGAGGCATTTCAGCCTCAGTACGCGCTTCCTCTCAGACTACATTTCATTTGCTCACTCCCATATATCCCTCACACACTATAGGCTTTCGTTTTTTATAGGTTTTAACAACAAAAATCAAGAAACGGTTACAGAAAACTAATTCTGTTTTAACAAATTTTGTCCAAATTTGTGTGACTGTCCGCGTGTCCACCTCTTCAGTTTCAGTTTTTGAATTTAATTTGAATTGGTTCAGATGCCTCTGCATCAGACTCACGAGGCACAAAAAAAAATTATGACCTCCTGGTCATATGGCTTCTACAGCTGTCAGCAGTTCTTCTGTAGAACTGCTTCTTGTGATCTTCTCGTAGCAATTTCTTGAATAATTCTACCCACATCCTCTATGGAATTGTCCATCGTGAGTTGCAACAAAACCTCTGCAATAGTAGTCCTCCCTGCTACCAGATACCTCACCAAGCTTCTCTCCTGAGCTCAGTCTTTCGGCATCTCTCTGGTTCTCTCCTCTCAAACCAATTGAGCACTCCTGCTCTAGGTTGGTGCATCTTCTCACCTTCTTCTGCTGCTACCTTCACAAAACATAAAAACCACAAGTTTCACAAAACTTCATAAAACTGTACCTCTTTGTTCGCAAACTCCTTCTTTCTCCGCACCCAAAACCCCTTTCCGCAGGAAATCTTTTCCCGCTCTGATACCACTTGATGATAAGTGAATCTGCCACAGGCACGTTCACCTTCTGATTACACAAATCAACCCAAACTCTGAAACTTTGAACTCGATCCTGGGGCCTATGGGTGATCAGCCCAATTCACTCTCCGCCGCGCCACTTCATTGTTTACCCATGAATATACATATGTCGGAAACACCTTAACAAAACACTGGAAGAAAATAGAACAAAGGGCGTTTATAAAACTAGACCAATTAAAGCTGGTTCATAAAATGCTTCCTATTGAAACCAAAAAGAAAACTTATATCAGGTTGACAACATATCAATGTCGTCCAATGTATTAGCCCTTTAGTCATAACTTTGATCATAACACAATGGTGTCCAATTAAAAGAAATCTGCTCCACCTTCAATTTGATTAGAATTCCAACTGCGTTCCACACAAATTTACTTCACCGTATTTGTAACTATCAACAGGGTTTCTAACTAGAAATTCGCTTCCAGTTTTATTGTAAGGAAACCCCCATTCCGTTTCAGTTTCGCTGCTATTCATGTTTCCATTCTATTCTTAAATATGCTTCCACAGTGCCTTCAACACAACATTAACAATAAGGTAATTCCCAAACCGCATGGCTCCAAACTACATGGTCACCACAAATTCTAATTCTGCTATTTTAACATATTTAACAGAGTTTTAATATTTCGGCCCACATACTCGGTCTCAACGATTAACAAAATATCTGATTTGAAATAAAACTGAACCATACCTCCGTTAATCTCTGTGCGGCTCTAAAAACTCACCCGCTTGAATCCTAAACCCTGTCTTCTCCGCTTTACTGCTGCAGAATGATCCCAATCCAATGTCAACTCAACCAGAACAGAGTTCGGTGCAATTTAAACCTATTAACTCAATAACTAACACGACTCCATCTTCTAGCTGTCGCTACTGTGTTGGGTTTTCACAGTATCGCCCAAACTATAAAACCGAAAATTGTTTCATAAAACTAAACACAAATAACGATATCGCATTGTGCTTGGATCGATTATGCTTGGATCGCCATTGATCCTCATAGACTAATATCACAATGTTTAACTTATAAAATTAAATTATGAAGAAGCACAATTCGATACACAGAAATCACGCACAATCATTTTTTTATTATATATACAAACACAAGATTACATCTGAGGCATTTCAGCCTCATTATGCGCTTCCTCTCAGACTACATTGCATTTGCTCGCTCCCATATATCCCTCACACACTACAGGATTTCGTTTTTTATAGGTTTTAACAACAAAAATCAAGAAACGGTTACAGAAAACTAATTTTGTTTTAACAAATTTTGTCCAAATTTGTGTGACTATCCACGTGTCCACCTCTTCAGTTTCAGTTTTTGAATTTAATTTGAAATGGTTCGGATGCCCCTGCATCAGACTCACGAGGCAAAAAAAAAATTATGACCTCTTGGTCATATGGCTTCTACAGCTGTCAGCAGTTCTTCTGTAGAACTGCTTCTTGTGATCTTCCCGTAGCAATTTCTTGAACAATTCTACCCACATCCTCTGTGGAATTTTCCATCGTGAGCTGCAACAAAACCTCTACAATAGCAGTCCTCCCTGCTACCAAATATCTCACCAAGCTTCTCTCCTGAGCTTAGTGTTTTGGCATCTCTATCGTTCTCTCCTCTCGAACCAATTGAGCACTCTTTCACTAGGTTGGTGCGTCTTCTCACCTTCTTCTGCTGCTACCTTCATAAAACATAAAAATCACAAGTTTCACAAAGCTTCATAAAAATGTACCTCTTTGTTCGCAAACTCCTTCTCGCTCCGCACCCAAAAACCCTTTCCGCAGGAAATCTTTTCCCGCTCTAATACCACTTGATGATAAGTGAATCTGCCACAGGCAGGTTCACCTTCTGATTACGCAAATCAACCCAAACTCCGAAACTTTGAACTCAATCTTGGGGCCTATGGGTGATCGGCCCAATTCATTCTCCGCTGTGCCACTTCATTGTTTACCCATGAATATACATATGTCGGAAACACCTTAACAAAACACTGGAAGAAAATAGAACAAAGGGCGTTTATAAAACTAGACCAATTAAAGCTGGTTCATAAAATGCTTCCTATTGAAACCAAAAAGAAAACTTATATCAGGTTGACAACATATCAATGCTGTCCAATGCCCTTTAGTCATAAATTTGATCAAAACACAACGGTGCCCAATTAAAAGAAATCCGCTCCACCTTCAATTTGATTAGAATTCCAACTGCGTTCCACGCAAATTTACTTCACCGTATTTGTAACTATCAACAGGGTTTCTAACCAGAAATTCACTTCCAGTTTTATTGTAAGGAAACCCCCATTCCGTTTCAGTTTCGCTGTTATTCATGTTTCTGTTCCATTCTTAAATATGCTTCCACAGTGCCTTCAACATGACATTAACAATAAGGTAATTCCCAAATCACATGGCTCCGAACTACATGGTCACCACAGATTCTAATTCTGTTATTTTAACATATTTAACAGCGTTTTAATATTTTGGCCCATATACTCGGTCTCAACGATTAACAAAACATCTGATTTGAAATAAAACTGAACCATACCTCCGTTAATCTCTGTGCGGCTCTAAAAACTCACGCGCTTGGATCCTAAACCTCGTCTTCTCCGCTTTACTGCTGCGGAATGATCCCAATCCAGTGTCAACTCAACCAGAACAGAGTTCGGTGCAATTTAAACCCGTTAACTCAATTACTAACACGACTCCATCTTCTAGCTTGCCGCTACTGTGTTGGGTTTTCACAGTATCGCCCAACCTATAAAACCGAAAATTGTTTCATAAAACTAAACACAAATAACTATATCGCATTGTGCTTGGATCGATTATGCTTGGATCTCCATTGATCCTCACAGACTAATATCACAACGTTTAACATATAAAATTAAATTATGAAGAAGCACAATTCGATACACAGAAATCATGCACAATCATTTTTCTATTATATATACAAACACAAGATTACATCTGAGGCATTTCAGCCTCAGTACGCGCTTCCTCTCAGACTACATTGCATTTGCTCGCTCCCATATATCCCTCACACACTACAGGATTTCGTTTTTTATAGGTTTTAACAACAAAAATCAAGAAATGGTTACGGAAAACTAATTCTGTTTTAACAAATTTTGTCCAAATTTGTGTGACTGTCCTCGTGTCCACCTCTTCAGTTTCAGTTTTTGAATTTAATTTGAATTGGTTCGGATGCCCCTGCATCAGACTCACGAGGCACAAAAAAAAATTATGACCTTCTGGTCATATGGCTTCTACAGCTGTCAGCAGTTCTTCTGTAGAACTTCTCCTTGTGATCTTCCCGTAGCAATTTCTTGAACAATTCTACCCACATCCTCTATGGAATTGTCCATCGTGAGCTGCAACAAAACCTTTGCAATAGCAGTCCTCCCTGATACCAGATACCTCACCAAGCTTCTCTCCTGAGTTTAGTCTTTTGGCATCTCTCTGGTTCTCTCCTCTCGAACCAATTGAGCACTCCTGCTCTAGGTTTTTTCATCTTCTCACCTTCTTCTGCTGCTAACTTCACAAAACATAAAAATCACAAGTTTAACAAAACTTCATAAAAATGTACCTCTTTGTTCACAAACTCCTTCTTGCTCCGCACCCAAAACCCCTCTCCGTAGGAAATCTTTTCCCGCTCTGATACCACTTGATGATAACTGAATCTGCCACAGGCAGGTTCACCTTCCGATTACGCAAATCAACCCAAACTCTGAAACTTTGAACTCGATCCTAGGGCCTATGGGTGATCGGCCCAATTCATTCTCCGTTGCGCCACTTCATTGTTTACCCATGAATATACATATGTCGGAAACACCTTAACAAAACACTGGAAGAAAATAGAACAAAGGGCGTTTATAAAACTAGTCCAATTAAAGCTGGTGCATAAAATGCTTCCTATTGAAACCAAAAAGAAAACTTATATCAGGTTGACAACATATCAATGTCGTCCAATGTATTAGCCCTTTAG
Organism: Pinus albicaulis; assembly: GCA_034641835.2. Lineage (NCBI taxonomy): Eukaryota > Viridiplantae > Streptophyta > Pinopsida > Pinales > Pinaceae > Pinus > Pinus albicaulis. The sequence continues at coordinate 89,415,562 of MU968411.1, forward strand.
TCATAACTTTGATCATAACACAACGGTGCCCAATTAAAAGAAATCTGCCCCACCTTCAATTTGATTAGAATTCCAACTGCGTTCCACGCAAATTTACTTCACCGTATTTGTAACTATCAACAGGGATTCTAACCAGAAATTCGCTTCCAGTTTTATTGTAAGGAAACCCCCATTCCGTTTCAGTTTCGCTGTTATTCATGTTTTCGTTCTATTCTTAAATATGCTTCCACAGTGCCTTCAACACGACATTAACAATAAGGTAATTCCCAAATCGCATGGCTCCGAACTACATGGTCACCACAGATTCTAATTCTGCTATTTTAACATATTTAAGAGCGTTTTAATATTTTGGCCCACATACTCGGTCTCAACGATTAACAAAACATCTGATTTGAAATAAAAATGAACCATACCTCCGTTAATCTCTGTGTGGCTCTAAAAACTCACCCGCTTGGATCCTAAACCCCGTCTTCTCCGCTTTACTGCTGCGGAATGATCCCAATCCAGTGTCAACTCAACCAGAATAGAGTTCGGTGCAATTTAAACCCGTTAACTCAATTACTAACATGACTCCATCTTCTAGCTTGCCGCTACTGTGTTGGGTTTTCACAGTATCGCCCAACCTATAAAACCGGAAATTGTTTCATAAAACTAAACACAAATAACGATATTGCATTGTGCTTGGATCGATTATGCTTGGATCGCCATTGATCCTCACAGACTAATATCACAGCCTTTAACTTGTAAAATTAAATTATGAAGAAGCACAATTCGATACACAGAAATCACGCACAATCATTGTTCTATTATATATACAAACACAAGATTACATCTGAGGCATTTCAGCCTCAGTATGCGCTTCCTCTCAGACTACATTGCATTTTCTCGCTCCCATATATCCCTCACACACTGCAGGCTTTCGTTTTTTATAGGTTTTAACAACAAAAATCAAGAAACGGTTATAGAAAACTAATTATGTTTTAACAAATTTTGTCCAACTCGTGTCCACCTCTTCAGTTTCAGTTTTTGAATTTAATTTGAATTGGTTCGGATGCCCCTGCATCAAGATCCCTATGGTTATATTGAAAATTCGATTATCATTCACTGAAATTTGGAACCATGCCTGAGTTTATTTTTGAAAATGTAATCTTAAACATTCAAAAACATAATGAATATTAACATAATTATCTTCATATCTTAAAAATACTGCAATCAAATAGATAATGCAAATCACTATAACAGTACTTTCACAAGATTTGATTATTGGCCTTCTCTTCTAGCACAAAAATTAATTTTACTTTTAATAATAAATTTACAAATATGAAAAATAAACTAAAATTGAGTTACATCCATTTTCCTTTCAAAGTTTAACTTAATTTAAAGATAATTTTTACAAATCCTCCAACTGCATCCACATCGACATAAACCACATTCCAATAAAGCGTCCAAAAATTCATCCAATTCGAATAGACTTTCCCATATGTTTCTGGAAAGATTGTATTAATTAATTAATCACCGATAAAAAAAAAGACATACCCATCTTCATGCAATATTATCATATTATATATTATTCAAAGCATAAAACACCCATATACATGTTCAAAAATATATATTTCCTAAGATAGCTAAGACAAATATCTGTCATTATTTTGAATAAATTTTGAATAGCAGACTTAAACATAGTTGGACAAGTTGACTATGACAATAATTGGTCACCTTAGTAAGATACATTGAGAAATGGATCACGGATAGGAAAGGAGACATACCCATCATCATGCAATATTACCATATTATATATTATTCAAAGCATAACAAACCAATATACATGTTAAAAATATTTATTTCCTAAGATATCTAAGACAAATATCTGCCATTATTTTGATGACAATAGCAGACTTAAACCAAGTTGTGCAGGTTCACTATGACAATAATTGGTTACCTAAGTAAGATACATTGAGAAATGCCACCGAGTACAAGAAAGGAAGCATCACATGTTTCAAGAAGCATCACATGTTTCAAAAGGGCTAGGAAGGTTAGGCCATTGCTAAAAAGACGTAACCAACATAAACATATTATTCTCTGGTTTAGTCTGTTCCATAGTTTTAAATGAAGAAATTCAAATCATTAGTTGTTCCATAGTTTTAAATGAAGAAATTCAAATCATTAGCCCGTGTAAATTTTACAATGTCAATCCACAAATAACAACACTAAACCTATATTAATAAATTAATGTTTCTATATTCTGTCTCTTCCATTGTTTTAACCGTGAAGGAATTCAAATCATTAACACTAAGTGTAACTTTTACAACGTCAATACACAAACAAAAAAAAATATTCATCAATTAAAACTAAAACGATATGTAATAGTTGTTAGGTGAAAAAATATAGATTTCTATTACATAAATAGACATACTTTAAAAAGTAATAAAATATTACCTTGAAAGTAATTTAAGTTAATTTTAATATAAATAACTTTATAATCTGGTTAATGCATAAATGGACATAGTTTAAAAAATAATAAAATATTACCTTGAAAGTAATTTAAGTTAAATTTAATAAAAATAGCCCCTGTGAAAATATATATTCCTATTACATAACTTTATAATCTCCTTAATGCATATGGCACCTATTTAATGGACATAGTTTAAAGAGTAATGTTTAAATTACCTTGAAAGTAATTTAAGTTAGTTTTCAGAAAAATAGTTTAAAAAGCACCACTGTGTATGGAAATTTCTCATAATAATAAATGTATTTTCTTACATTTTATTAAAGCCAAAATATATTTAAATTAATTTTATGAAACATAGTTTAAAAAACACCATGGTGTATGGAAATTTCTCATAGTAATAAATGTATTTTCTTATATTTTGTTGAAGCCAAAATATTATATTGTCTGAATTGTTTGATTCATGTAAGGTCTTTCCCAATTAGCACCCACTTTTTGTATCTCGGTTATAGAGATGTAAATATTCCTATAATGTGATTTAAACTCGAACTATCATAAAAGATAAAATAAGAATTATTTTGAGTTGCTATTCCTTTAATTATGAGATAACTAAATGTATTTTCTTACATATGGAAATTTCTCATAGTAATAAATGTATTTTCTTACATTTTATTGAAGCCAAAATATTAGATTGTGTGAATTTGATTCATGTAAGGCCTTTCCCAACTAGCACCCACTTTTTGTATCTCGGTTATAGAAATGTAAATATTCCTATAATGTGATTTAAACTCAAATCTATCATAAAAGATAAAATAAGAATTATTTTGAGTTGCTATTCCTTTAATTATGAGATAACTAAATGTATTTTCTTACATCTTATTGATGCCAAAATATTATATTGTGTGAACAGTAATAAATGTAGTTTCTTACATCTTATTAAAGCCAAAATATTATATTGTGTGAACAGTTTGATTCATGTAAGGCCTTTCCCAACTAGCACGCTTTTTATATCGGTTATAGAGATGTAAATATTCCTATAATTTGATTTAAACTCGAATCTATCATAAAAGATAAAATAATAGTTATTTTGAGTTGATATTCCTTTAACTATGAGATAACTAAATGTATTTTCTTAGATATGGAAATTTCTCGTAGCAATAAATGTATTTTCTTACATTTTATTGAAGCCAAAATATGATATTGTGTGAACACTTTGATTCATGTAAGGCCTTTCCCAACTAGCACTCACTTTTGTATCTTGGGTGTTTTTAACTATTTCATTGATTCTTGAAATGATAGTCATAGAGATGATAGTCGTCTGTTTTTTAATTTTTAAGAAATAATAGTCATAGTTTTGTTGTGATTCTTTTTAATTGTGAGATCATTTTTCCATTGCTGAAGTTAAAGCTATCTAAGAGTTGTTTAAATAAATTTTGCATAGATAGGTAATATTTAAGATGTTTTTTGGTTATCAGATCTTGTATTCCACCTTTGATATAGGTAATATTTAAGATGTTTGTTGGCTATCAGATCTTGTTTAAGATGAAATTTTCATGATTTATAGAAATTTCTTTCATGTTGTATATTTGATTGTGTTTTTTTACCTCTTTTTGGTAATTTTGATTGATTCTTCTTAGAATCATGACCTTCAACATCATAAATGTTTTTGTGTTGACCTTTCCAATTGAACTCCAAGAATGGTGATTCAATGTTTGTGTTATAATTTCCTAATTGCATTGACAATTCAAAATTTAACACTATATATATATATATATATATATGCAATGGAGCATGAAGTCTTGTGCCTTTGAATCTACTGAATATTTAAGATGTTTGTTGGCTATCAGATCTTGTATTCCACTTTTGAATCTACTGAAACATGAACATGTGAACAAGCATGTGGTTGCAAGTTGTGTACTAAAATGTTGTTGAACGCATTGTCGAAACCACACTTAAATTTGGAATGCTAGTAGCATCCAATACTCTAACATTTAATTGACATTAAAAACTTAAAATTTTACTTCAACATATTGTAAACTGAATTATTTCATGGTTAAGAATATAAACTTTACTGGAATAAACTGAATTCTTGAAATTCAATTAAAATTTACTATATTATAGTATCTCATGGTTAAGAATATTCAATCAAAATTTACTATAAAATAGTATCTCATGGTTAAGAATATAAAATTTACTGAAATAAACTGCATTCTTAAAATCAGTTAAATTTAATTGAAATTCAATTAAAATTTGATAAATAATATAGTATCTGATTTCTTGAAATTCAATTAAAATTTACATAATATAGTATAATATCTCATGATTAAGAACATAAAGTATATAAATCTGGAAATATTATAAAAAATAAATTTTCCATAATATAGTATAATATCTCATGGTTAAGAACATAAAATATATTAATCTGAAAATATCGTAATAAAATAAATTTTTATTTAAGCGATGTGTTCTTGGTTTGATGCTCTAAACAAGGAAAAAATGAACTTTTGGATACAATTTTAGGATTCACGTCAAAAAACTTATTCAAAAAATTTAGAATTAAGTTCAAAAATCTTATTCAAAAAATATAAGAATAAATATACCAATACAGAAATAAGCACTAATTCAGAAATTAAAAAAAGTACGAATTAAAAAAAATAAAAATAAACCTTTGAATTGGCGTGTTGTATTTTGCATGCAAGCCACTTGGCCCCTCGACCTTGCCCAATATCTTGACTTTGCATTGATACACAGGTGCATTTTGCATTGATATATACAGGTGCATTAAGAGATGCATTAAGAGATGCATTTTTGCATTAATATATACTGTTGCGTTAAGAGGTACATGTAACTTGGCGAAATAGGCAATGTAAACTAAATATGCTATGTAGAAAGTTGACTTAATTTGTTTTTACATAATTCTTTGTATGTGCAGGATGCAACTACAAATCTTCCTACAGACAAAGCCGTGACGAGAAAGCGGAGAGAAAATCATGGAGATAGAGGCGGCTCGTGCAAGCCCTTATAGGCATCCCTAGTCTGAAATAATTGGAGACGCTATGAAAATTTAATATTATTAGCTACACAACATGGAATCCAAGGGTAGTTACCCATGCAAAAGAACTTTATGGCAATTGATTAATTGAAGCAATACATAAATCATTTAGACCATAAATAGTAACTAAGGGAAAAAATTAAAATGCTTTGAAATCCAAGTTTCTCTCCTTATAGAGGGTAAAACCCATAGTCCCCATATTTCTCTGTGTGCATACAAATGAATCCCAATTTTTCATCCACTACACATCCCAATCTGTGTAATTCAACATTCTGATTCTAAGCTAGAAATTTAAATAAATAAATTTGGAATCTTTAATATCTCAAATCAGAGATTTGAGATATTAATTCAACAATTCCTTTAAGATTATAAAAACCCCCAATGCTTATAACATACCCTTTTGTTAAACCCCAACACTAGATCTTCATAGGCGGGAATCACGCCATAAACCCTCACTCTCTATGGTCTAAAACCATCATCAACATATGGTATTAAAATATACATACGGACGCTTCACGTTCCAAACAACTCTATAAGGTTTGTATGCAATATAAAGAACCACAGTTATAACTTTCATCGCAACTTTCCTTTGGTCTGTTTTCTAAGGTTTGAACATGGTATAATAAAACACATTCGTCCTCCCGTCTTTATTACTTAACGTTATACCAATGGTTCGGGCCTTTAACCCAATACGCCAACGCTTATAATACTCCAACCAAGGCTTATAACATTAGCACGACATTTAATAATGTATTGCATTCACGGGCCCACACATCCACTACATTAAACAACTATCCAATAGTGTTAAATCTGTCAGTTAATACCTGGGTTATCCTCCGTGCAACTTGTTGCGCGACTGTCGTCAAATCTCTTGGCCTCCAGATCGGACGGTGCTCATCAATATCGTGTTATTTCCCCAACCAGGAGATAACACTTAATTTTCACGCGATGAGGGTAGTATTGCCACGACAACATGGCACCATTTCGTTGGATCGCATTCCTTTAGGGTTGTTTTTCCTCCAGCCAAAAGCGGCGCGATGAGAGCGGTAATGGTTTCGGAAACCACTCCCGGTATTTGCACAGTAATCAACTCGGGTCCGACTGTGATTCAACACCTTTCCTCACATTAACTCCACCTCATTAACTCTAGGCTTAAGCCTCCAACCACATAACTCAACTAACAACAAAACAGGGTTATTTACTCCAACCTCACGACGAACAGTGTAGGCGTTTCATCAGACAGAGGGTTCTATTTTCTTACGATAGACAGAGTCTAACTGTGATATTGCTCTTCCGACAGAGCCTCTTCACACAAGGAAATTATGCTTAACTCATATACAAAAGCGTATATCTCAGGGCATCCAGGAACACGCACATTCACACACCGAATGCGCAAACAGTCTCTTAAACAAACCACAAGTTTTCTTCACACTCAGCTCATGGGGATACAAGGCATTCTCACACAGGGTTCAAAACAATTTCCTCGTTTATACCTACGAGCTCAATTATAAAACCTTCATACATTCAGTCCTAAATCATGGCCTTGCCATTGATTCTTCCACTAAAACAGAACATATCCTAGGCTTATCACAGAGCGTATTTTCATACATAATGCACAAAGACGCAAGGCATTCTCCACACATAATTTAAACAACAAGTGCATAGGCAGTACTGAAAAAGTTCTCCTATCACATATACTTGAATTTACTTACAAAGCTCTGGCCAGATCTTCGATCAATTGGCCCTTCTGCACCCTATTCTCTCTAGATCCCTCCTACAGCTCTATGCAGCCCTATGCAGGTCTCTCTAGACTATGCCTTTGAGACTTATTTTATACAACTGCTACAATAAATCGATTTCGATTCTTTGATGACTCAACAAACTCTCCAAATTCCTACAGTTCTGAAATTAGACTAAGTCCTAAACCGGAACTGACTATTTTTTCCTATGCCCACTAATCATTCGGGCAGTTACATTTTTCTCTAGATTTAACTAAAAATCACTCAAATGAGAATAATTACATAGGAAATTAAAAACAAGATACCTCCCTATGTTTATTTATATACAAAATATTGTCTTGGCCTAATGCCCCTGCATCATTTCCACTCTTATCATGTATTTTACCATTTTACACTATTTTACATATTCCAAATTGATTGTAAAGATAAATATATACTGGAAATTTCCTCTCAATAACCTGATACTAGTTAGTGTTGATACTACACAACATAAAATGGGCAGCTCACAAATAAATATGTTATTGTTCATAAGTAAACCTATGATTTCTTGGACTTAAGTGTTTTATCCTATTTTTCTTAATATTTTCCTGTCAATATTTTCCTTGTTCTGTTTGTCAATATTTTCCTTGGTTTATCCTGGAAAATTATTCAAATAAAAAAAAATTCAATTATAACAAAATCAGTTGAATGAGTTGAAAGACTAATTTTGTTAGTAAAAATTTTAGTAAAATTTGTGCCATCCACAAGAACTTCTAGTTGCACGAACCAAGCATAAATTCATTGTTTATTGATATTTAACCAAGAATAACTTCATTGTTTATTGATATTTATCTGAACTTATAGTTGCATGCATCAAACATAACTTCATTGTTTATTGATATTTACCTGATATAGATTGAACCGTCTACTATCACATTTTATCCCCTAGGGCAATATCGGACTTCACTTCTCTCGGGTATGCGAACAAGAAGGCTATGAAAAGGAGCATTGGCATGATACTCTGGGAACATGAAGGCTATGAAAGGGAGCACTGGCATGATAAACTGCCAAAGACATGCTCTGTTTTTATTTGTTCGCATTCCCTCGCTGAGGTCAAAGTCGCGCTCATAAAAACAACCATCAGAAAAGACTCACCCCAGGAAGAGACGATCCCGATAGGCCAGAGGTAAAGCAAAAGCCCAAACGACACAGATACAGAGATGCCCTATTCTGTCCAACAAACATATGCATAGAAACTATGCGCAGAATAGAGATCCACCGAAGCAACGAGAGTATCCGATTTTTATTTTTGAAGTGGATTATTTTTAAAATTGTTTTGTTTTTTATGTAACTGATTAATAATAATAGTTTTTAATCTGAAGGTAGAGAATGTTTCAATTGTCTAATATCTATATTAATAGTGCATAATGGAACACCTGGCAGTTAGGAATGCTGTTTTCAAATAAAAACGCTTTACATCATAAATATACACAATGAAGGAGATATGATAAAATCAAAAAGGTTAAACTCAAGATGATGTCTTCCGAATAATGCAGACTTGTCTACAACGAAATCCTAAAATAATAGGAGGAGCCCAACATGTATGCTTCAAGCTAATAATGCCATTCTATGAGTGATTACTTTGTTATGGATGCAAGGAATACATCAAACAAGTATACCCGCCATTTAAAGGGAGTGGCGTGTAACTAGCAGTTACAACGTAGTGGCATGGTTAAAGAGATATTTCAAATGCCAATACAATAAAATAAATTAGTTTCCCTCTCACTGAGTTATTATTAATATTTCACAGCTCGAAGGATAACGCTCATGCATATAAAAAAACTGTACATTCTACCCGGAACATCAGTAAATGTTTTTATATACAGCACGCTTCTGCTAAAATAAAAGCAGAGTGCAAGTCTTCCGATATTTATTATCTCTAAACACGCAGAGAACCACTAGTGCTCGCAAACTCTTGTATTACAAGCAATAAAATTAATATTGCGTTTATGACAAGTAACGGAGAAATACAAGCAATTAGAACAAAGTTTAGACCAGAACCACGCTCCTGAAGACAGGTTTGATTCTTCGAAATCCCTGCAGGGCGCTTACAAGATGGCCTGAACGCCGAGCCGAGGGTCAACATTGTTACCCCAAGCAGAAGCTGCTGCCACTGTGAGACTGGTGGTGCTTTTCGTTAATAAGATCCTCCACGCACTGGAAATCGGAGACATGGTAAAGAATTGTTATGGTGCCCTTCTGCTCAAACCCGTATTCCTACTTCGGCTTCTATGAGGAGTTTCTGGAACAGAGGATGGTTTACATGGACTCTCGGTATTCAACATTTCCTACGTGGTCACATAAAAACCACACAAGCAAGCGGTTGACTTTAGGAGGCATTATTGGCTAGTTGTGTAATACAAGTGAAACATAGATTGATATTTTAAGGTTAATAAAATTAAAATTAAAAATAGTTTATGGGATCATGAGTTTTTTATTTTTCACTGTTTGTAATTTGATTATTTTCTTATTTAAATCATTGTTTTAAAATTCCGATTCGAATTCCTAATCGGTCGAAGGTCGACTTCGACTCTGATTCGGTATCGACTCGGCTGGTTCAGTTTCAATGACTTGTCTTTGTAAAAATTACATTAAATATTAATTTATTTTTTGAAAACATAATTTTAAAGATTTTCGTTCATGTTTCCAAACACAAAGCATTAAAATATAACAAAAGACAACATATAATCAAAGCAAGCTCATGAATATGTCCATTTTATCAAAATGGCACCAAATGCACTGTCCAATACATACATGATATAAAGATCAGAAGAAAAACACAAACAAAGAGGCTCTAAATGGCCTCTACAACAAAACATGACTAGTCACTACTGCTAGACAAGGCAAGATCCTCTGGCTCAGACTCTAAATCAGAGGAGTGAACCCATTCTCCTCCTCATCAAGATCTTCAACTAGAACTGTACTAGCACGCTGAGCCAAAAACCAACTCCACAATTCTTCACAAATTCCTCACAAATGTTCACTCAAATGCAATGAGATAGTTGTGAGGAAATGAGAGGGGTTGGGTAGCTTTTATAGGCTTGGGAGGGGTTAGAGGACATACCAAAACCCTAAAACCGAATTAAAATTTAAATTGAGGTCTGTTTTGGGCCATTTGTGGGGTCTGCAACTAGTTTTCCGTAGCTCGGATGGTCTAACTTGGACTCGGTTGAGCCGACCAGTTTGTCACCAAACTAGCCGAATCAATGATCGACTTGGATGGTTCGGTTAGAAACCGACCTTCGAATCAGTTTTTCTACCGAGTTGGTCCAGCCAGTGGGTTGGCTCAGTTGGCTCAGTCGAATCAGAGTCATTCCAGCCAGTTTTTAAAGCTATTATTCAAGTCAATGATGAGATGGCCCAATCTTCCAACAATCCCCTGGTTGAAAAGACAATGCCAAGAAATCAATGCTAACATATTCCCATACTTTCTCTAAGGTCTTTGAACTCATAACATCCAACATGAAATGTTTTTCCAATTCCACTACCCTAGACGTGCAAATTGTACACACCCATTCTTCCCACGCTTCTTAGGCCTTTTCCACCGTCCTATTTCACATCGAAGTTGATGCTCGTTCATTCTTAATTGAGAAATAAGAAGCTTTTCCCTCCACGAAATGTTAGCTCCAATGTACTCTTTTTGATGGAGATCATACATAGGGCTGAATTATTCAATGTAGTATTTCTTATTTCTACACAACTCTTTTCCCCATACATGTTTATGAAACTTCTCCATAACAAAATTCTTTAGCTCCTTGCTATTTGTGGGACAAACATTTAGGTAGATATTTCTTTTTTGCATCCATGTGTAGTTTTGTCTCATCCATGTTTCTTTCTTTCACTCATGCCTTCCTTGAAGATAACATTAGGCTGTCTACCTACTCTGATTTGCTCAATTCTTTTTAGATATCTTATGGGCTGCACCATAACAATTGCTTCGATTAGAGTTGCTCCTGTTTCACTCAACATTATCTCATAAGGTACCGAAATTTTTATTTTGAACTTGCTCATGATCAAGCGTTTTTGGATTTTCTCAATTTTCTTCCATTTTGAGACAAGGGTGCTACTAGCCCACAATTCACACCCATATAACGTCACTTGACAATCTAGGATTCCAAAAATTACTTTAGTCATTTTCAAATCCCGTAACTCTACCTCTCTACATTTGTTTTGGAGAGCATATAATGCTTTCCACCCTCCTAACATTCTCTTGTTTATGTATTCCTTTCAATTAAGTTTTTTTTTAAAATCAATCTTGAGGTACTTTTACTCATTTACTTCTTCAATAATGTTGCCTTCAAAGAAGAACATATGCTAACTCTGCTTCCTTTTATTAGAGAAAATCATTATTTTGGTCTTGTTAGTATTGACATTCATCCCCACTACTCTACAAAAATTCTCAAGGGAATATAGGTGCATCTGCAATCCATGGGCCAATTTAGAAATCAATACAAGATCATCAGCATATAAAAGAAGCTTTATCACAAACTCCCCCAACCGAACACCATCTCCACCTTGCAAAATTAATCACTCTTCGAGCTTATCAATATATAAACCAAAAAGAGTAGGAAATAAAGGGAAACCTTGCTTGACTCCAGTGTCACTTCTAAAGCTTTGTGAAATACCCATTGAGGTTCTAATTTTGACTTTCATCTATTCATAAAGTCTATAGACAACAACTCTATAATGAAAAGGAATTTCAAGTTCTTACATTCTACGCCACAACTTATCTTTAGGGGCTATGTCAAATGCCTTTGTGAAGTCAACAAAACAATAGAATACTTCTTCTTTACTCCCCAAAAACTTTTCAATAATGTGTCTCAACATGATTTCATGATCTACTGCAGAATGCTTCGGCCTAAAACTCACTTGTCCTTTTGCCCTCTTTTCTTTTACTTCTGCCCACTTACTCATTCTATTTTCTACCATACTTTCGAAAGGCTTTGCAAACAAAGGATTGATCATAATGGTTCTATAATTGTAAGGATTATTAATATCTTCACTTTTAAAAGAGGGTATTGATAGGATAGCTGTCAAGTCTCTTAGGAATCCTTGTTGAATGATGTTGTTGAATATTTCCATGATATGTGGTGCAAGAGTCTTCATTCCCCATTTTAGATACTCTACTTGAAGTTCAACCAACTCATTCTCCTTTCCTATTTCACCTTCTTTATTTCAATCTCCACCTCTTGTAACATGAAGATGATCCTAATTTATGCAGGAATGCAAAAATATACAGAAATAAACACAAATATGCAGCGAAAATAATTCTTCATTTTATTAATATCAAATAACAAAAATATTCTTACATACATAATGGAAGTAAAATAGCTAGGGTGTTGGTAGCTTATCTCTGAGAAGAGATGTGGTGACTACATGCCTCTGAATTGTGTTACAACGAGGCTCAAAGGCATATTTTTCCTTTTAGAAACAATGCAAAACCCTAAACATCCAAAAACCTAACCGTAGGAGATGAAGCACCAAAACTATGGGCCCTGTTTGGGTAAATTGGTGTTTCAATTTCCCAGGGACATAACTTTTGCATACAATCTTCGTTTGACATGCATCATACCTCGTTAGAAAGATCTATCCAGATTATAACTACTGATCATGAATACCAATTCCAAAATTAAATTATATTCGCCGGACAAACGATGACCAAAAAACGTCCTTTAGGGCCTCAAAACGGCTCCGAAAGTTCAGGACCCAAAAAACCGCTAAAAATTGTAAGTTGTGCCGAAACTGAAAAACTGAAAGAACTGATGGTGTGGGTCCAAATTTAATAGTTGGGTGGCCACCAATATCCACGTGACTCATTAGGGCCTCCAAACGGCTCCGAAAGTTCAGGAACCGACAACCTGCTAAAAATAGTAAGTTGTGCTGAAAGTGAAAAGCTGCAAGAATTGATGGTGCGGGTCCAAATGGAATAGGTGGGTGGCCACCGATATCCACCTGGATGATTCCTCCCTCCTTAGGAAGAAATGGTCCCCATTGCATTGAGATCCTCCATGAGATGAGGCAAATTCTGTTCAAATGGGTATTAGATATATCGAAGATGTCATGGACCTGCAGGCGAACATGCTAGATGTGTTTAGTAAATTTGGTTTCTTTATCAGCCTCATACAGTATATGTGTGGATTCTATCTATGTAGTCGTATGAGGTATGGCAACATCAAGTGGCGGTGCGTCGAGGGTTAGATCAATGGAGTGCTTATCTTGATAGTGTAGAGGAACCTCTGTGAGTGAGGAGAAAATGTCCTCGTATTCCTCCATGAATTTTTCCATCTGCTGCAGCCGTGCAGGGGAGCCCTGTTTTGAGTTTGTGGCCACAATATTCTTCTTTCCCTATGAGCGAGTTGTAAGAAAAATAAATTTCCTGGTTTGGGAAACAATCTTACTGTGTTGTTTTGTAGTAGTCAAAGAGATGATAGGAGGCGGTACTACCTTTGGTATCTTGTACAGGTTATTTCCCAAAGTAATAATAACAACATGAGGCCTAGACTCATACACAACATGGCGCCTCTATAAGTATGGTTGTCCCAATAATACATCAGCTACATCAAGAGCAGCAACATCACACAATACCTCATCCGTGAATGGCTTGATAGTGTATGAAAGGCAACACTGCTGGCGGATGCGAAGATCTCTCCCTGGGTGATGCCACCCAATTGTATACGGCTGCGGGTGTGCTATGCTCAATAGGTCGAGCCGCTTCATGAACTCTGCTGAAATGAGGTTCTTTTTCCTTCTGCTATCGATAAAGAATTGCATTGGAGAACCCTTCACCCACATCTGCGAATGGAAGAGGTGCTCCCCCTCCTCTGGATCCTTAAGATCCTCCATATGGATCTTGGTGGTGGAAACAATGTCACTAGGATCCGCATCAACGATCTGCTTCCCTTTTTCATTTCCTTTGTCTGGTTCTAACTTAGGATCAAAACATGCATTTGATTCAGGTGCCTTTAGTTCGGCCACCAACGACTGTTTGGACCAACACTCATTTGTGCTATGAGTGGGGTTGTTAGGAAATTCACACCACTTCCCCGTGTCCTTCTTTGGATTTTTGGTGTTGTTCTGAGTCGCCCCGCTTTGGCCTTGCCCCTTATTCTATGGTTCGGGCGCGCCTTTCCCTGGCTTCGAATTCACAGATCCAAAGTCTTGCTTCTTCTGCTTAAATTTATGCTCGATCTTGGCAGCATAACGATATGACGTGCCAAGCAATGTAATTTGAAGGAACTCCATTTCCTCCTAAATGTGTCTATGAAGACAACTGTGGTACTTGAGCACCAAATGTCTCTCTGAATCTTTAATACCCAACTTTGTGTGTAGGGTATGGAACAATTTCATCAGTTCGTGCACATCTTGATCCCTTTATTGCCACAGCGTGGTCCATTGGATGTACTTGTCCTTATAACTCCCCACAAGGTAATATAGTTCCTTGATGCCGTCTCAGAACGGATTCCAAATGGGTGCGACCGAGAACAGAGAGGGTTCCCCCTCGTCCTTTTTCTCACAGTACGTTTCCCATCAGTCCTTGACATGGGGGGTGGCTATAAGGAATGAAAAATTAATCTTTTCTCGGTCAGAGAAATCATGGACTTAAAAAATACTCTTCTAGAAAATTCAAATTAAAGTTTAATGAAATTGTCCAATAACTAAATTTACCATGGAATTCAATATCATTTTGTAAGAGAAATTATTTAATTGAAAGAAATTAATTTAATGTATTATAACATAAATGAGAATGCTTTTAATATATATTATTAATATTTTGGGAAAGGCAAAAGATATGCCACATATCATATATAATTTATATACTAGATATAAATAATTAAATGTAATATTAGTAAGTTGTTTACAAGGTTATTAACAAAGTTCAAGTAGTTAAAAATTAGGTAGATAAGTTATAGACTTTATTAGATAGTTTTGTTTGATAAGTGCTAGTAATAATGGTAATTTGGAGATTAAATAACACAAGCTAGCATTCTTACTAGCATTTATCAAACATATCTATCTAATAGTCTATAAATTATCTACCTGCTTTATAACAGCTTCTGACTTTATTAGTATAACATTGTAAAAAAATTATTAATATATATATATATATATAACAAAGTTCCATGTTGTTAAAAATTATTAATATAGTATTATTACTAACACTTATCAAAGAGAGCTATCTAATAGAGTCTATAAATTATCTACCTACTTTATAACAACCTATGACTTTTAATTATTTATGCCCTATATATAGTTGTTCAATATATGAAATAACTCTTTCTTTGAAAGATACCTCATTACAAAATCACTAAACATTAGAGGAAAAAAGGAATTTCTTTTTTCCTTTTATGAAGTTATTTCAATGTCACCAAACTAACACCTTTCACACTTGCTACTAACACTACTACAAGAAGGGTTTAAAAAAAAAAAATCTATTGTCTTAAAATATCACTTTTTATTCAAGTTATTTTACATTAAAATTTAATATCATTTAATTGTCTTAAATATAAAATTTAAACAAAAACAGTTTGAGACAAAAAAATTTTAAGAAGAAACTTTTTATTTAAGACAAAAACCAGTTTGAGACAAAAATATTTAAAAAAAACATTATATTCAAGACAAATATTTTAAGACAAACCTTTATATTTAAGACAAAAACATATTTTAAGACAAAACTTTATATTTAAGGTAATGGCCACTTAAGACAATGACAATTAAGATGAAACTCATTTAAGACAATTACAATTAAAACAAAGTCATATCAATTTAAAACAATATTATCTAACACCTGCAAAATTGACTCTGACATTTAGCCTTAAGTCCACTAACTTGCACGCTACTATTGTCTTGCTTATACCTACTTATACCAAAGTTGTTATTTCAAAAGATTGTTATTTCATTTACCATTCACGTTATTTTATATAAAAACATTCATAGTATGAGTGTGATGATTTTTTAAATTTTTTAAAAATCAATATACTCACAAGTATATTTAAAGGAAAATTCAAAAATATTTCACAACAAAATCATCCCATATGTGTTATTACACACTTATTTCGTTTAGAATGCAAATATTCCTACGTTACAATGAAAGCCATAAAAATTTAAAAATTATAGGGATAAATATAGATTAAGGAGAAAATTAGATATGATAGAAGCAAAAGGGTGGGTTACTTGTTTACAACAAAATCCTAAAATAATAGGGCGACCCTAACATGTATGCTTCAAAGCTAATATTATCATTCCATGAGTGATCTTTGTTATGGAAGGATAATCACCCATAAAAAAACCGTACACTTCTACCCGAAACTTTAATATATTTTTTTATATACCATACGCTTATGTTAAAATAAAACCAAAGTGCAAGTCTGTCTATATTTAAGACCAAAGGCGTTTTCTCTAAGGTTTTGGCAGGGTTATTTGACATGTAGAAAATTCAAATCTGACACGTAGATTTTGATCGCTTGGCATTTTCTCTGTAATTTTTCTGGCGTTTCCTCTTTAATTTTCCCACTCAGTTCTGGTTTTGGGGTTTTAGTATGTGGTACTTCGACATCGTTGCTCTCTACCTCTTTAATTTTCCCGCTCTGTTCGGGTTTTGGGGTTTTAGTATGTGGTACCTGGACATCGTTCCTCTCCACGCCTCTTAACTCCTCCTTACGCCTTGGAAGAGCTGCCTGCGATGATACTTGTAGCTCCCAGCTCCTACAATACTTGAGAAGGGTTATTTTGCAAACCAAATATGTCACCCCTGTCTCTAGATTATTGGATCAAAGGTCTATGAAGAATATGCGAGAAAATAGACACGGCGAAGTTTCGAGTCTTAAAGAGGCCGAGACATCATATTCGACCCTGAGAAGCACACCTTCGAAGATAATAAGACTTTTCTTTGGGGTTAAATCATGATAATCACAACAATAATCAAACCATAAATACCCAACACTCCAGCAATGCCGACTGGAACAGTCGATTTCATCACAAGCTCTGGCCTCATCACACCCATGGATGCCACGCCCACGCCACCCTCGGCAGTTCCATATTCAGCTCCCATGCATTTCTAGGAATATTTGCATTCTAAATGTTGGACGTCTCATCGTCGCTGAATGCGTCCACCGCTTTCACTGAAATCTGGGACGAATGCGCCCACCACTTTGACCGAAATCTAGGACTAGATTCTCGCTAGAACTTCGAAGGTTTTCAGAGTTTCAGAGCCTCCAAAGAGATCGAACCTCAAAGTTGGAACCTACAAGTGCCTTGCCCGATCGAAATGCAATCTCGGAGAATTAAAAACAATGGCCATTGAAATAAAAGCAATGTTGTTGTTTGTTTGTAGTATGTACAGGCACGTTTGCAATTACGTGGAGCCTTTCATGTCAGTGGCAACCACGTGGAGTGCATGTCAAAGTTTGTAGAGTTGTTGTTTATTCCAATGTTGTAACCCATTGAACCCTAGCGCATTAATAAATTTTCCATAGCTTCCTCTTATTTCAAGGCTAAGCCTAACAATCTTCGTACATGGCAGGCAGGATGAGAAACAATCTCCACTTAAATTCGGCCATGAGGCTTTAGAATAAGTTACTTTCAATGCATTGTTGTTTTCATCACAAACATAGCGAATGTTAATTGAGAGCCTGTAACAAATTTCACAATAGTGGAAGTAAGTGTTACAGATCTAAGGAACGGAGATCATGTGCTTCGTTTGTTTTCTGCGCAGTGAGAAGATTTGTTTTTTAAACACAAAAAATTTCCCAATTGTTAATAAAAACACAGATTTGTAACAACATATTTCTAGTTTTGCTAAAGGCATCTCCCATGATTCCACCATAGGAATCTACTGCCTAAACAATGGCCACAAGTAACAATGAACCTCTCAGGCCAACAACAATAGAGGCAACTTCCATTACAACAGGGCCAGTGACAAATCTAATAGTCATTTAGAATCTAGCAACATATTTTCCCCACACTAAGATTCTCGGCTGTAGTGCCATGAAAAACCCCAAGCTAAACATGGCCAAGATTTCTATTGAACCATGGACCAACTTCAGTATTGTAGCATTGATTTGACAGAGACAAAAGACCAAACGAAACCCAATGTGTTAGAATAAGTGTTAGGATTGCTAATGAGATTTTTCCATGCCATTATGAGTACTATCCTAGTAATGAGGATGGCAAGTGGCATACTGAGCCTTCGAGCTTCAACATAGCTTCTCTTGTCATGTTGATGAAGAGAAAAACTCACAGCTAGTTTGGAATTTGGGTTGGCTTCTTCCAGATCCAAAGTTATACATTTGTCTCCATGAGATACTATTTTTTCCTGAACTGAAATACCCGCGTGCATAATCATTGAAAGATCCACTGGAAGTCTTGTGTAAGCCTTATCCTCCATTGACGAGATGTCGAGCAACCGTGCCTAGTTACTTCCAATTACAAGGATCATTTTTAGCATAATTTGTTGGTAACACAGAGCATATAAAATATACAAAGTAAGACAAATAATTCACATACCAGTTGTGACTCTTGATAAAATTGAATAGCTAAATGACTCTCTAGGTGAAAACCTGGAGAGTGTACAAACACTCACACACACTCTGATTCATTGAATGAGATGAGCCTTAATTATATAGGCTCTCACACTAACGGGATGGTTTCAACCACTCCCTTAATATCAGGATATGAGATCTATGATTAGAATCTCAATCCTATCTCTATGATAACAACAACCTAACTATGAATTTCTCCATTAATTCCAACACCCCCCCTTAATGGAGAAAGGGTACTGAACAATAACATATGATAACATACGCCTGTTGTTCTAGTCTCAGCTAGGCTTACAATGGTAAAAAAAAAGACATAAAAAAACTTGGTAACAGAGTTTTCATCTTAGTTTTTATGCTTCTGAGACCATATTTGTTCATTCGTGGATGAGGCTTCATCTTCACTTTCTTTGCCATGAGATAGTGATGTACCTTCGCTTCATTATTTCCCCTGTGAAGGAAACCTTGATTTCTTGTTCTCATCCTTCTCAGAATCACGGCAGGCTCAATAGGAGACTGTTCATTCTCACTATTTCCGGTGTCAATCATCTGAACATCAGCGATGATATCTTCACCATTGATTACAACAATTTCTGTGTTAATTTCATAAAGACATGGTGTTTCAAGCCATGCTTCAAGAAACTTCAATTCTTCTTCAAAATTTATTGCTGATTCTTGCCTACCAATATTTTCATCTTCTTGCTCCTTCATAAGAGCTTTCATTTCACCATCTCTCCCTACTTCATCCTTTTCTGCTGACATAATTATGCCTTCATCCAGTTCTGTTGCTACAAGCATGTTCTGCATTTTATCTGTATTTGAAGATAGGCCTTCCTTCTCACCAAATAGTAATTCATCAATTTGATGTTTTTCAATCATCAAATTGGTCCACTCATCATTGGATATATAAGTCTCATCAAACTTGATTTCTGCATCAGGAAAACTTTTAGGTTCTACAATAATGGATGTGTTTTTATCATTACAAGTTTCAATTACAGATACACATTTATCACCCATCACTGCATCTGCACTTTCACAATCAAATATGGGATCATTATCAAGAGTAATATCTGTAGCATCATTGCCCTTATTCAAACAGTGTTTCATTTCTAAAACATCCCATAAAAACTTTGTACTAGGAATCTCTCCATATTCATATATTATGCTGAATATGATATTGTCATCTACTGCAGATGTTATAAGACTTAATGCTACTGTATCTCCACTATCGTCAATAACATCTTCAATATAATCCAGTAAATTTAACTTCCATAGTACTGTTTTTATTTCAGTTGTCCAGCTTTCATAATTCATACCTGAAAAAAATGGTAAATCTGGCATTAACAATTTAATAATCTCACCAAATTCCAAATCAGCACCTTGATCAGCAGTTGGTCCATCACTGTCAACCTGAAACAAATCACAAAATTCTGCAACAAAATATTTTGCACTTCTCCGTTGATGCTTTTTCCTAAATTTTCTTCGAGACTCTTTCAATTTACTTTGACGACTCATTTTCTCCTTCTATTTTCTCCCTTGCCAGAACACTTCTTCCACCTTCGCTGCCCCACGATAGCTCAAATCCCTGTTTCACCAGCAGATCAAATCGATTAACACACTAGCATATCCTATCAATCCACGCACCAGCATCAAATCATACACCACACCAGCAGATCCGTGAGTCTCTCTCGTCTTTGCCACTTCGGCCACTATATTTTCCAATGGGAATCCAACAATCTCTGTGCGATCCACTTCAAATCCCTCCTGCAGATCCACTTCAATCTCTCCTATTCACATGAAACACTGAGGGAATAGAGCGTCCGAGCCACTTGGTTGGCGAACTCTTTGCTGCGGAGTTTGGTCACGGTGCTCCAACCACCGTTAGCATCATAGAACTTGGTCACAAGTTTCAAACCACCATGCAATGCCACCGATCTCAAGCATCGGCCATTTTGCAGCCTCCAACAGGTCTTTGAGAAAGGGAGAGTCCAAGCTGCCAGACAATTTGCAGCACATGAATCAAGCGACTCAAACATTTGAACCTTTGGAATTTCTTTTTTGATACCAACAGAGCCACAATTCTGCTTCCCAAGATCAGTATCACAGATCACATGGAACTACTCTTCGGAAATCTAATCGCTCTTGAGATTTGCAACACATTTGAAATTAATTTCATGACGTGTTACCTAAGCCTCATGCACGAGTTGATCGACTCGAAAGCTGATGTGTCTCTGCTGCAAAGATCTGGCATCCTTATAAACTACCTTGGCAGTAATGCAAAGGTTGCAGAACTCTTCAATGGGCTATGCAAGAGAATCGGCACCATTAACCACAAAGATAGCTTTCGTCAACTGAAAACACAAGTGGATTGTCACTACAGACGTAGTTGGAAGCTCTGGTTTGTCAAGGTTTGAAGCAGTGTAGCTTTGTCAGGGAAAACCTTTGGACTTTCTTGTTTTGGAGAAATTCGACAATTCCTGAATATGCACGCTCCTGATCTGCTGCGGAGATCCAATCTGTGCAGCGGATCCACGCTAATTAAATGTGCCAAAAAAATGCATATCGGATTGTGCACGCGACTTATTTGACAAAATTCCAAGCGATTTACGCCACCCAAAATAACCGATCGCATTAGATTCAATCTGGCTATGCTCTCAAAATACAGACCAATTGAATTCGGTGCTATGAATAAATTATAATGTCGAATTGGATGAGATTATGAAGGAAAATGATGAAAAACCTCAGACTAAGATCCACGGACAATGGCTCGAACATTCTTCCGCCACTTCTTGCAGCACAGCCAGAGCCGAGAGCTAGAATCTCACGTTCTTCGGAATGATTTCTCCAAGCAGTTCTTTTCCCTTCTGACACTTTAAGCTCTCACGCAGGACAACAACAGCTGCACTTTTGAGATCCGATCTGTGCAACAGATTCATGCTGGATTATCCACGCACGCAAACGTCAACAGCGTTGGCTCATATCGCTCCTCTTCCACGCAGCGTTCCAGCAAACGTCGTTCGGCCCACTCCGGGAGTCGTGACCAAACTTCAATAGACCATGAAATTTGTATGTTTTACTCAAATTCGCTTGGAATTTATCCTCTGCAAAACAGACACGCAACTTATCTTGCAATTCAATCAACCAAAACGGCCCTAATGCTCATGAAAACCCATGCACTGTCTGCAGTACGCAGCTCTTCCGATTAACTGTCCCTTGTTCACAGAGAGCGCCCTCCACTTCTGAGCTCAAATCCTGCATCGCAACATGATGCCAAGGACCAGTGGGATGGCTTCGATGGCTGGCTCAGCTCAAATCCCGGTCAAACGATCCCAGAGCCTTAATGGCAGGGTCGATCCGGGTAGCCCAGCACCGGCCTCCTCTCAGGTTTCCAGCACTGCCCAACGCACAGGTCTCTGGTTACGCTCCTCTTGTCAATGGACATCGGATGCAGTTTTGTCCTTCACGGATCCAGAATACAGGATCACAACACACGAGAAAACAGAAGTTCGTGGTTGCTCCTTGCCGTGTGCCTCCACGCACAGCTCAGTCACGGGCTGCTCAGTCCTTCACGACCACACAATTCAGCTTCACGGCCTTGATAAAATGCCTTCACGGCCTTGATAAAACGCCTTCACAGCCTCACGGCCTCCCTCACGCAGTACCGCAACAGAGAACGCAGCTCTGCACCAGCGGGCCACGAAATTCACCTTCACAGCCTTCACTCGGGCTCTTGGCCTCACGCAGCTTTCACTCTCCCACCGATCTATTTAGCGTCGACCTAAGCTCCGATACCATGATAAAATTGAATAGCTAAATGACTCTCCAGGTGAAAACCTGGAGAGTGTACAAACACTCACACACACTCTGATTCATTGAATGAGATGAGCCTTAATTATATAGGCTCTCACACTAACGGGATGGTTTCAACCACTCCCTTAATATCAGGATATGAGATCTATGATTAGAATCTCAATCCTATCTCTATGATAACAACAACCTAACTATGAATTTCTCCATTAATTCCAACAACTCTTTTATTATTTAGATAAATTTCATTATTCAATCTCTTTGAATACAATGAATTTAGTCAAGGTTATTTAAATCTTTCAAAGTACTGTTCGCCTAAAATACCTTGACATGAATACACTTATTAAGTTCATCTATCACTTAAACTCAACTTAACTAACTCTCTAAATATAACAAACTCTTCATGTGAAAGTAATTAGCTTATTTTAACTATGGATGGCATGTGGCATGCTCATTCTTCAAGCTTCAACATAGATTTTCTTGTCATGATGTCATGTTAATCAAAAGCACAACTCAGAGCTAGTTTGGAATTTGGTTTGGCTTCTTCCAGATCCAGAGTTATACATTCGTCTCCATGAGATACTATTACCCTTTTTCCTGGACTGAAATACCGGCTTGCATAATCATCAGAAGATCCACTCGAAGTCTTGTGTAAGCCTTCTCCTCCATTGACGAGATGTCGAGCAACCGTGCATACTTACTTCCCATGGAAAGGATCACTTTTAGCGTTATTTTTAGGTGGGACTCCTCCAAGTTCATGGGTTCCACAGAAAACATGAAGTTGAACTGCATATGATAGAAGAGAGGCAATAGGGCTCCACATAAACATATAAAGCTCCTTAGCAGCCTCATTTGTTGAAATATTGCAAATTCTAGAGTTTAAATGGAGAAATAAAACTTCTCCTCCACAACACAGAGAAATAAATTCAATCTCAGAAAAAACAGAGTTTTCAACTCAATAAAACAAATTTTTATTCCAAAAAAATGTTACAAGTTCTTCCTCTACACAGAGGGAATTACAAACTGTTGGACTGCTTCTAAGCACAGTTCCAAAAAAAAAACACTTCTCTGTCTCACACAGAAAATTTAAACCAAACACACTGCTGTGTATTTCAGACTTTTACACTCTGCGGTGTAAAAATTTCACTGTCTCTGTCTATTAAAAAAAAATATACACTGTTGTGTATAATTTTAAATCTGCACTCTCTCTGTCTTTTTCAACGCACTGCTGTGCATTTTATACATTATGTGCGTGTAAAAAAAAATTACATTACATCTCTGTTCTATATTTATAAACAAAATATCTAAAAGGAATTAATGTCATTCATTGACAAAATTACCCAAAATATCATCGCTTACAAATTTCATTAATGCCTCATTAAAAATCTGTCAGCACCGTTTAAAATTTTTTTATGGCAAATTTGAATTGCTGGCAGTAGTGGCAAATTTACGCGGCGGTGGTGATTCGGTGGCGCGCGGTGGTGGAGCGTGGGCGGAGCCACCACAAGCTGGTGGTTGCAGGGGGTATGGTTCTGCCCGTACACATCAAATGGGTGAGCCCCCGTAATAAACCTCAGCCACACATTTTGGGTCAACGCCCAATAGACAGGTCAAATGCGGGGGGTCGCCTTCCATTATCCTCCACGCAAGTTACGCTCCCGCACTCCGTTGATCATTGTCGACGTGCTCGCTATTTATCTCCTGCGCCTGATCGACGTCCTGCTCCCGCCTGCAAATCGTTCAGAGCATTTGAAATTACATTCCAACACTCCCCCTTAATTTCAACTGCTGGGTTTTCTTGCATACCCAAGCATTTTCTGAAATGTTCAAAGTTTTTCTGCGCAAGTGGCTTTGTGAGGATATCTGCAAATTGATCCTCCATTCTACAATGTTGTAAAACGACTTCTCCATTGTTAACCAATTCATGTATGAAGTGAAACTTGGTGTCAATGTGTTTAGTCCTCTTATGAAAAATAGAATTTTTAGACAATGAAATAGCTGAGCTATTGTCAGAAAAGATCACTGTCCCTTTTACCTATTCTTGACATAAGCTTCTCAACATTTTCCGCATCCATACTGCTTGACACGCTGCTGTTGTAGCTGCCACATATTCTGCTTCTGCTGTAGATAACGCTACAATGGGTTGTTTCTTAGAAGCCCATGAAATGGCTCCTGAACCCATATGAAAAACATAACCAGAAGTACTCTTCCGATCATCTACACTTCCAACCCAATCACTGTCAGTATAACCAATTAAATCTGAACATTCTGAAGCAGTGTATAAAATACCAAACCTCTTTGTACCTTTAACATACCTCAGAATTCTTTTTGCTGCATGCCAATGTGCATCCTTTGGCTTTTCCATGAATCTGGAAATCAAACTAACAGCATGCATTATGTCCGGCCTAGTTGCAACGAACACATGAGGCTTCCCAACTTCACTCTTGTATAAACTAGGATCAAAATCCTTGCTGCTATCCTCTCTGCTGAGTTTTAATCCCATCACTGTGGGAGTGATTGCTGCTTTGCATTCTTGCATGTTAAATCTTTCAAATACCTCATTAACATACTTTGCCTGTGAGATAAAGATCCCATTTTCATCTTGTTCTACTTCTATTTCCAAGAAGTATTTCAACAAACCCATATTAGTCATTTCAAATTCTTCCTTCATGACTGTTTTGAAATGTTCAATAAGGCAATCATCATTACCTGTAAAAATAACATCATCAACATATAAGACTACAATCAAGATTTTACCATCTTTTTCTTTGATGTAGAGGGTGGGTTCTCCCTCACACTTTTCAAAACCATTTTCCAGTAGATATGAATCTATCCTACTGTACCACGCTCTTGGTGCTTGCTTCAGCCCATAAAGAGCTTTCTTCAACTTGCATACTGTGTGCTCTTGGCCTTTCTTTTCATAACCAGGAGGTTGATCAATGTAAACCTCTTCCATTAACACTCCATTTAGAAATGATGACTTCACGTCCATTTGGTAAACTTTCCATTTGTTTTGTGCTGCTATGGACAACACTGCTCTCACGGTTTTCATTCTTGCAACCGGTGCGAAAGTTTCCTCATAATCTATGCCATGCTTCTGCTTATAGCCTTTGACGACAAGCCTTGCCTTGTGTCTCTCTATTTTGCCTTCAGCATTACTTTTGGTCTTGTAGACCCATTTAACACCAATTACATCTTTACCTTTTGGGAGTTCAACCAAATCCCAAGTTTTGTTTCTTTCTATGGCATTAACCTCCTCATCCATAGCTTCTATCCATTTTTTATCCTTGATAGCTTCTTCGAAATGAACAGGATCATCAACATGACAATATAAAGCAAACAAAGAATTGATACCTTCATTAGCTATATCTTGTTCATAAATTTCTTTCAAACTTTTGAATTTCTTACCTCTTTCAATAGGTGTACAAATGCTTGAAGAAGCACTTGAATTTCCTCCTTGTGGTGTGCTTGGAGAAGCACTATCATTTCTCCTCAAGAGTGTGCTTTGCTGCTCTCTTGTTGGTGTTGTTGTTTGGGGATGTATTTCGGCCAACTCATCATCATTTTCATCATGAGATAAACAGTGTTTTACATTCATTGTTTTCTCTATGCTTCCATCCCAAGCTTCCTCTTCAATGAACTGAACGTCCCTGCTCACAATGAACTTCTTGGTGGATGGGTTATATAACCTGTATGCCTTGGATTCCTCACTGTATCCAATGAAAATACATTTCTCCCCCTTGCTGCCCAACTTCCTCCTTAGCGGATTCAGAATGTGTGCATAAGCTACACATCCAAAAACCTTCATGTGTGTGACACCTTGCTTTGTGCCACTCCATGCCTCTTCCAGCACTTTGTTCATAACCGCTTTTGTAGGGCACCTGTTCAAAATATACGCTGCACAATGTACAGCTTCAGCCCAATAATCATTAGGCAAGTGCTTTTCCTTTAACGTACTCCTCGCCATGTCCATTATGGTTCGATTCTTCCTTTCGGCTACTCCATTTTGCTGCGTAGTATATCTAGTTGTAAACTGCTTATGAATACCATTTTCTCTTCAAAAACGTAGAAAATCTTTAGAGATATACTCACCTCCTCTATCAGTCCTTAAGACTTTGATATGCAGCCCTCTCTGATTCTCAAAAAGTGCTTTGAAATTGCAAAATTTTTCAAACACTTCACTTTTATTTTTCAAAAAGTAAACCCAAATTTTTCTTGTAAAATCATCTATAAATGTTAGCACATAGTGGCTGCTAGCAAGTGATGGAGTTTGCATCGGTCCACATACATCTGAGTGGACAATATCTAAGGGTGCTTTTGCCCTTATGCTTTTCCCGGAAGGAAAACTTTCTTCTTGTTACTCAAGAATACAACCTTCAACAAAGGTCGTCTTTGTCATCACTAGTAATCCACTCTACTATCTTTTCTGTTCACCAAATTAAGACTTCAAAAGTTGAGATCACCACCCAAGTGCCATAACCAATTATCATCTTTTTGTTCGCTGGAAAGTTTCCAATCAATGCTTTTCTGCCTATTCTTCAAATCGTCTTTACCGAGAGAACATCTCGTTTCGTCACCCTACTTCAACGGATTACCCGATTGTTGGTAGCTATCCATGATGGTGACAAATATCATTATCAAAGAAAGTTAATATACCCCCTTGCAGAACAAGTCGTCCAATACTTAAGAGGTTAAATTTCATTCCCGGAACATAGTTAAAATATCCGCTATGGATTTCTTTGCACCTAATCTTATAAGACATTCTCATATCCTTCTTAAGGTCGTGTAAACTTTGCTATTGTACCAGTGTACTGCAGATCAATCTACTCTCATCTAACATAGAAAACATTGCTAAGTTTCATGTCATATGGTTACTACAACCGGAGTCTAGAAACCATAAATCCTCATTCTTTTCTTCAGCCATATTACAAGCTAAAAAAAAATTACTTTGGCTGCTATTTTCTCTTGTGAAATTTGCACTAGTTCCACTTCTCATATCTTGTTTCTTCTTTCTACATTCATTAGCATAATGACCATATTTCTTACAATTGTAACATTGAACATTGGATTTATCATACCTTTGTCCTTAATCATCTTCGTTATCCACTTTGGCCGGCTACCCTTGGCCGTGGCCGTGATTTTCGATCACAGTACCTTCCATGTGAAATGTGAAGGGTTGCTCCTTCCACCTCCGTTTTGGCTTCCGCCTCTTCCTCTTCCTTTGCCTTGCCCTCTTCCTCTTCCGAAAGACATCTGGGTCTTAAAAGCATGTTCAAGAGATGAGTTTTCACTCCTACTCAATCTCTGTTCATGGGTCATCAGTGATGCATGTAGCTCATCAACTGAAAACTTTGTGAGATCCTTAGTCTCCTCTATGGTGGTGACAATCACATCAAATCTTGAGGGTAGACTCCTCAAGAGTTTTTCCACAATCCTCTTGTCCTCAAGAGTCTCTCCATGAGATCTGATTTGTGTGACCATGCCAATCATATGAGTGAAGAATGAGTCAATAGTGTCTGACTCTTTCATACAGAGAGTCTCAAAGTCTCTCCTCAGCAACTGAAGTTTTGCTGTCTTCACCTTCTCCATACCCTGATAAGCTGTCTTGAGAGTTTCCCATGCTTCTTTGGATCTCATAGCTGCTGCTATCCTTGGAAACACACTCTCATGCACTGCTTGATACAAGAAGAAAAGAGCCTTGGCATATTTCTTCTTATTGCTCTTCAGAATATCTTTTTCTGCCTGAGTTAACATATTAAACTCAAGTTCATCTGCTGGCTCTTCAAAGTCATCCTCAACAAATTCCCATAAGTCTTGGGAGACAAATAAAGCTCTCATAGTTATTGACCAGTAGTCATAATTTTTCCCATTAAATTGTGGGAGATGGATATTTCCCATACCCATACCAGTGCTGGCTCCAGCCATTCTGCACTCTTAACTATGATTCAAAAACACTTGACTGTGTGTTTAAATTTACTAACTGTACTGCAACAGTAACACAAAAACTATATAGAGAATTACCTTTGAATTCTTCTTGCCTGAACCTTCACACTGCTGGAGAGGCTTCTGCAATAACGAATTCCTTTTCTTCAGCTTATTTGACCTTCAAATAGCCTGAATTGGCTCTGATACCATGTTGAAATATTGCAAATTCCAGATTTAAAATGGAGAAATAAAACTTCCCCTCCAAAACACAGAGAAATAAATTCAATCTCAGAAAAAATAGAGTTTTCAACTCAATAAAACAAATTTTTATTCCAAAAAAATGTTACAAGTTCTTCCTCTACACAGAGGGAATTACAAACTGTTGGACTGCTTCTAAGCACAGTTCCAAAAAAAAAACTCTTCTCTGTCTCACACAGAAAATTTAAACCAAACACACTGCTGTGTATTTCAGACTTTTACACTCTGCTGTGTAAAAACTTCACTGTCTTTGTCTATTAAAAAAAAATATACACTGCTGTTTATAATTTTAAATCTGCACTCTCTTTGTCTTTTTCAACGCACTACTGTGCATTTCATACATTCTGTGCGTGTAAAAAAAAATTACATTACATCTCTGTTGTATATTTATAAACAAAATATCTAAAAGGAATTAATGTCATTCATTGACAAAATTACCCAAAATATCACCGCTTACAAATTTCATTAATGCCTCATTAAAAATCTGTCAGCACCGTTTAAATTTTTTTTATGGCAAATTTGAATTGTTGGCAGTGGTGGCAAATTTACGCGGCGGTGGTGATTCAGTGGCGCGCGGTGGTGGAGCGTGGGAGGAGCCACCACAAGCTGGTGGTTGCGGGGGGTATGGTTCTGCCCGTACACATCAAATGGGTGAGCCCCCGTAATAAACCTCAGCCACACATTTTGGGTCAACGCCCAATAGACAGGTCAAATGCGGGGGGTCGCCTTCCATTATCCTCCACGCAAGTTACGCTCCCGTACTCCGTTGATCGTTGTCGACGTGCTTGCTGTTTATCTCCTGCGCCTGATCGACGTCCTGCTCCCGCCTGCAAATCGTTCAGAGCATTTGAAATAACATTCCAACATCATTGAGCTTCTATTTTTGTTGTGGTGATGATTGAATAATAGCTCCATCGCGTTGCTAGGTAATTTTCCTTGAATTTGGAAATAACATTCCAGGATTCGAAGATGGATATGGTGGTGGTACCCCATTGCCTGATGAGTTGATACATTACACATCTGTGGACTAAAAATTTGAGTCGTAGAAATTAATATTAGAGCTAGTTCGTGGTGGATTCCTAGAGAACAGGGAGCAGGAATGAGTGTGATTGAAGCTGGAGCCCCTTGTGATCGGATTCTAAGATTAATGGAGTGAATAGATCTTAGTGCATGTGAGATTTGAAGGCCTATGTGCTAGAGAAGGAAGAGATCCCAAGCCTTCTGATCTGTGTGAAGAGATCCAACCTCTTTTGCTTGACGGCATAAATCTTGGCTTCGAAGCATCGTTCCAAGTCTTCAGGGTTTGCAGACCATGGTAGACTTCGAGGATTTGGCCGAGCTTTTCTTTCCAACTACTCATGAAATTGTTGGTGTCCGAAGTTGGCTTCTATGAGCCGAGCTTCAATGTATTCAAGACTATATGGTGTCCTAGGTTTACTTTCAGGGGTTTTCCAAGGGGCGTTGGCATCCCATTAGTGTCCTTCTCATCTACTCCAAAGGTAATTCAGAAATAGGGTTATTGTCGATAATATCCATAAAATCTAGGCTCGCACAAGAGATTGTGTTTATTGTAACTCGAAGAAGGCCAAATTATGTGGAATGTCCAAAGTGGATGCCTTTAGAACCATTATGTGGAATGTCCAAAGTGGATGCTCTTAGAACCGTTATGTAGAGTGATGGGAAATCCAGTTTCTCTTTTAGTCGAAAACTAGTTTATCATTTAATGTGCTCCAACTTGAGCGAGTACACAATTATTGACTATGGATGTGTTAAAATAAATCAGAATGCTCCTCTCCAAAAACATGTCTTCTTAGCTGCTTGTTTGGTTCATATATTTTTAACCAAAACACATAATAAATTAAATTCTAGTTTGGTTCATATATTTTAATTTTAATTTTTTATTGTTTACATTAACAATTAAAAACCTATTCGTGAAGGTTGAATATAAGAATGATCATAAAGTAATTTATCTTAGAATATCATACTTGCAGGTGTGGGTGAGTTCACTTCTTCTGTGGTGAGTTTAATATACATATTTTCTTATCTAGCAAATATATACAAGAATTACGATATTTAAAATTTGTCGAAATTATAAAGTTATTGACATATTTGAGATTTAAAATTGATCAAAATTGAAAAGTTATTAATATATTTGTGTTGTAAGAATTTTTATTGTTTTATTATTATGGTTTGTTGGAAATAACTTTCAACCACCGCCATGAATAAGGAGTGAAAGTAGCCCACGTTTCAATAAAAAAAATTTCCAGGAAGGACAAGTAGCATGTTTCAGACTCGAAGGTGTTTTTGTGAAATCCACGCAAAATATCAAACAGAATACACGAGCCGCACACCCTGCGTTAATTTCCATACCCATTGCATTACTTACCTTTCTTGCCCGCACTTCGTCGCCCACAACATTTAAGTTTTAACTCTTAAGCCCTTAGCATAAGTTCTTTCCCCGCTGATGCGATATCGGCAGGACCCACCACATAAACCTTACCACATTGAAAATCCGCCATAAATATTTGTATTTTTATTTACCTTCTTACATTTCGCTTTTCACACTCCCCGACGGTTTACCACCCGCAGCCCGCACTTCGCATGTTTTAACTTTTAACATTTGAACCCGCACTGAAACCGTGTGATGTTGCGATGCGACATCATCATCGCACATTGCACAATTTGACTTTTAAGCCCCCCACACTTCACACATTTTATGTTTTAACTTTTTTCGCCACCCGTAGTGCACACTTCGCAAATTTTATGACTTACATTTTTTACTACCCACAAGTTATGTTATTTGAGCCGCAATGCGATCGCAAGAGGGCCACGTGGCAATCTCAAAAGGATTGCGTAGATCGCATGTCGCAAAGCTCAGGAGTTAACGGATAACGTCCGTAGGTTATTTTGTTTTAGATGCAATGCGATAATGCGGTGTCACATCGCAATCGCAATAGTTTATGTTTTTAGTTAAGCTCCCACAACATTAAATGTTTTGCGATGTGATGCGATCGTGCTAGCGCACATCGCAGTTCGCAAAATTTAATGGATAGCACCCAGTTAAGTTTCGACATCGCCGATATGTGTTATCTGATCGAGGTGCAGATGTGATGAGGTTTCACAGTTGAAACCCATAAAATTTCAAGTCCACTATTTTGTGTTTTGAACAAGTTTTGTACGTTGTTTCATGTGTAAACAACAAATTAGAACGGACGAACAATTTTGCTGTTGAACGCCCATTCCAGCATTGAATTACTTTCAATGCTCGGGCTTCGGCCATTTGCATTAAAAAATATGTAATTTCATTTTTTTTTAGAGTGTGATGGAATATAAAACGAAATTTGTTCCGCTCCTGTGTTTTACGATGTCTATGTCTGTGAATTTTAATTTCCCGCAGTAATTTTTGCATTCTCTGTGTTGTGGGGAAACACATTTCCTCTACATTTTTTATATTCAATATTTCCAACATGGTATTAGAGCATGTCTAGGCTCTCAGTGAAATAACGAGCTCTCTTTACTGAAGAAGCTGTAAAATTGTTTGTAGAAGCAGAAGTCTCCAGCAGTGAGAATTTTTTTTTTTACATAGTCAAGATGGCAGCAGGAGGCACAAGCCTGACAAATCCACAATTAGCATAGTTCAATGGGAAGAATTATGATTATTGGACCATTACAATGAAGGCCCTGTTCTCCTCCCAAGATATTTGGGAGCTGGTGGAACATGGTTTCCAAGAACTAGCAGATGAAGTAGCATATAATGCTTTGACACAAGCGCAAAGAGATTTTTTGAGATAAAATAGGAAGAAGAACTCCAAATCCCTCTTCTATATCTTTCAAGGAGTACATGAGAGTATTTTCCCAAGGATTGCAACAACAATAAAGTCTAAGGAGGCATGGAATACCCTCCAGATAGCCTACCAAGGTATGGCAAAGGTGAAGACATCAAAACTTCAAATGCTGAGAAGAGATTTTGAAACTCTTTGTATGAAAAAATATGATAACATAGACTCATTCTTCACACATGTGATTGGGTTGGTTATCCAGATCAGGTCTCATGGAGAGATACCTGCGGAAAGGATAATAGTGGAGAAAGTCTTAAGAAGTCTACCATCAAGATTATATGCCATAATAATGGCCATAGAAGAGACAAAGGATCTCTCACAGTTTTCTGTGGATGAGCTTCATGCATCACTGATGTCTCATGAACATAGAGTGAACAGAGCAATGAACTCCTCATTGGAGCATGCATTCAAGACACAAATGTCTTTTGGTCGAGGTAGAGGTCGAGGAAGATCAAACTACCAAGGAAGAGGAAGAAGCCCACACAGAGGTGGAAGAACTAGCCCTGCAAGCACAAGTGGAAGGGGCAGCAACCAGAATCAAGGCGAAGGCTCAAGCTAAAATCAAGCACAAGGACAGAGGTATGATAAATCTCAAGTCCAATGTCATTATTGAAAAAAGTATGGGAATTATGCCAATGAATGTAGAAAGAAGAAAAATAACATGGGTAATAAACCTAGTGTAAATTTTACAAAAGAAAATCAAAACCAAGGAAATGTGCTTTTAACTTGTAGTGTAGCACAAGAAAAGACAAGAAGATGTATGGTTCTTAGATTCGAGGTGTAGTAACCGTATGAATAAAAACATAGCAATGTTTTCCAATCTAGATGAGAGTATAAAATATGAAGTGACAACGAGGACTCATAGAAAAGTCTTTGTCATGGGGAAAGGAAGAGTAAAAATATTGACAAAGAAGGGGGAGAAGAATTTTGTGCTAGATGTCTATTATGTACCTGGCCTGAAATGTAACCTTCTAAGAATTGGAAAGATCGTGAATAAGGGCTACAATGTGTTTTGTAAGAATGATGTGTGCACAATCATGGATATATCTTCAAGTAGACAGTTCGTTGCAAAAGTGCATATGAAAAGAAATAGGATGTTTCCTCTCAATATCATATTAGAATTGAAGGAAGGAGGTGCTGTAGCAGCTTTCACACAAGAAGTATTTCAAGAAGAAGTGAAATATGATAACTCGTTATGGAATTTTAGATTTGGACATCTAAATTTCAGAGGTTTGAAATTGTTGCATGGAAAGGCATGGTAAAGGGATTACCACTCAAAGAGAAACTAGACAGCCTATGTGAAGGCTGCATCTTGGGCAAAAAACACAGAGAATCATTTCCAGCAGGAAAGAGTATAAGGGAAAAGACACCTTTGGAGATTGTCCACTCAGATTTATGTGTACCAATGCAAACTCCATCATTAGCTGAAAATCATTATGTTTTGACATTTATAGATGATTATACAAGGAATACATGGGTCTATTTTCTAAAACAGAAGATTGAAGTGTTTGAACAGTTCTACCACTTCAAAGCTCTTGTTGAGAATCAAAGTGGACACTATATAAAAGTGTTTAGAACTGACAATGGTGGAGATTATATCTCCAAAGACTTTCTATGTTTCTATAGGGAGCATGGAATACACAAGCAGTTTACCACAAGGTATACACCTGAGCAAAATGGTGTAGCAGAAAGAAAGAATATGACCTTCATGGACATGGTAAGAAGTATGTTGAAGGCAAAGCATTTACCAAATGAGTATTGGGCAGAGGCTGTAAATTGTGCAGCTTATGTTTTAAATAGATGTCCAACCAAAGCTGTTATGAACGGAGTTCTAGAAGAAGCATGGAGTGGAACCAAGAAACACGAGAGTGTTTGGATGTGTGGAATATGCACATATCCCGAATAAGTTAAGGAAGAAGTTAGAAAACAACGGGTCGAAGTGTATATTTATTAGATACAATGATGAATCCAAGGCCTACAAGCTCTATAATCCATCAACCAAGAAGGTAATAACCAACAAAGATGTTCAGTTCATTGAATAAGAAGCTTGGGAGGGAATTTTAGAGAAGACATTGAATGTGTAGACATGTATTTCACATGAAGACAAAGAGAAATTGATTGCAGAAAATAATTCCTCAACGGTGGCTCCTCCACCTACACAAGCTCAACAGAGCACACCACAAGAAATAAATAGAGCAATAGTGCAAAACCAAGGAAGTGCTTCTCCAAGCACACCATAGGGATAAACAACTCCCTCGAAGTCAAGTGCAACTCCAAGCACATCTTCAGCAAATACAAGAAGACCAAAACTCTGAAATTTAAGTGAAATTTATGAGCAAGAAGAAGTAAATAGTAATGTTGGTACGAATTCTTTATTTTCTTTGTTTTTTTATGTTGATGACCTGATCCATTTCAAAGATGCAGTAAAAGAAGTGAAATGGATTGAAGCAATGAATGAAGAGATTGGAGCAATAGAAAAGAATGACACGTGGGATTTAGTGGACCTCCCACAAGGAAAAGAAATTATTGGAGTTAAATGGATCTATAAGACCAAGAGCAACATTGAAGGCAAGATAGAAAGGCACAAAGAAAGACTAGTTGTCAAAGGATACAAGCAGCAACAGGGAAGAGAATATGAGGAAATCTTTGCACCAGTTGCAAGGATGGAGACAATGAGGACAGTGTTGTCCATAGTAGCACAACAAAAGTGGAAAGTTTATCAAATGGATGTAAATTCAACATTCTTGAATAGAGTGTTGAAAGAGGAGGTATATATGTTGAATAACCTTTTGTCTATGAGATAGAAGGCCAAGAACACAAAGTGTGTAAGTTGAAAAAAACTCTTTATAGGCTGAAGCAAGCACCAAGAGCATGGTACAACAAAATTGATCCTTACCCAGTGGACAATAGGTTTGACAAGTGTGATGGTGAACCCACAGTATACATCAAAGAAAATGACGGTAAAATTCTTATTGTTGTTTTATATGTAGATGATTTGATTTTCACAGGCAATGATGTTTCTCTCATTGCCAATTTTAAAGCAGTCATGAAAAGTGAATTTGAAATGGCTAACTTGGGTTTATTGAGATATTTTTTGGGCATAGAAGTAAAGCAAAATGAAAAGGGAATTTTTATCTCCCAAGCAAAATATGTGGCAGAAGTTTTAAAAAGGTTCAATATGCAGAACAACAAAGCAGTAGCAACTCCAAGTATCATGGGGTTGAAGTTAAGCAAGGAAGATTACAGCAAGAATGTCAATCTGACATTGTACAAGAGCATAGTTGGCAATTTAATGTATTTGACTACAACTAGGTCTGATATTATGTATGCAATGAGTTTAATATCTAGATTCATGGAGACACCAAAGGAGACACATTGACAAGAAACCAAGAGAATTTTAAGGTATGTGAATGGAATGAAGGAGTATGGTGTTCTATACTCCTCAACTGATAATTTTAAGTTGATTGGTTACACTAACAGTGATTGGGGTGGAGGTGTAGATGATAGAAAGAGCACACCTGCGTATGTATTTCATTTGGGATCGGGAGCCATTTCATGGGCTTCCAAGAAATAGCCAATAGTTTCACTATCAACAGAAGAAGATGAATATGTAGCAGTGACAACAACGACATGTCAAGTTGTTTGGATGAAAAGGATGCTGAGAGATTTATGTCACGAGCAAGAAAAAAGAACCACAATTTATTGTGATAACAACTCAGTAATTGCATTGTCAAAGAATTATGTTTTCCACACTAGAACAAAGCATATTGATGCAAACTACCATTTTATAAGAGAACTAGCTAATAATGGTGAAATTGTTTTGTAGCATTACAGGTCAGAGGAACAGTTTACTGATATCCTCACAAAGCCTTTGGGACAAAAGAGTTTTGTTTATCTCAGACAGTGTCTGGGAATGATTGATGGCGACAATTTTGATTAAGGGGGATTGTTGGAAATAACTCACAACGACCGCCATGAATAAAGAGTGGCAGCAATCCACGTTTCAGTAATTTTTTGTTGTAGGAAGGATAAGCAACAGGTTTAAGGCCGAAGGGTTTTTGTGAAATTCACGCAAAAGATCAAACAGAGTACCCGAGTTGCACACCCTGTGTTAATCTCCTTACCCACCACATTACTTACCTTTCCTGTCCACACTTCGCCACACACAACATTTAAATTTTAACTCTTAAGTCCTTCGTATAAGTTATTGCCTTGTCGATGCGATATCAGCGAGACCCACTACATAAATCTTACTGCATTGCAAATGCACCATAAATATTTGTATTTCTCTTTATTTCCTTACCTTTCACTTTTCGCACTCCCCGACGCTATACTTCCCGTAGCCCTCACTTCGCATGTTTTAAGTTTTAACGTTTGAGCTTGCACCGAAATCGTGCGATGTTGCGATGTGACAATGTCATCGCACATCACAAAATTTAACTTTTAAGCTGCCCACACTTCACACATTTTATGTTTTAACCTTTTTCGCCGCCCGCAGTGCGCACTTCGCAGAGTTTATGACTTACCTTTCTTATCACCGCAAGTTATGTTATTTGAGCCGCTATGTAATCACAAGAGGGGCACGTAGCAAGCTCAGAAGGATAGCGCAGATCACACATCGCAAAGCTCAATAGTTAATGAATAGCGCCCGTAGGTTATTTTGTTTTGGATGAGATGCGATAATGCCAACTCACATCGCAATCGCAACCATTTATGTGTGTACTTAAGGGCGCAGAAAGTTAAATGTTTTGCGATGTGATGCGATTGTGCCAGTGCACATCAAAGTTCACAAATTTTAATGGATAGCACCCAGTTAAGTTTCGACATCGCCGATATGTGTTATGTGATGGAGGCACGGATGCGATGAGGTTTCACAGTTTAAACCCATAAAATTTCAAGTCCATTGTTTTGTTTTTTGAACGGGTTTTGTACGTTGTTTCGTGTGTAAACGGAAAATTAAAACGGAAGGACGATTTTGCTGTTGAACGCCCATTCCCGCATTGAATTTCTTTCAATGCTCAGGCTTTGACCATTTGTCTTAAAAACTATGTAATTTCATTTTGTTTTTAGAGTGTGATGGAATAGAAAAAAAAAAATTCATTTCGCTCCTGTGTTTTATGCTGTCTGTGTTTGTGAATTTTAATTTTCCGCAGTACTTTGCGCATTTTCTGTGTTGTGGGGGAAACACATTTCCTCTGCGTTTGTTGTATTCAAGATTTCCAACATGGATATGACTTCTTTAATGTAAATCGATCTTCTGTGTTTTCAATCATTCCATTCAAAACTATGATTTTCAATTTATTGAAATTTATTACTATGTTGTAAAATGATTTTATAAATTTATTTTGAAAGTGGTTTTGAAATAATTTCAGTTTTTGTTATGATTTTAATTGGAATATATTTGTATCTTAACTAATTAATTCAAAATTATATTATAATTATAAATGAAATAAAATTAATCAATAATGTAAATCTATCTATTGTGTTTTCAACCATTCCATTCAAAATTATGATTTTTAATTTATGAGATTTGTGACTAGGTTGTAAAGTGCTATTATTAAATTTATTTTGAGAGTAGTCTCAGTGTAATTTAGTTGTGATTTTAATTTAGTTTCGACGAATGCGGTGCTTATCATTCCCTTGATTGGATTGTCGCATGATGTCTCCCATGTGCACCGCCTCAATGGCTTGTAATGCTGAGCTTTTATAAATTAAATTAAATTTCAGACAGTTACCTATGCACAGAGATCGAGGAAGTTTGACATATTCAACATTAAAACCAACCAAATACGAGTTTCAATGACAAGGGGGACGAAGGTGCAGAAGAATGGCTTATCGATGCAATTTATAGTGTGGAGGGGGAAAATAAAAAGTTTATATTGCGGTGGTGGTCTCAAACAATAAAGTGGGCGGCCAAATTCAGTTGCAGAGGAAAGGCGCATAATAAAGATAAAAAATGGTAGATACGTGACGACTCCACATCAGTGATCAAATTTGAACACGTCAGAGCCCTTCAAAGGGTCTCTGGCACGTCAGAGAAGTGAGGAGGCAAATTTACCCGTCAAAAAAAATTTAATTTTGAATTTTTACAAGTTTTAAAAGAAGGTTGAATAATATTATAAAATGTTTTCAGAAGTGATGTCCTGTCAGCGCCCGTCACAATTTTTTTTGCTAGTGGCTCTTCCGTGGAACGCATTGCAATTTGCGTGGCAGGGGTAGTGACTCGTGAGCAGAGAAGTGTCGCAAGTTGCAACGAAGACGGTAGACGGTAGACCCGTCATAGTTCACTTACTTGTATGCGTGGCTCAGGGCTGACTCCTCAGTGCTCACTGGTCAGTGGTCACTCCAAGTCCAAGGTTGCTGGCAGCTGCCTAGTGGACTGTGGTAGCGGAGCATTGAAGGAACAACATTGAAGACAATTAATGGCATTGCCAACTCCAAGCCGACCTTACCAACTTCCAAGTTATGGATTCAAGAGAGCCAGACTTTATTGGAGGCCTCGAGTAATGATTCTTATAGTTTGTAATGTGGATGCAAGATAGTTGGACCTAGTTTCTGACGAACTTATTCGGGTGAGCGTGAGAGGGTTTCAAGGTTGTTGGAGTTTGGTTCTTGACTCTAGCAGGAAACACGGAATAAAGCGCAACCACTGAGCCTGGTCATATTCGACCTATGGAGGAGAAGCCTCAACAGGCTAGCGAGGACATTTATTGAAATCTAAAATTGCTATTTCCGGATCCTCAAGATAAAGGAACGTGGTTGCGACAGGAGAAGAATTGTGGTTGCTCAAGGAAGTCGAGATTATAGCAGTTTCGAAATTGACAACTTAGATAGCATAAAGACTAGGAATCATAGGAAACGGAATTCATTAAGTCTGTGAACCCTAGTTAGGTTAATTGTTACTGCGGATTTGGATCTGTCATTCATAGTCCTCATCTGCGAGGAACTGAAGTTGCTTGAATTAAGTTTCATATTGTGAC
Source organism: Pinus albicaulis (assembly GCA_034641835.2). Taxonomy (NCBI): domain Eukaryota; kingdom Viridiplantae; phylum Streptophyta; class Pinopsida; order Pinales; family Pinaceae; genus Pinus; species Pinus albicaulis. The sequence continues at coordinate 89,455,178 of MU968411.1, forward strand.
ATTGATTTTATATGTTATTGAGCAGTATATTGTCAAAGATTTTTGTAATTTTTTTTATTCAAATTTGCTCCAGCTACCTTTATTCAGTGTATTACTGAAGACAGAGTAGAAATTGTGAATTAAATTTTAACCACTGTAATAGAAAAGAAAGGTTAAATGCCAAGAAATCTCAGGGAAAAATTACCCCAGAACACTACGCAAAATTATTACTCATTGGACTGTATTTCCCTTTAGTTTCATTAATCAAACAAGACCCCCCTAAAAATTACTTCTTGTGGTTGCCAAATTTCAGCGAAATGAGATGAATCCTAGACTGTTTGAATTGTTTGAATGGATAGCTTAAGAAAATTTGTGACTGTCCTATAGGTGTCCTGGTGAAGATTTGGATGGTTACCCATCTTTTGGTACTGTGTTCCAAAATTTTGAAGGCAAATATGGGCATATTTGTTTTGTTTAAAATGGCAGTATGAGATTAGAAGAAGAGACAACCTCTTGATAGCGTATAGCATCCAAGTCCTCCTCCAAACCCTAAACAAATGAAATACATCATAATTTGAAAGTGTTTCCCTTGTACAGATCCTAACAACATTTATGTGATACTTAGGGCGTCAATGGTTGTGGCTAGTGGCTACCCACAAATTATGGTTTCTTATTATTGGAAGTCCATGATAGAATATTGGCAGTGTTAATTTCAGGAGAAAAAATCACATTGCAAAGGAAAATTGAGACTTCCATTGTTTCAATGGCTCAATTACCAATTGTTGACATTCATGAAATATGCCAACGATCCGTGATGAAAGAAGGCCTAAAAGAGGGAAGCGTTGCATCTTGAATATTAACATTTGGTTTTAGAATGAATCACTTTCTCATCCAGATATGTAATCACAAGCTTGAGCCATCTTCGGTAAATGATAGAGCAAAGAATATAGTCTAGTAATGTGGATTTGGTATCTTGGCAGCGCGTGGCTTTCATAGTAGCTTGTACAATCATATAATGATCAGACCAACCTTAAGCTTATGTCTAAGCCCTTGATAACAGCTTATACAAGTTTAATTTAGCCTGAAAATGATGATACATGTGGTAGACTTATGACATTGATATTGAGGTGGCTTAGGGCAGATTCTAAAGCCAAATTGGACTAAAATTTCAGGTTGTTATGTGAATTTCGATTTTGAAGAGCCCTAAGACCATGAGGTACTACGTATTTTAGCAAGGTATTGTAAATTCGATGGCCTTCCATTGACTCCTGAACAGGGTGATTGTGGGTTGGTTTGTTGTGTTGTGGTTGTTTCTGTTGGGCAACCACATTAAAGTCGACAGGAATGTTGTTAGCTTACAGGGTTTAAGTCGGATTGTTTTGTTATGGTGGCACCGTTGCAGTTATGTAGTGGCAATTAGTTGAAATTTTCATGGACAACACGAGCATTGAGATCCTGGAAGTATTTATTGGTTGAGTCTACAAATATGTGCATGAGCTAAAACTATTCTAAGCTAATGACAGCTTGTTGAGTTTGCCCACAATTTTTTCACTATTCTAGGAAAATGGTTGCATTGGAACATATTTGTCTGGTGTGATTGTATGTATGAAGTTTCTTAAAAAAAAATCAATGTAGTTGAGGAGTGTATTGCGTTTATTGTTTAAAATTCGATATGGTTGATGAGTGTATTGCGTTTATTTTTGGATGCATTGGATACACTTGGTCATACAGGATTTCGTTATCAGATCTTACAAATTTAGTGTTTGTCTGATTTCTAGTAGTAGCACAGTCACACGATTGCATGCCTGCCATAGACATGGCGGTGGTCTTAGCTCATCTATTTGTTTTTTCTTTAAACTTGTATTGCAGGGTATTAATTGATACACTTACTCCCTAATACCTATACATCCACTACTTCACAGGGTTATTCTAGGTTCCTGACAGGTTGTTATTTACCTTATCATCTCTGTTGGTGACATCGAATTCGAGAGGAACACACTCCGCTTTCAATATTACACAAGATTTCTTTCGGTTTGAGTTGGATTGTTGTGTTAGGGTGATTGGTTTATTTATGATCCAATTGCGCTACGATGGCTATTCTGGGTCTTGGTGTTTATTGATTTTTGTTGATAACATAGTTGCATGCTTCTTTAATTAGTTTGACTTGTTAGTATTCAGTTTGAGGAAGTCATTATTTAATTTATTAATGCATTGCTAGTTGCATTGACTATTAGATGGGGTTATTACAAGTTTTAGTCATGTTGTCGTGTCGTGAATCCCATTGTGATAGCATGAATTCATCTCTGCTACTGTACTTGCTATATCCCTTAAGCTATTATGGTAATCAGGTCTATTATACGGAGGCATTGCTGCTATTTCAAACTTTCCACCATACATTTTTGAGAGAAAGTTTTCATGAGTTTTGGAACACATTCTGGAAAATTTTTCTTCGAATTCATCTTTTAAATCGTCCACATCTGAACTGTCAACGTCCTTGATAGCAATATAGAAAATTCCCTTAAAAAGCCTTTTGTCCTTGTCCTGCTTAACAAGATTGATGCCATTCTGGAAGCGATCAAATACTATCTCTGTCTCTTTGTCTAAATGAAAATCCCGTTACAAACGGAGGGGGGTATTATGTCAGTTTTAAAAGCATTAAAAAAGCAATTCTAATAGAAATCAATTTCAATAAGTAAGGATTAATAGGATTAAGTGGGGATCATTAAGTCCAATAGCTCAAAATTTAGCTATATTAGGATATTAGCAATTGCATTCACAGTAAAAAAAAATTACACAGATATGTAGAGGTAAACATTATGGTAAGCTTAATAAATTATTTTATGTTTGTAAAATTATTTCGACTCTTTATTTTGTAACTCCGGGAGTTTTTCATAATCAAAAGCATTTATGAAGTTTGGAAGAAGTTTATACTTTCCTTTTAGATCAATTTGGTATTCAACGCTTGGAAATACGTGTTTTGCTGAATCCCCTTTTTTGGGGAAATTAAGAGAAGAGGATATATCTTTAATATAAAATTAGATTAGCTCTTTACAACACTGTTGTTCCCTTAAACGCGCTACTACAGTCTTGATATGCATTCTCATTTACTGAAATATAAAATTGCAGTCTTGATATGTATATTCTCATTTACTGAAATATAAAATTAGATTAGTTCTATACAACACTATTGTTCCCAAATAGAAGATTACTTGCATAATAATTTTCAAATGGAAGGGACCCCTTCACTATCTTATTGAAGCTGTCTATGAACCATAGCGAAGATATAGTAATTTAATTAGAAAACTCTTACACAGAAAATCCTGGTTGATATCAGACAGTGTTTGCGTTAAAGAGCTGTAATATTTTATTCTCACAGAAGATAACTGCAAATTGAACAATTCTATTAATGTGTTTTTCTACATTAGTTTTCATATGAAGTTTGTTGTCTACTGTCTTGTTTTCAAAGAATCTGTGTGTTTTATATTAATCTATATTTTTATATTTCTTGTTTTGTTGATTGATTATGATTTACAGGTATAAAATGCCACCTCTTGGTCGCCCAAAAAAAGATCTGAAACAACGTTCACTTGCTGATACATTTGGTATCTCTCAATGCTCTAATCAACTGCACATTTCTGAAAATGAAGTATATGATCATTTAGATGGGGACCATGAATCGGATAGTGCAGAACTTCTTGAAGAGAAACCGACATCTAAGAGGTACAAAAGGACATTCAAGTCCAAATGGAAGATGAGATTTCCATGGGCATATGCTGTAAAATATTGTAATGGCGTTGAAAGGATAAAATGTTCATGGTGTGTAAAATTTAAAAGGGAAACTCCATTTGCTAAAGATGTAAGCACAACTCTTCAAGTTAGTGCTATAAACATCCATGCAGCATCAGAGGCTCATAAAATTTCTTTGCAATTTTTAGAGGCAGAAAGAAAACAGAGTACTCTTCCAATTACAAAACATGTAGAGCTAATGGTTGACGCTCAGAAAGGGAGAATTATATCAGTTATTGAGAACATGTATTTTGTTGCAATAGATGATTTACCTTTGGAAGTATATAAGTCAATTTGTGACTTGAACAGGTATAAAAACACTCCTCACATGCCTTTAACAGATGAATATTCAGCATATACAAATACAACATCTGGAAAATAATTTTTAGACGCTGCTAAGGAGGTATATTGGAGAAAATTAAAAATTGAGATTTTCCAAAGCCCATATTACTCACTTTTACTTGATGAAAGCACTGATCGGACTATGGTGCAACATTTGATTGTTTATATTACATATTTGACAAATTAAGGAAGAGGTCCATGTGCTACAAAATTCATACAGTTGCTACAGATTAAGGATGGAACATCACAATCTATGTATGATGCTATGATATCTCTTTTAGCAGACATGAATCTATCCATGGCAAAGTTAGTTGGATTTGGATCTGATGGAGCATCATCCATGAGGGGTATTCGTGAAGTTTTATCTACTAAGCTTCGTCGACATGCCCCTCATTTATTAGATATCCATTGTATTGCTCACCGAGAGGCATTAGCAGCAAATGATGCTTCATCATATTTTTAAGAATTGCAAGCTATTGATAAGTTTGCAAACAAGATCTATTCATGGTTAGGGAAATCTACTAAAAGACATGGAGAATTGAAAGAGCTAATGGAGTCATTTCAAATCACAAGGCTAGAAGTGTTACAAATTCATCATATTAGATGGCTTTCTAGAGGAAAAGTCATGGAAAGACTTGTTAATCTCATGCCTGCTTTGTTAAGAGACTGGGAGTTAGTGGAGAAAAAAATGTATGAGATGGCTACAATATTTCAAGTTCAATTTTGCATCCACTTACTTGCAGATGTGCTTATTGAGTTAAATAAGTTGAATCAAAAGTTTCAAGAGGATCATGTTGACATTACATCTATTGGAACGACTTTGGATATCCCTATTAGCTTGCTTCATAAGCGATTTCTAAGAGGCACATTTGGGGCACGTGCAATGCACACATCATCTTTTTTAAGTAAAACACAAAAAGGAACTCTTGAGTTTGCAGATTGTACAGGTATAGTACATGTACATGAATTGAGGTTTGAGAGTTTACCAAAGTCACAGAGATCAGGGACACTAGATGACTGTGTTACGCTGGGAAAAGGTTTTGTAATGAAGGTGATTGACTCTCTAAATGCAAGGTTCACAGATTTGCCTATTTTTAATGCAGCTAAGTTTTTTAGTCCTCGTAATTATTATGAGGATATGGATGATAGAGACAATCAAACAAGAATATGGTTGACATGTTTATGTGAAAAATTCAGTGGTGGAGGCTTGCTTTTTGTGGACAGCATTAAATGTATGGGTGAAATGGATGAATTTATATGTACTATTTATAAATCTTACCCAAAAAAGCATATGTTTGGAGCATGGGATCTATGTGGAGGTGAAATTGAATGGTTTGAAAGATTTCCATGCTTAATGCAACTATGGCAAGCTATTCTTGTTATTCCAGCTAGTACAGCCGTATGTGAAAGAGGCTTTTCAAAATTAAATCGAATAAAAAATGATGATAGATCAAAACTTTCTTTAAAAACATTGGATATGTTAATGTTTCTCTCTCTCAGTGCACCTCATGCTCTAAATGAGGTAGATTGGGATGCTATTTATGATGAATGGAAAGAGATGAAAACTCGAAAACCTCTTCCACTATGAGAACAGATTGAAAGAACTAGTGAGTTTCAGTGTTTATGACCATCACTGTCTTACTCTATCAAGCACTTAAAAGAACAATTTTGGTAAGTGATTTTTTTAGTTTTATACCATTTGACTTTTACTTTCTGTTTTATAATATCTTTCAAGTTTTATTATGTTTTTTTTATTAACATATTGAATTTAATCATTGTAGGGTATCACACAAGAGATGTTAAGCTAGAGGACCATAACTGTCAAAGGTTTATAACTGAAAGAAGAAGCTATCTCGGATCAATTTTGCGGCCAAGTCAAGGGACTGTTCCAATTATTTGAGATGTGTAATTATTGGAAGTCTTAGCATTCCAAAAGAGTTTTAATAGACAATAGAAAAATTTAAGCAATGCAAGATGGAACCTCCTTCACTATTGTATATGTAAAAGTCTTTTATTAACATAAATATTGATGATTTTGTCTTTCTGAAAATGAAATGTAAAAATAATGTATTGTGGTCAATTGAAATGTTTTTTTTTTTTAAACCCTTCATCATGGAAGGGCGACATAAATATATGCCCTTCTAATTGAAATTAAGACCCGCCCTTCAAATTTGATCACTGCTCCACATTCGTAGTTTAACTATATTATTTTTTTGCCTTGGAAATTATGGAAATTTTAGTAATATTTTAAGAAAATTTGGCAGGGATTTTTGTAAATCCAAGTTATAGCTATCAAACTTCAATATTTTGGGTGGCCTCGAGGTTTTTATGGTGCTGACACATTTCCACCATCAAAAACATGATTCAAACCCTGCTATTATAATTTTTTTTTTTTTGCCCATATTCGAACCAATTTTAATTGTTTGAACAATTCCTCCACCTCAAAGAACAACTCTGTTTATTACACTTGAAGAGCCCCACATACTTTGCTCGTAGACCCATATTAAAGTATTCAATAATACACTTAACAACTTTTCCCAAGTGGTTTGTGAAGCAGAGGTCAAACGGCAAAAGGCACTAGACTTTCACCAGATCCACCCAGGATAAAACTTCCGTGGAGACATATGCCTATTGTGTCTTTGCTAGAAGAGTAGGCGACCCTATAGCGGATGTCTCGGCTCTTGTTGAGGGATAAGTTAATTGCTATTGTGTACGGCTTGCAGGATATTACACCTAGCCTAGATTTATAGTGGCAACGAGTTAGATTTGATCATAAACCTTACTCATGAAACTCTCACACTTACCAATTACCCTAAATTAAAAAAAAAACAACTTTTCCCAAGTAGATTCCAATATTCATTTTTTATACTAATATTTTACCACATCTACATTTCCTAACTTTATGGTCACATAAAAATTAAACCACGCATGGAAGCGTTTGACTTTAGGGGTATCACCGGGTAGATGTATACGACAAGTGATACTTTGATTTCTCGGGCGGTTTCAGCAAATATTATAAAACCGATATACCTATGCATAACACTCCTACTTTGTCTCTTCCATATTCAAATTCATTGTAATGTGAACCTTGGACCACATAATAGAAAAATGGAAAGAAAGTCATGACTAAGTTACATGATAGCCATTGGAAAGTGGCCACGAGAGGTATTTGAAATCTAAAAGAATTATGTTTTTACTACAGAATATATAAAAGATTTAAATGCTGAATTTACAAGTTATTTGATTAATTGGAAATGAGGTTAGTGTAAGATTTAATTGTGTATTGTTGTTGATAATAAAATATTTTACATTGCTTCGGGCCAAGTAATTTTAGATAAAATGGATGGTTGAAAATATAGGCGCCGTGTAAAAGGTAATTAAAATTATCAAATTTCAAAGAAATCGTTAAATACTTAAATTTATTATATAATTCGTTGAATTTAGTATATAAATTATTGAAATTCAATATCATTTTTGCAAGGAAAAATATTCAATCTAAAAAATTAATTTGATATAATATAAATAAAAATGAATTATTTATATATATATATATATATATATATATATATATATATATATATTCTAAAAAAGATTAAAGTTTAGAGATATGGTTCATATAATATATAATTCATTTTTAAGGTATAAATAATGAAATGTAATTATTAGTTAATTTTTTGTAATGTTTAGTATGAGAGATGTTAGTGTCCATGAGTCACTAGTGTCCAAATGTACATTGTCAATGTCAGTTGATAGGGTTCTAAGTCAAATTGTTATAGTTTCAAATGAATTTTCAAACAAATTTTGATCAGTGGTTAGTGTCTAGGGTTTTATTATTACTCCCTCCATATTCAAGGTCATAAATGCCATAATGGTTATGTCATCACTCCTTGTGATAGGTTCTCAAAAGAGTGTCTTGGCCATTATTTTGGTCACCAAATCATGATTATGCATACTACAAGGTTAAAATGTCTCAATCATAGTTTTATATATGCATTTGATATAATTATTAGGTCAATTCATCATAAGTCATAAAAGAGTCATGTCATGACCATAGTCACCATCATGGGAGCTAGTAATTAGGGGAAAAGTGTTCAAAATATTTCAAAGGTACATTTTTCTCTTCTTGGAGATGTAACCTTGCATAATATAGTGGTAAAGTTGTTGTACATTATCCTATCATTCAATTTTTCAAAAAGACAAGTGATGTCACTTCATGACCCAAAGCAAAAAATTGACTTTTCAACCAATAAAGCATCATCCAAAGCATTCTGATTTCTCATTTCACCTTCATTGAGCACCTCTCTACCATCCAGTTTCATCCCAGCTGACAGGGCATCAAAATTCCTCCTCAAAACACTTGCTTACCTCCCATGCTACACTTTTGTCTCCTACAGTGCACTTCTAGCTCCTATGCTGCACTTTTGAATTTGGAGGCCAAGCAAGCATCAAAGGGGTTCTTTTCATCATTTCATGGGTTCTATCATCTCATTGGCAAGTAAGTATACATTTTTCACCTTTCTTATGCATCATTCTTCTTAGAAAACTCAATTAAAATCCCTCTACTAGGGTTTTGTTGCGCTTTTGGTTTCTATGTGTTTTTGCTAAATTACAGTGGTAAAACACCTATATTTTCTTCTCTATCACCCTCACCCACACCTCTCATGCCTCCCCTAAAAATTTCCCTTACACATTCCCTTCACCTTCCTCATTTTCCCTACAAACCCTAGCCTACGTTGCGCTTTTGGCAAATTCCAAGGCTAGGACTGTGTTTTGGACCTTTTCACACCTTTCCCTCACTCTTTCCAAGAAATTCCACCTCCCTACAATCCCTAACACTTATCCCTAACCCCTCCATTCCCTTCCCTCAATACAATAGCCCATTTTTCCCCTGTTTTCCTAATCACACCCTACCCTTCTTTCCTACCTAGCCAGTGTTTTATCATGCAAACTGAATCCATGGACAATGAGAATAAAAAGTACAAAAAACAAGGGAAATTTTCCAGGTGTGAGCCAAGTCATATCTAAGAAATCATGGACTCATTTTTCATCAATAAATCCTTCGAAGATGTGGGCTGCCTAAGATTTTGTGATATGATTCAAGAGGCAAGTTTCCATGCCAAATTGGCAAGCCTCTTTGCCACCAATTTAGGAGGGATAAGGCCAACATAGCAGGGGTTGACTTCACCATCTAAGCAAATTCCATAGACTCAGCCACAGGTATCCCTAAACATGGAAAAATCTGGTTTAAAGGGATGGATTTGGACATTTAGAATTACAAATTTTTCCTAAATCCACACTACAAATATGCTCCTCCACACACATTTCTCTTCAGACAATTACTTGATAGGTATGCTCCTTTAATGAAGATGACCATGAAGTACTTTACTTCTGGAGGGAGGTTTTCAAGACTATATAAGTATCACATAGGCCTACTTATGTATTTCACAACAATAGAACCTCTAAACCTACCTCACTACTTATACAGAAGCCTTGTCAAGATGACAGAGAAGGTACATAGCAAAGGGAAATATCACCAAGCAAACCTATTTCACCATGGCTTGGTCAAATTCATTGTTCTTCATCAACTTTCATAGTTCAGCCTACCTTGAGAGGCATTCATGCAACCAACTTATCTTTTTCCTGCTGCTAGTCAACCTAGAAGTCAATGTACTCCATTAGCACCCCCAAGGCCATAAGAGGTTGGCTCTTCAAATAAGCCATCAGTTGCACAGATACCTAGTGCATCAGTGACAAAAACATATAGCAGAGGTAAAATAATAGTCTTTTCTCTTGACAGTGTGGAAAGCGTTCAACCTAGTATTGTTATAAAAGGAACATCAGGACACCAACATGATGCACCCTTGCATAAGGAATAAAAGGTACCTTTTGATGTTGTCATGGCTGACCTACCTGAGTACAAGGAAGACAAGTCAGCTGAGCAAATAATCCAAGAGAAAGTGGATGAAATCAAAGAGCTTAAGAATGCCTTGGCAAAAGAAAACTTCATGATAACATCTTTACAACAAGAGAACAAGTAGCGTGAGGTGAATCAACTACTGTCAAGGAATCCTAAGACAAATTTGGTGGCAGAGAAGGACAAGGGTAAGGTAGTGACAAGAGGATGTTTATATTAAGCCAAGGATGCCAAATACAAGAGGACCGACAAGACAGAAAGAACAAGGAAGTGAGCCATCTTCTCCCTTAGGTCAAGAATACATTGATGACACTATTGCAACAGAGATTGAAGAAGACAGAGAGTGTTGGCCTGGGGTAATGAATGAGCACTTGGAGAATCTCCTGAAGAAGGAAAAAAGAGCTACTAACCTTCATAGACACATGGCTAGACACTAATACACCAGGAACTGGATTTCCCAAATTAGGGTTAGGAATATGAAAAATAATCTTAAGAAAACCATAATCAAGCTAAAAAAGAGAGACACCCTTTATTTTCTTGTTGATGCATCATAAATTTTCTAATCCATGACTCAGAAAGAAAGCGAAACAAGTTTGAAGAAAGTTTGAGAAATTTTGGTCAAATTTTGGAATTTTTGGCAATTTAACAATTTGATGATGCACAAAAGCACATCGAGCTCACACTACATTTCATCTCAGAGCCTCCAAATGAGAAAATTTTTGCAGGGATGGATAGATATGGGTTAGTACATCTCAGGTATACACTTAATTTGTCATATGACTTGATAATTTGCAAGGAAAAGCTAAAAAACTACCTAAAAAACATGTTTCTGCCACATTTTTGTACCCCTCGCTACGCTTTTGGAGTAGCCTTGGGAAAATTATATTTTAGATGCCTTGGAGAAGGATTTTTGTAGGCTTAAAGCTTTAGAGGGCTAGTAGACATCCTAAGCTATATTTATCAACCATCAGTTCAACAAAAATGTCAATGAAAACCCCTAAAAAATTCTCTCAAATATCACGTTGCGCTTTTGTCTCTCACGTTGCGCGTCTTAGAAATTTCGTTCCACTTATGTTAGCAAGTCAAATTTCGAGTTTTCGCAGTCAAATTCATTCTCTCATGATGTAATTTGTTCTTTATGAGTTTACATGATGTAATTGGATGTAATTATGTTTCTAAAGGTAAGTTCATGTAAATTCATGGTCATTAATACTTGTGAAAGTCAATCAAAGGCTAAAAAGGGAGTTAGTTCTTAACCTCCCTAGTTTTAGGTTTGGTTAGAGAGACTGGTGTAATCACTTCCTATCATGATGGATTTGACCCCTGAGAGGGGGGAAATGTAGTTTTATATCTATGTATAACTTTTTTGATGTCATATTCAAATTTGGACATGAGTTAGACAAAGACTTGGAGCTAGTGTATATCGTATTTTTGCAAGAATTATACAAGCAATTGCAGCTATTATTTTGGGATTCTTGTGGCATGCTTTAGTGATAGTTTTTTTCCTTTGTTTTATCATCAATATTGAATATTGAATTGAGCTTCTTTGTTCAAAAACTTTTCTTCAAATTTTGGATTTAAAGAATTTTTTTGGAAGACATTTCTTGGAGGCGGTGTGATTTTTCTTGGAGATATGTACGTGTTTTGTGTTGAAGTACTTGTTTTGTGTTGAAGTAAGTGTTTTTGATTGGATTACGTATTTTTTACAAAATATTTTTTTAAATTAAATCTTTTGTGATATTTTTTGTAATTGAGTTATTGTCTAATTTTTTGAAGGAAATTTTTTGAACCTCATACCCTATTATCATGGGAAATCGAAGAACTTGTGTGAGAAAATATGATCAAAAAAGAGACCCTGAGGAACGTAGAGAAGAGACGAGACAATATCGCAAAAGAAAGTTAGAAGCCCTCTCAAATATTGAAGAGGAAAATCAACCTCAAGCAGAAATTGAAGCAGGTATGTAAATGTAAATATTACATGATCTATTGATATATATTTAAAAATTTTCTAATGTAAAATGTGAAGCTTAATTTTTATTTGATGAACTAGTTTGAAAAATATTTTGTTTGATGTAAACAGACAGAGATATTCCTCAAAATATTGAAAAAGAAAATCAACCTCAAGCAGAAATTGAAGCAGGTATGTAAATGTAAATATTATGATCTATTAATATATTTTTAAAGTTTTCCCAATGTAAAATGTGAAGCTTAATTTTTATTTGATGAACTAGTTTGAAAAATATTTTGTTTAATGTAAACAGACAGAGATACTCAAAATATTGAAGAAGAAAATCAACCTCAAGCAGAAATTGAATTGGGTATGTAAATGTAAATATTATGATCTATTGATATATTTAAAATTTTCCTAATATGTATTGACATATTTATTAATTTAGTTATTTATTGAATATGTACTATTTTTTCGAATATGTACAGATGAAATCACTATCGATAATGAGATGTTAGAAAATGTCGACACTCACACATATGGAGATAAAAAACCTGACCATGTTATACGATATCGTGTCGATAAAATTTTTGAAAAGTATTTCAAAAATGAGCAAGTGACAGTTCAAGCTCAAATGTTGAAAGGTCTCCTATCATCAAAGAAATTAAAAGAAGCGACGACACTATTGGGTATTCGAAAATCAACCAAAGATAAAAAAAAATGAAAGAAGAGGTGATAAAAAATATGAGTAGTGCTATAGAGTCAATTAAGAGATCTAGAGATAAAGATGTTTCAAATATACGTAGAGGAATAAAAATGGCAATGGTTTCACCAAGTACTCAAGAGAATCGTTTGAATCTAACATCTATGGCACGAGCACTGGGAACCTCACGAAAAACTCTGCACAAACATCGAAAATTTCAACTGCAAATAGATGTAAATGATGAACTTGCTTGTTGGAGAGCTATTTGTAGGCAACCATACAAAGATAGACTTGGAGAAGATGTTAAAAAAATAATATATGAATATTGGAAGAACAATTCACGTGTTTCACCAACTGCAAGACATGTGATGCGAAGAAGAATAGCACGAAATCAATACGAAGAACATGAAAAACATCTCTTGGAAACCACTTAGATAGAGTTATTCAACAAGTTCAAAGAAGAGAATCGTCAAATTCATGTTTCACTCAGTGCTTTTTTTCAACAAAAACCATGGTATGTAAAACCTATCACCGTATGCGACACTTGTTGTTGTCGTTATCATGTGGAATTTGAGTTATATTATGACACATTCCTTGATTTCGGTAGCACATTATGGAAGGATTCACCTCCTCCTTCCACTATCCGTGAATTCATATCTCAAATTCTATGTGAAAGAGAAAGCGATGAACTATTTTACAAAAAGAAATGTGTTGGTGGTAAAAAATGCGATGATTGTGGAAATTTGACTAAATTTCAAAATAAATATCGTATTGATATAAATTATCAATCATTGTCTAACATGAAAGTGAAATGGAAGAGATATGAATATATCAGTACATCGATTCAAGGTGCAGATAGTGTTAAAAGAATCAAATTACGAGAAGACAAAATTTTTCTGATAGACTTTTTGAGAAAGTTTGAAGCAGAAATTTATAAATACAGCAAGCATTCCCATAGAGCTCGATGGCAAGACTTGCAATTCAAAAAATCTCGTGAAGTTTTTCCACCAGGGACCATTTTGTCAGTGATTGATTTTGCAGAAAACTACACATTTGTTCCACAAAAAGAAATTCAGAGTGAATACTATCACTCTGACCAAGTCTCCATGCTCGTCCATATTCTAGATAGACATGCTGAACAAAATGTCGATCATATAGAAAGCACGAGTGAAAATCGACATATCATTAAATAATATCATTTTTATATCAGTGAAGATCGTACACATGATACATGTTTTGTACAACATTGTTTTGGAAGAATTTATGATTCATTGAAAAATCATGGAATAACATTCAATGAACATTGGATATGGTCAGACGGATGCGCAGGTCAATTCAAATCTGCACGATCATTTTTTTGGTTGTGTCGTCTTCATAAGAAAACCTGCATTAAACATTGTTGGAATTTCTTTGAGACTGGCCATGAAAAAGGAGAACATGACGGTGCAGGAGCATGCATAAAATGAGTACTTCGAAGATATCAAATGAACCACTATGCACGCCGACTTGTGAACGCTGAAGAAGTTTTTCAATGGTGCATCGCTGCTCTAATCCATGAGAAAAACCCATCAAGAGAAGTGCGAAGGTACATTAAATTTAATTTATATTGGAAATATAATTTTAAACATTGTACATTTATCATGCAATGATTATTTTTAATTGTATTTTGATATCATATTTACAAATTCTTTTTCTAATTTTCCATATAAAGGTTTTTATGGCATATTGGAATCGAAGACGTAGATAGATCAATTGGAAATGACGTTGAAACAATAAAAGGGACTCGAAAATTGCATTCAATTCAAACAAAGTTGTCCACAAATGTGTTTGCATTGGATAAAAAAAAATATTCTTGTTTTTGTGATGTTTGCATAGACAACACAAAATCCAATGACGTCTGTGAAAACAAAATGTATGTGAACGATTGGAAACATACAGAGCTAAATACAAAGGGAAAAATTTCTGTTGCAATGTTTGAAGAAATGGAATCAGATGAAACTACAATATCATCCGATGGTGATCGAGTTTCTGATCTTGTTAGAGAAGGTAACATTTGAATTACTTTTTAATGATTTAAAGATCTACAAATAAATTTAAATATGCATAATTAAATGTTAAATTTATTTTATTGTGCAGGAGATGTTTTTGCTGTAATTGCACCTATTGACAACGATGAAAATGTGAAGTATTATTTGATGCGTTGCACTGAACGAAAAATGAAATTATTACAAGACTATAATGATCACGGATGTCAGTATGACAAAGGGTCTATTATAGTGAAAGGTTATTTTTTCAAACAAACTCGTCAAAGTGGAGACTTTGTTTACTTTGAAGACTATGAACCTGATTCCATAAGTTGTCAGTATAGTCACTTGGTGTGTGCAGCACGCATAAAGTTGATAGAAGTTCAATCAAAGAAAAAATAAAAAATAAAGAAATGGAAAATGTCAAAATCCGATCATGAACGGATTATTGAGGATGGAATTCCATTAGAATTTTTTTGAGTGAAGTGTCCAAAAATTTATTATCTTTGGATTAAATATGTTTTAGAACTTCCAGTACTCAACTAAAAATTGAGCTGCTTATGTTATTTGTGGTTTCCACATGTTACAAATTGTTTGGGTACAAGAACGTGCTCTAGTATCAACTGAAAGTAGTTTTTCTATACATGTGCATTGATTAAAAATGTTATATATGTATTGGATATATATATATCCAATATTGGATAAATTAATTGTTCTTGTATATGTTCTCCGACCATATGGTACAAATTATTTCACTTTATTTTGTAAGGTCAGATTCGGTCCCCATATGGCCTAGCCTCCGAGGGACGAGATAACAAGTGGTTGTCCCCACTTGCCCGAATCTCAGCTTTTAAGTACAATTTTACTGTTTATGTCAAGCATCTTACATGATGTCCTAGCCAAATATAGATTCTCTTTGTTTCAAGTTTCCAGTAAAAGTTGTCACCGAATGACCTGCTCGAACTCTTGTAGTAAACACCATACCTTATCTCTCTTTCTCTCCAATATTATTAGGTTTAATTATTATAACACAAAAATCGTTCTACATTGTCAATAATTTTTTGCGCTTACACTAAAATCAATGAACACTTTTAATCCAATGTCTTTACAAGTAATGTACCATCATACATGCAATTATATCAAATTAGAAATCAACACATACAATGAAATCAATGGGGATTGTCTTGTTACAAGTAACATAATTTCAATTTACCATATGTGCAAATGTAGGTTGAAACCATCCAAAACTTTAAGTTGTAGATTGAAACCATCCAAAAATTTAAGTTTTAAAACCCTTTTGATTATATATTGTGCAACATTAAAACATTAAACATTTAAAGTTCATTAAATATCACATGCAATATGTAGATTGAAACCATCCAAAACTCGAGTTTTAAAAACTTCACATGCCATGCCAATTATAATTCAACTATCCAACAAAAACATTTAACAAATTAAATATCACATGCCAAAGTTGTTTCAAGTTTCTGGTAAAAGTTGTCACCGAATGACCTACTAGAATATTATAAATACTAACTTTGTAAGATCATTTGGCATTCGGAAAAATTCGAAAGTCTTAGACTGTCAATCAACTTAAAGTATCATTCACCCTAGGGAGTGTAAAATATTCAATGTAGGTTGGTGACGATGCTCACTCCTAGCTTGAAGCAGCGCCAATGACCAATTCTTTAATGAATTCCAATGCACTAGACCAAAGTTGGTTCAACCTACTTGGTTTTTCACCCAAGAAATTTCAAGGATGGAATATCTGGATAAACTGCTGAAATTGAAAAGCTTGACATGGAGATACAACAAGGTGAACAAAGACTTCAAAAACTCTTTATGGAAAGGGCTCACTTGAAGGGAAGAAGCACCACGTTGCAGGCTAAAGTCAAGAACATGGAAGATAAGATCAAGAGGGACTTTCTTGATCCGAAACCTATTGGTTTGAAGAAAGAAAATGCATGTGTTGGCTCACTTGGAAAAGAAGATGACCACACTATGAGGATTGGTGCACTTCGTTTGGAAGGAGTCAATATATGTCGTATTGGAGCAATTAGACAGAATTTGAAAAGGAAAGAGCTTGAACCAATTCAAGCAGACCCAACATCGGATTGTTCTATGGAGCTTCATGAGAAGAGATATGTGAAAAGGACTGTTAAGCCAAGGGCTAGTTCGAAAGACATATTGGAAGAGGAAATGTTGAAGAAGATTGCGGAAGTAAGGCTCAAGACAAGGAAAAGGAATGATGATGAAAGTTCCTTGGACTTGAGATTCGTGTCTACAACCGTACATGGGAAAACGTTCTTCGCTTTGATAGACACGGGAGCTACCCATAGCTTCCTAAGTCGAAAGGAAACTTCATCTCTTAGAAAGAGGAAGGCTAGCATCGAGAAAGAGTTGAGTGCTTTCAAGGCAGTCAATTCGAGGATGAAAGTAGTGACTGGTGTCATGAAAGGCACACATGTGAGAGTAGGGTCATGGTTTGGAAAGATAGAATTAAGAGTCATTGACATGGATGATCATTCTATGGTGTTGGGACGAGACTTCATGGTTGCAGCACAAGCCATACCAATGATGGACCGAGACATTCTCTTAATTCTTGTGATCAATCTTAAATTATTTTCTGAACTTCTATTCTTATTGTCACCCTTATTAGTTTTGTCATCTTTCCATATCGATTATATTAAAAATAAAGTATAAATCATAAATCATAAACCATTTAAATATTTAGCTCGAACTCTTGTAGTAAACACCATACCTCAAGTCTCTCTTGCTCTCCAATATTATTAGGTTTAATTATTATAACACAAAAATCATTCTACATTGTCAATAATTTTTTGCGCTTACACTGAAATCAATGAACACTATTAATCCAATGACTTTACAAGTAATGTACCATCATACATGCAATTATATCAAATCAGAAATCAACACATAGGTAAACCATTTAAATATTTAGCTCGAACTCTTGTAGTAAACACCATACCTAAGTCTCTCTTGCTCTCCAATATTATTAGGTTTAATTATTATAACACAAAAATCGTTCTACATTGTCAGTAATTTTTTGTGCTTACACTGAAATCAATGAACACTATTAATCCAATGACTTTACAAGTAATTTACCATCATACATGCAATTATATCAAATCAGAAATCAACATATACTGTAATGAAATCAATGGGGATTGTCTTGTTACAAGTAACATTTCAATTTACCACATGTGCAAATGTAGGTTCACATTCTATCTTTCATGTAGTTTTAAAAACTTCAGATGCCATGCCAATTATAATTCAACTATCAAAAAAAAACATTTAACATTAAATATCACACGTCAAATGTAATTCAGATGACAACATTACTTCACATTCACATGCCAAAAGTACTAAAACCATCCAAAAATTAAATAAAACAAATTATATAATAACATTGTAATAAAATATGTCCAAAAATTGTAAATCTCACTTGAGTATCAAACTGTATCAAGTTTAACAAATTTTAAAACCATCTAAATTTTGAAATCAAATCAAATCTACTGTAAATCTTGTCCATCAAATGGAGGATCTAGCATCTGGGTCTCGAGTAGTGCCCCATCCTGTAAATAGGAAACCTACATACACAATGCACATGTACTTGAACATTAAAATTTGAAGTTTTAAAAATGAGTGAGAATATATATATCTATAACTTCATGTAAAAAACAAAATATAACAAAAAAATCATGCAATAC
This sequence comes from Pinus albicaulis, assembly GCA_034641835.2. Classification (NCBI taxonomy): domain Eukaryota; kingdom Viridiplantae; phylum Streptophyta; class Pinopsida; order Pinales; family Pinaceae; genus Pinus; species Pinus albicaulis. The sequence goes on from MU968411.1 coordinate 89,473,605, forward strand.
CTCGTAAGGTTCCCTCTCCATTTGATGAACAAGTTCTGCCATAGAAACATCTGCAGTGGTAACCTGTACAATATACATGTACAGTTAAATATAAATATATATATATACATAAATAATTTATATAAATTAAAAACTTTCAAATGAAAATGCACGTGTACATATATAAACTTATTTGAACAATAATATTAAAAAAAAGAACTAAAGACAACTTCTTCAAATGTTGTGGATGTTCCTATCTCCGTCGCTAGAGTTCTCGGATTAAAAAAATATTCTATACGAACCTAAATTCAAAATTTTTTAAATAACTCAAAATATAGATCTCTCTCTATATATCTCAATTTTTAATGGAACTTTTTGAGGTAACATAAATTTTGAACTTGTGAAAAATTGTCCATACTTGTACATCTCCCAATGAAGTAGAAGGTATATCTCCTAAGGAAGAAGAAGGTACCGCCATCCCAAAAACATCGGACGGAATCGGTACCTGTTAAAACATTTTATCAAATTATATATATACATACATGTACATGTGTGGCAACAATTATTTATTTTAGAGTCACTTAAAAAACACTAACATACATGTGCCAACATATCATGATGGTCAGACCCATCTGCATCGTTTGAGCCAGAGGTCCCGAACGCAATATTAACATTTTCATCACGCATCATGCCTGAGAACTGCAAATGGTGTTTTAACATATAATCATACATTTTTGTTAGATTAATGTACACATAAAAATAAATGTATACATGTACATACACATGTATTTATTACAAATTGTACACATGTATATGTAAATATAATTTCAAACCCTAAGGTCACTAACACATACCGTTCTGGTGCCCTCTTCCTCACGAAAAATTAGGTCTTGCAGACCATTGTGACAATTTATTGCATATGTTCGGAGATCTTCAACATTCATGTTGTAAATCTCCTCATCTGTACGATAAACAAAATTGGCACGTGCATTTTCACGTGCTCTTTGTCGATTTAAACAAAGATCGACTCCACTCAATCCACTATGAACATTGTCGATCATAACATCTCTTGCTTCACGACTTATTTGAGAAGTTGCATCCATCTCTGATCGCAGGGTTTCGACTCGAAACGGTCGACTCACCAATGGCGGCTCAGGGCGAGGCAACTCCACATCTCGCTTAGTGCCCTTACGTTGATATAATCGACCTCTCCCCGGGCCAAAAAATTCTGAAGGAAGGTCATTGTAGTCGGGTTTCATACCCAAAATTTTTTTTGCATAAAACATTTGTGCAAAATAAACAGGAACCTCATCGTTCCATGGAAGCCTTCCAAAGGCCGCAAGATGTCGATCATACAAATATTTTGATTTGTCTGGGTGCTCGAAATACTGCACCTTCAACATTTTTCTTTTTGGCCCTTCCTTATAATTAAACATTGACTTAGCATCATCTCTTGAAACTTTTTTTTTTATGTCCTGCCATTTATTGGGACCTATCACTGTTTCTTTTCTCTTTCTCATCAGTTCTACAAACGAATCAGTTGTTGGCCCCAAATTTTTGTACATTTTTACCATTTCACTCAATGAATGTGTAACTATTTCGAGGCTTTGTCTACTCTCAGCAAGTAGAGGCAAAGCCTCGAGATCTCTTTGTAATTTTGCATGAAGGCTTTGACACCTTTGTAAGGTGCATTCCGCCATGTACGTTTCCCATGGTATATCAGTAATCTCAGCTGGATAAGTTGTGCTGGGTTAACAACCTTCTTCTTCAATGTAGCACGCTGCCCTGCGTCTTTTTTGACCACTGGCTCGAACATTTTCAGCCTCTGCATCAATATATATAAAATTTCGTATATTAGAAAAAACACGTGTAAAAAAATTTGTACAAATTTAATGAAAAAATATTGAAATTGATGGCAACCTTGATGTTGTTGGTTAACATCATCTCCAACATGACCCTGCTGAGAACCAACCCCAGAATGACGCTGCTGAGAACCAGACCCACAGTGACCCTGTTAAGAACCAGCAACCGTTGATTGGCCTTCGGGGGAATAAATATCACCCCCTTCCCGCAACCTGCTACCACTCAAACCTCGACCGGTTGAACCTTGGCCACGCTCCATGGATGGAGTAGAAATCCTTCTCCTCTTGCCTCCTAAAAATTAAAATATGAAACTTATTAACAACTAATTTCACTCACAAAGTTAATAAAAAAATCAATTCCATATGTACACACATGTATGGAGATTTAAGATTATATTTAAATATCGTGAACATCCTCCGATCCCTGAGCCTCCATATGGGATTCGGCTGATCTTCGTCTTTCATCCTCCATGATATATATCTATTGGTCGACATTCACAAAATAGATTTCAAAAAATCAATACCTCAGAGTAAAATCCAGTTTGGGGCTGTTAAATCCAGTATGTTCTATATTTCTTACATTTCCGCCCTCCTATTTTTCTTTCCAATCAAGGTTTATAAAATAACATGAGAAGCAACATGAGACTTGGAACAATCATTTTCATTATCTATATGGAAGGCAAGAAGGATTATATCCCCTTAAGCTTAAGCTTATGTAGTTTGTCAATTTTTATCATATATTTTTTGGTAAAGGTAAATGTTTTTTATCTATAGTACAAGTCATGAGTTCCCCAATTTTACCTTATGTAAAGCATGATTCTAGGATTACTACAATTTGTACTTGGTTTTTTAAGAATATATCAAATAAAGTTTTTGAGAAGAAAATATGGCTTGTTCCTTAGAATTTGGCACTTACAATTTCCATAACGCTTATAACCCCATCCTTACAAATTTTTATAATTTCCATGATGAGAAATTTGAATTTCCTTCCCCATATTTATTGTTAATGATTATAACCTTAAAATGGCTAGTATTGGTTTGTCATCATCATCTAAAAATGACCTGGAAGATGAAAATTTACCATGTCAATCATCATCACTTCACACCATCTCATACATGACCCCTTCTACATATTATATGCGTGAATTTTTGGCATGTCATCCTCTCTACCTATCCCATGAATGATTGTGACAACAGGTGAATAAAATACAATTTATAAGCAGAGGATAGTTTCTAGTTTGTCCTCCTCCATCCGCCCCATAGCTAGTGATTTCTCAATTTTCCAATTCCAACTTTCTATTCTCGAAATTCATTAGCAGCTAATTTTATCGATAGCCACACCACTATACATATAATTATCATATACACTACTACATTAATGAACTCTACGTTGTTTTTTATTGTAAAGTCCAATAAAAAACAATGTTAATTGAGTTTAGTAGTGTATATAACAATTTCTTTGACTTCCAGGTGTGTTGTGACTGTTAGTAGAATTAACTACCAAAATGAATTTCCAAAATAAAATGTTGGAAGAGAAAAAATAGGCAATCACTGGATATGGAGTGGGTGGAGGAGGACAAACTTATAGTGATCCCTTCCTTATCAAATTTCCTTTATTCACCTAATGTCACAATCAATCATGGTCTAGATAGAAGGGATGACCTACCATAAATTCAATCATATAATGTGTAGAAGGGTCATATGTAGATGGTGTGGAACGATGATTACAAACATGGTAATTTTTCATCTACTAGGTCATTTTGAGATGATGATTACAAACCAGTGCTAGCCCATTAAAGGTTATAATCATTGGTGCCTAATGTGGGGTGGACAATTTAAATCAAGTTCGTATCAAAGTACAATTTAGCTCATTTTAGTCGAGGTTAGTTAGAAGAATTAGCTATTGGTTTTTGCCTTCAATTTCCTCTGAAAATGAATGTGTACGTGCTTTTGAAAGACATTAGAGGAATAAGGTCCAAATTTTTGATGAAAATGTGCTATAAAAGTAAAGGGTTTTAAAGGCAAGCATGTACAAGGCATAGTTGAGCCAAATGTTCTTCAAGAAGGGCCTAATTATTTGGGTCTTGGTTATGGAAAACATGGAAAATGCTCCAAAGCCAAGGAGGCTTGTGAAGTTTGTGTTCATGATGAATGGAACATGTGCATAGTTTACCTTAAAGTTGTTATGTTTTACGGATATTAAAATGAAGAACTTCTATTTAGATCCATTCCAGAGATTGACTGCAGGGGCATTTACTAGATATGTCACCTTTCATAAAAGATGAGATCCAGAGGTTACATGGCCCTTTACAGACTCTACCTATAGAACTTGTAGAAGTAAACACTAGAGGCATTAACAATATCAAAGAACGTTTTCATGCTCAGACATGGGAATGTGTCTCTTTCCCTACACAAAAAAATAGTTCTTGAGGTAGTTAATCTTCATAGACATGACATCAAGCAAGTCAATGTGATCATCCCTCCTTCCCTCCCTTGTAAAATAATTATGTTTTGCAGGTAAGAAAGCCAAAATATGGAGACAATTATCACCAAATCCAACGTACGATTATGCATGATGGAGAATCTCTAGCGCTTTCCCTTGTTAATATATTTAATAATCTCAATATCTATTTAAAAGTATCAATAGTATTTCGACGACATCACATTGTTCAAATCTCATGGTCGAAATACTATTGATACTTTTAAATAAATATTGAGATTATTAAATATATTAACAAGGGAAAGCGCTAGAGATTCTCCATCATGCATAATTCTACGTTGATGCTTATAGAGTGAAAAAACTGAAAGAATCAACTTGTAGGGTCATTTTAATGGGGGGTGGAGAATTCAGGTCTAAAACCTTTTGGAGTCATTTTGAGGTATTAAATGACATTTCTGGGGGTCAAACGATTATATAATTTAAGTTGAAGGCCCATGAGATAAATATGACTTCTATGTGACATTTGTAAATTAAATCATCTATTTGTTGTGTTATATGAACAAAATTGGTACGCATATCTAAAGAGTCCAAATGCTCATTCAAGACCATATGTAATCCTCATCTAACTTAGCTAGGGATTTGCAATACTATATTTGAGTTGGCTAGCTCCATTTCAAGATATTATGGTTATCCAAGGGGGGATATAAAAAATGAAAAGAAGAATGGAAAATAGGATTTCATAATCGATGAAGGTCAAGATGATTCACATGATGAAGTGCAACTAAAAGAAGCGCCATTGAAATGGTTTGCTGACAGATGGTTAGATTTCTTATCCAATTAAGGCCTAGCATGTATTTTGATGTTTCATGAATTTCTTTTCAAATTCAAAGTATGGTGCATGTTGCATGAAGCAAGATGTTGAAAGTAGAGTTATGTTAGACACACTTAAATGCAACAAATATGGAAATTTGTACATGAGCTCTATTACTTGACTTAAGAGTCAGTTGTTTGAAAAGGCATGTTTTGTCAACTTGTGTTTGGTTGATGGTTTTGTACACCAATATGTAAGAGTACATGGACATATTCACATGATGTGAATTTTTTTTTTCTTTGAAGGAGAAAAATGATGTGTTTTTAGTTTGATGGTTTTGTTTGTGACAAGATGTCACAAGATTTTGCGAAGGTCCACTCTTGAGCGAGAGCCTCATGATTACAACCTATTCGTGAGAATCAAATGGGAGTGCATCCTTATTTTGAAAACAAGTAGGATTCTAAACTACCTAGGACTCAAACCATCATTTTTAAATTTGAAATATAATGGTGTTGTTTCAATGCCTGAATCCACAACCCTAACACATGAAATCACTAATATAATTACACATGAAATAAATAGTTATTTTCTCCAACATTAAAAATATAACTAAAAACTAAATTCAACATAGTTGAAAGAAAAATTGCTGACAAATGGTTAGATTTCTTATCCAATTGAGGCCTAGCATGTATTTTGATGTTTCATGAATTTCTTTGCAAATTCAAAGTATGGTGCATGTTGCATGAAGCAAGATGTTAAAAGTAGAGTTATGTTGACACACTTAAATGCAACAAATATGGAAATTTGTACATGAGCTCTATTATTTAACTTAAGAGTCAGTTGTTTGAAGAGGCATGTTTTGTCAACTTGTGTTTGGTTGATGGTTTTGTACACCAATATGTAAAATTACATGGACATATTCACATGATGTGAATTTTTTTTTCTTTGAAGGAGAAAAATGATATGTCAGCGAGCTATGTTTCTTGCATGATGTGTTTTCATTTTGATGGTTTTGTTTGTGACAAGACATCACAAGATTTTGCGAAGGTCCACTCTTGAGCGAGAGCCTCATGATTACAACCTATTCGTGAGAATCAAATGGGAGTGCATCCTTATTTTGAAAACAAGTAGGATTCTAAGCTACCTAGGACTCAAACCATCATTTTTAAATTTGAAATATCATGGTGTTGTTTCAATGCCTGAATCCACAACCCTAACACATGAAATCACTAATCTAATTACACATGAAATAAATAGTTATTTTCTCCAACATTAAAAATATAACTAAAAACTAAATTCAACATAGTTGAAAGAAAAAGAAGCGCCATTGAAATGGTTTGCTGACAGATGGTTAGATTTCTTATCAAATTAAGGCCTAGCATGTATTTTGATGTTTCATGAATTTCTTTGCAAATTCAAAGTATGGTGCATGTTGCATGAAGCAAGATGTTGAAAGTAGAGTTATGTTAGACACACTTAAATGCAACAAATATGGAAATTTGTACATGAGCTCTATTATTTGACTTAAGAGTCGGTTGTTTGAAGAGGCATGTTTTGTCAACTTGTGTTTGGTTGATGGTTTTGTACACCAATATGTAAGAGTACATGGACATATTCACATGATGTGAATTTTTTTTTTCTTTGAAGGAGAAAAATTATGTGTTTTCAGTTTGATGGTTTTGTTTGTGACAAGACGTCACAAGATTTTGCGAAGGTCCACTCTTGAGCGAGAGCCTCATGATTACAACCTATCCGTGAGAATCAAATGAGAGTGCATCCTTATTTTGAAAACAAGTAGGATTCTAAGCTACCTAGGACTCAAACCATCATTTTTAAATTTGAAATATCATGGTGTGTTGTTTCAATGCCTGAATCCACAACCCTAACACATGAAATCACTAATCTAATTACACATGAAATAAATAGTTATTTTCTCCAACATTAAAAATATAACTAAAAACTAAATTCAACATGGTTGAAATAAAAAGAAAATAGAACTTTAAACATTCAATGAAAATTTCTAAATAAGAACATTGAAATTATAAGTTTCTTTCATACACAATTTAAGATTTGGGGTGTAAAGTTTTTTTCAAAAATTCTTTTAAACTTTTTGATGCTTCACGTTTCCACCCAATTATCTATTCCTAATGTATTGCAATAACTGTTAGTTAATTAAAAAATCATAAACCATTTCAATCTTCTTTCCTTTTATGTCTTTAAAATATCAAGATAAGGAAAAAAAACTTTAAAATATCATACATCAATCAATAAGAAAACATATCAACTCAACTAGAGCCAACATGGAGATATCATTCTATAGTATGTACCATTCAAACATGAGCATCAAGTACATGTCCAACAAAAGAGAATTGACCAAAATCGACCCAGATGTTTCTCCAAAGAAAAGCATTGCAGTATGCTAGATTTGTAATAAATTCAAAAAAATTAAATATTACTTGAAATATGAATTTGGATGTGAAATAATCATAGCTAAATGTGAAAACAAAAATTATATATATTTTTTAATTCCAATGTACTATGGGGTTTAAATCTATGATACTATGGGAAATAGAGATCTATCCAAAAAGTATTTCTTTCAATATCAGTATAAATATACATAAAGTCTTGAATATTCTGCAATTTAATGAAACAATAATTAATAATCCATCTTTGAAACCATCTAAATAATAAGGAAATAACACATGTGGAAACCAACAAGCACCATGAATTTACCAACCAACCAAATCCCCACTGATGGCAAGGGTTAGGCTGTTACATTTTATCTACATATAACCCAAATGATTTGGTTGTCCTTTGTGCTACTTAGAAAAACTGCAAGATGAAAGTTAAGGAAATTCACGATTGCGAAATTCTAGGTGTCCAAGAGGTGTAAGAAAAAGGAATAAAATAAAATAAAATAAAAATAATTTAGCTCCCAAGGTCGCCAACGAGGAACCAAAGCATATTTCTTTGTCAAGTTTGTCCTTATAAAAGCTACAACATGAAAGCATGAGAAATTCACAATTACAAGATTCTAGGTGTCCAAGAGCTTAAAGGATAAAAAATAATGTAAAAAACTGAAAACTTGAACTCGTAAGGTGTACAACAGGGAAACAAAGTATATTTCTCAAGGCCATTTTGTACTTAGAAGAGAAGCAAGATGAAAATAGAGAAGATTCACAATTGCAAGATTGTAGGTGTCCAAGAGCTTAAACAAAAAACTCAAGTTCCGAAGGTCTATAGAAGGCATGAGAGGCTTAATATTAAGCAAAAATAACCACCAAATATCTTCCTTGAGAAAACAAAATAAAGGAAATAAAGAGTCACAAAATAACTAAATCATTGTTGTTTTGTGGAACCAATATATAGTCAACAATATAAGTGCTACACAAAAACAAATGTAAACACAATGGAAAACTGAAACATATCTCGCTATCAAATTCGCGAATTTTTATTTTAAGATGGTAGAACTTAAGTCTCAATTGTAATTGGATTCTTTCTAAAGTGTAATTCCAAGCTCATTAAGCATACTAGGTGACCAAATTTTTAAAGTAACTTGAGATTCACAACAAGAGATACACAACATGCACCGCAATACACAATGTGCCCTTGTAGATAAGGATTTAGACAAATATACTTCAACAAGGATGGAATCAACCTTCAAAAAGAATGATATAATGGAAGCAATATATCAATACTAGTGTCCTTTTTCATTCCTTAATAGCTATGATGACCAGAAACTTGAAATGCTAGAGATTTTCGCACTTGAGTATGGAATGGACCAAAAAATTATTGACCGCAATTGTTTGGTGACCTTCAACTTTATGGAAAATGTAGGACTACAGGGAAGTTCTCTTTGCACATGAAAGATGTAATTTCATTCCAATTACCGATAAATAATATGTTTTATTTCTGAAATTAAATATATATATATATATATATATATATATATATATATGTATATATATATATGTCCAATGAATGACCACAAGGTTGGTCAATAGGATTCAAAAGTATAGACAATGTGATTGCATATTTATATTTCAAATTAAAATCAAAATTTTATAAAGTGCCTAAATCTTCTTCAAAGATTAACATTTCTAAGATTAGTGGAATCACTAAACAACATCATAAAAATATAGCAATAGAATAGTGTACATGCTTCTATTCTATGGTTATCCCTCTATCCTTGTAACCTAGATCTATTTAAACATTAGTAGTTTTAGGAGGAGATCCCATGTCAGGTCTAACTTTGAATATGAGTTGTACAAGGACTAACTAACTAACGTACATATGTGAGAAAGAGATTAACAAGAAGTATATAAATTAAAAAGTAAGACAAGGGAAAAGCAGAGTAAGACATGAGAAGAGTAAGAAAACGCTAGAGCAGAGTAGAGTAAGACATGAGAAGAGTAAGAAAACGCTAGAGCAGAGTAGAGTAATACAAGAGAAGAGTAAGAAAAGGCTAGAGAAGCGCATTTTTATAGAAATTCAATCCATTGTTCTTAACATGCATGATCAGAATATGTTTCTCATACAACAACTATAATGTTATCATTTCCTATACCAAAGATTAATTATACACTGAAAAATACCATCTCAAATTGAAAATTATGCATATCTAGCATGTCGAGAGAGATAGAAGCATAGGAAGGCTTTTGTATTGACATATTTTGGTCAACCTATAGAGCATGTACATGCTACAGTGTGACATAAACTCCAGATAGCCTTTTGTTGAAGTTTTAGGAAATGTCTCTACTTATTTACGCTATGTAGCTTTTAAAATTACAGGGAGGAAAAAATTACCCGCATTGGACATCAAGTGAATGGAAACCTTTTTTTTCAGTAAGAACAAATAATGTATTACACAGCACAGGAATAGAACAGATAATGTATTAAATAGCACAGATAGTCTTCCCGCATAAACATCAATTACTGTATCATGACTGTAGATGTAATGAAACCTATAATGAGAAGAAACCTTGCCACTTCAAGAGTTCTGATGACCTAAACTTGACACCTATATGCTATATAACAGAGATTAAAGGTAGCATATGTAACAGACCTCAGAAAGAGATTAGGACAATCAATGTGGTTATTTTTCAATTCCTAATCAGTAGATAATAGTCATCAATTAGGCTGCATTGTGTGTGTTCTAGGTCTGTGCCCTAGAGGGCCGAGAGTTGCAGACTTAGGTTAGAATATAGGCCGCAGATTTTAAGAGCTTCTAACCAGTCCTAGCTCCTCTTCAAGGAAGGCCGAATGGTCTAGTATTAAAAACGTTCTACTGTGCACATGTAATGACTTTGTTTCAGGTATGTTATAAAAAAGGTTGCATTTCAGAGGTGTCCAAGGTAGATATTCTGATGAGGGCCTAGGCCTGTAATTAAGCCTCAAAACTTCGCTCTTGTTGGAGCCACTTCACCTCAAACCATAGCATTAAAATGATCCTCAAAGAAGGACGAGGTTCTGCAATAAAATACCCCACAAGATAGGTCCCCCACCTATAAACAATATTTCCCAACAAGTCCCTTAACCCAAAAGGAAAATAAAAGTATCCTAATCACAAAATAACACTTCAAAATTTTCAAAATTTGCGTTCTGTACAGGGTCCCAACTCGCATTAAGGAAACAGATACAAAAATGCATTAACAGATACAAAAATGCATTAACAGATTTTCCACGTCCAAAATACAAAAATGCATTAACAGATTTTCCACGTCCGAAATACAAAAATGCATTAACAGATTTTCCACATCCAAAATACAAAAATTCATTAACAGATTTTCCACGTCCAAAATACAAAAATGCATTAACAGATTTTCCACGTCCATACCAGATGACCGAAGAGCGTGACCGTGGCAAACATGAGGAGCTGCGGCAACGAGGAGAGCAGCGACGAGGAGCTGCGACGACGACGAGAAACAGCGACAGAGGTGCGACAGAACTTTAGCACGGTGACGAGGTGCCACAAAACTCCAGCACGGCGACGAGGTGCGACAGCGACAGAGAAACCGCGGGAACATTAAAACCACATAACTTCGCGGGCAATTTATTTATAGAAAATAGTTCGGCCGAACTATTTTAAATGTAAAAGTTCGGCTGAACTTTAGTTGCCGGTTTTCCAATCTCCCACAAATTTTTTTTTGGCCCGCACTGTCAGTAAGCCGTCATTCTAAACAGAAACGCGAGTTCGACTGAACTTTAAAAACAAGTTCGGCCGAACTATTTCCGAAAACAAATTTCAACCCGCAATTCTCACAAAAGTGTAACCCAGGTTCACGTTTCCACCCTTATCACAAATATCTTCCCAGGTTTGACGAAGAATATGGTAACATCACTGCTGAAAAACACATTTAAACTTTTGAAAAATTTCTTGACCTTTTTGAGGTTGAAGAAGATGATGTTAGTATCATGATGTTTTCTTTATATTTGCAAAGCAAAGCCAAGAAATGGTTCAAACACTTGCCAGCTGTAGGCATTTTCTAAATCCATCAGTTTGTGAAATTATTCCTTGATAAATGGGTGATCAAGAGGAATCTTTTTCTGATTTTGGAAGAGTATAATCATTTGAAAAGACATCGAGGAGAAAAAATGCAAAACCTTTTAGCTAGGTTCAATCAAGTATATCATTCAATGCTTATTGATATAAAACTGCCTCCCGGATTAGCTCTCTTACACTATCCAGAGGCCTTTGATCCATAAATGGTGTTTCAAATCAGAGAAAGGAACACTATAACACTCGAAGAAATGCAGGACAATGCAATAGTTTTGGAACCTAATTTGTTGGTAAAAATGTCAAAGTTGAAGGCAAGAGAAAGGGAGAACGTAGAGAAGGAGTACATGACATCTTCAGAAGTGAGGCTCGACATTTTGGTAAGTATGATGGAAGAAATGATGCAAAATATCATCATGAGAGATGAATTTTCTATTCAACAACACCATGTCCCACTTATTGCAGAAGAAGAAGAGGTTGTTGTTGGCCCTAATCATTTTCCGACTAATCCCAGTTACCATAAATCAAAAAATGATTGTTTTATGTATTCATTTATGGATAGTCATGAAAATGGATTTGTAGATCAACCTGTGGAGAAGCAATCTGTTGATCTAATGTGTATTCTTGATGACTATGATCAGTATGATGATGACTATATTCTCTAAACAGAGGTTGACTCTTCAAGTCAATCAACGACATGTTTTTGGGAGGAGGAAGTTCAATTACAACAACTCAAATATAGCACTCAGACTATGCATATCAATCATGACAACAATGAAGAAAATGCAGAAAATTTCAAAGTAAGTGAAAGGTCTTTTCCCTTATGTTGCGCTTCATTTCAATTTCTGAGAGAAAACTTTCCTCAGATTAGGAATCAATAATCTTTCAGTTTTGATATTGAGCATGAAGAAGACAATGAACTTCTTGATCAAGACTCCTTATCCTTGTGTTTCTCCTCATTTTATAAAATAAGAGAAAACTATAAGCAAGCAGATAAAAGAGTTGTCAATAGTATAAACGGGAAACCTTCTCATGAATTGGGTGAGGATGTCACTTGTGATATGGAATATTATTTCTCTCTAGAATCAAAACCACTCAGTTACATTAAGTTTCAGACCACATATGAAAGCTTAGAATCTCAAACATATTATGAATTGATGCAACATAATTATGTACCATTAATTTTTCATTCATTTCATTTTTTGAGGAAATTTTTTGATAATATCTATGAAGAAAAGGATGACAAGCCTATAGAAAATCATGTAGTCTTAATGGAACGAATGTAGAACAAGTTGAAGTAGTATTCTCAGGTTTTCCATGATCCAATAGCTGATGTTTTGGATGATATATGTAGTCAAATTCCTTCTCCATTAGCTAGCTATGAGCTTCAAAACAAAGATGATAAAAATTTGATCAGGAAACCGGCTTCATTGTTTTTTCAGCAAGAGTCTCATTACAAAGCTCATCCAATAATTTGCAGTCATATTAAGAGAGCAGCGATAACGAAGAGGTTGTTTTAGAGCCTCTTGAACATGATGATATTCCTCTAGGATCATAAAATGAAAGGAGTGCTTGTATTTCTACTGAGTTTCAAGACAAGGTAACATTTCTGATTTTTAAGGATCCTTTTACTGATTTTCTACAATCAACTTGGAAGATGTATTTTCTTGTATCTATGGATCATGAACACATTTTTAGTGGACAATTGGATTTGCCTAGTTTTTGTTTTTCTGCCTGCTCAAGGAAAGTGTGAGTGTGATTCAAGTAAGTAGCCATTTGCTGGATTGGTTACACTGGAGGGATCATTTCACATGATATGGTCATGCCAGGCAAAGAAAACTTAATGTGAATTTTGAATTTTATCTCAAACATATACATAATAATTTGATAATCTAAAAATGTGACATTGTGTTTCCCTCCACTCGAACCAACTTAAATCCATATAATCATGCATAGAGAGGGATCAAATCCCTCAAGGTGTAAACATTTTATGAGGTTATACACACCAAAAAGAAGGTTTTCACCTCTGGGTATTTGATCCCTCTCAACGCATGATAGATCCGGTGTTAGATGGATTAGAAGGTTTGCACCTCTTGGGATTTGATCCCTCTAGGCACACGATAGATCCAGTGTTAGATGGATCTATGTTGGTTGCGCTGGGAGGCACATTCTATAGCCTAGTATGACCGCGATGTGTAAGTATGTCACGTCATCAAAAAATAATAATTTTCCTTTTTACTGTTGACACCTAATCCTATGGATGGGTGTGCATATGTATTTTATATATTATTTATTATTAGGAAATAAGGAAGGCCAAGAGTCATTGGGAGATGAATCCCAATAGCCTCACCTCCCATCTATATAAGCATGTACATTCTTCAGCTAATAAACAATTCCAGTTTTGAGGAGTTACCTCCTGGTTTGACATGGTATCAGAGCCAGCTCCACATTTGGCATTTCTGCCCTGTGGTGTAACTCCCTACCCTTTGCTCAGTTTATATTTTTAATGTTTTTTGCTGCTCATTAACTGCTAGACTGTTATTCTGCATTTTTTTTCCCTATTTAGCACTGACATTTGCAGCTCCAGCTCCTGCAGACTGCAGGCTCTATCAATCTACAAATTGCAGGCTCTGCCATTCCAGCAGTCCTGCAACTCTTTCTTCTGCAGATTCAAGTTCAAATTTTTTTTTATGTAACGCCCTTTTGGGCCTCCTCATTCTCCTTTCCCCACTCCATACCTATCGACCCATTCTGGCGCCCATTCATTTCCCTACCTCACTCCATTCCCTCACTTTCTCCCTACGCCCTCTCCCTCATCCCTGCGCCCTCTCCATTCATTTCCCTCAGCGCTCTCCATTCGACTGTTGTTCCACAATACAGCTCGGCCATATTACAGCGCTCTGTCATAACTTGTATATATATCACGTTAACACAGCTCTGCAACTTGTATATACTCTGCGTTTTTTTCACTACAGCTCCACTACAACCCGTCGGCTCTCCCATAAGTTTCTCCCGCCGCCCTCTCCACTGCAAAACACCGCGGCCTTCCACGACTTCTCTCTCCCATACGCCAACGCTTTCATATACGCTGTCTATATTCATGTACGCTGTCTATATAAACCGGCAGGATCGTTTATTCGGTCTCTCCCTCCTTACATCTGCGCCAACGCTTTCATATACGCTGTCTATATTCATGTACGCTGTCTATATAAACCAGCATAAAAGCAGTCCATTAATGCCTTCTCTCAATAACGCCTCCATTTAAACGCTGTAAAGCACGCCTTCAGATATATTAAAACGCTGTGGTTTGACAAGTTCTCTGTCTGCACGTTCAAACGTTGCCTCCAATATACACGTTGTCTATCGATTCCTCTATTCCGTTGTCATTTACATGTAATGCGTTGTCATGTAATGTGTTATTAAAATACTGTGGTTATTAAAACGCTGTTTATATACCACAATGTTACAATATACCACGATGTTACAATATACCACTGCGCTCTCCACGGTTTATATATATATGTGCTCTGATTACATATATCTGATCACTGTTTAATAGGTTCGCCCCTTCCCTTTCATAATTGCGCCCCTTCCCTTTCATAATTGCACCCCTCATTTTGTCCCACGCGCCCATTCTATGTTCCCTCATTTTTCTCACTATGCCCTTTTCAATACCACCATTCCATATCATTCCACTTGTTTGACATACATTTTTTTCCCAACACAAAAAAAAAAAAAATACATTTTTTTTATGCAGAATCAGTCTATAGCATAGAGTGTTTTTTAAAAATTCAGTCTTCAGCAAAATTTTTCTGAGCAGATTTAGTTTCCAGAAAGAGTTTTTAAACTCAGAAAATGTTTTCCAGCAAGAGTTTCTGCCCTTTTAATTGAGTATGTTTTCCAGCAATAGATTTTTTTGTTTTCTCTCCTTCAAGAGAAATTTTCCAGCAGAGTTTTTTCTCTCCTCCTTCAAAAGAAGATGACAGTCCCTTCATCTTCTAAAGAGGTTGCCTACTTGGCACAGAGAGAAAAGAGACACGCTTCAGGTCCATCCAGAGGAAGAGAAGGCAGAAGACGAAGAAGAAACTTCAGAGAAAAGGGGGGCAGACAATCTAAAGCTTAGCAGCAAACAAATCAAGACAGAGGTAAAATTGATGACAAAGACAAAGGTAAACCAGCTGAATCAGCTCATTCTGTTCTAGCACATTGTAACAATGGAGTAACTGAAAACCTATTTGATGTTTCATTTACTTCATGGAGAGATGATTGGTTGCTAGATTCGGGAGCAACATGTCACATGACATTTAGAAAAGATTTTTTTGAAGATTTCACTGACAAAGTTGATGGAGCAGTATATTTCGCAGATAAATCCAAACTCAAGCCATCGGGGCTTGGCACAGTCAGGCTTAAACTGCCTGGTCTTCCTGATCATATCCTACATGAGGTTCTATACCTCCCGGAGTTGAAGAGAAACTTGCTGTCCCTGATCGATATCCGGCAGCAAGGACACTCAGTTCACTTGTTTGATGGCAAGGCAGAGGTCAGATCAGCATCAGATCACTCACTTGTCATGGAGGGAATAGAAGAAGGGAGACTTTTGAAGCTGAAAGGTTCATCTTCTCATGCTCAAAACTTTGCATTCAGTTCATATCATGATGAAGGTACATTTCCATCAAGTCTTTTATGGCATGCTAGATTTGGACACTTAAATTATGACAGCCTTCGTTTGTTGAAGAAAATTGGTGTTGATGGACTGCCTACAATTCCTAGAAAACCTAAGGAATGTGATGCATGTATTCTAGGAAAGCATAGCAAACAGCCATTTCATGATTCACACTCAAGAGCACATAGGAAACTTGAACTTGTTCATTCGGATTTATGTGGCCCTATGCCTATTGCTTCTGCAAATGGAAACAAATACATGATGACATTTATTGATGACTACACCAGAATGTGTTGGATTTACTTACTGAAGAATAAGTCTGATGCCTTTCAAACTTTCAAGAATTTTCATGCATGGATTGAAAATGATGCACAAACACATATTGGCTCTCTACGTACTGATAATGGAAAAGAATACACTTCAAACGAATTTGAAAATTATCTTCGTCAACATGGAATCAAACATCAAACCATTGTGCCATATAATCCACAACAGAACGCTGTAGCTGAAAGAATGAACAGAACCATCTTAAATATGGTCCGCTCCATGTTATTTTTCAAGAATGTAAAATTGATGTTTTGGGCTGATGCAGTTCTATGTGCTGTTTACATAAAGAATAGGTGTCCTTCAAGTTCAATTAGAAACAAAACTGCTTTTGAAATGTGGCATGGCCACATTCCTTCGGTAAAGCATTTCAGGGTCTTTGGGTCCACCTGTTATGCCTTGATACCCAAGGGTCAAAGGAACAAACTTGGTGCTAGAAGCAGAAAATGTATCTTCTTGGGGTACTCCAATACCTCCAAAGGATATCGTCTATATGATGAAGCAAATAAGAAGTTTGTGATAGCAAGAGATGTCATATTTCTTGAATCATCCAAGAGCGACAAGGTTGTTGAGTGGCAACTTGATCGCCTGGATAGATTCACACATGCAAAGTCTTTCAAAGAATTTGATAATGTGATTCCACACCTTGAAGGGGGGATTCCGATATTGAATCAAACTGTGGAATCATTTCCTGAACCACACTCTCCCCCACATGAAGAAACAACCACGGATGACACATTGGATGACGTGATCGACAGAATTGGGAGATTGAATCTTGAATCAATCCCAACTCAGTCAAGTGACCAGCCAGGGCCATCTCAGAAAGGTCCCCCCAAATGGCTGACAAAGACACTGGAGGATGTTCATCCTGATGAGGTTGGAAAAACGGGAACAAGAAGTTCCACTCAAGAAATCGAAGGTGATGTAGATAATTCTGATTCCCCTGTTGATATGGATATTGCTTATAACTGTGAATTGAGTTTGTCTACAGATCATGAACCAACTTCCTTCAAAGAAGCGGCTTCTCATGATGAATGGAAAGAAGCGATGCAGAAGGAGTATGATGCCTTGATAAAGAATGGCACTTGGAAGCTGGTTGATCCACCTTTGGGAACGAAACCAATTGGCTGTAAGTGGGTCTACAAGAACAAGTACAAAGCAGACGGCTCACTTGACAAGCACAAGGCCAGGCTTGTGGCAAAAGGATTCGCACAGAAGGAAGGAATTGATTATGAAGAAACTTTTGCTCCCACAGCAAAATGGACCACCATCCGGACTCTCTTTGCCTTAGCAGCTCAGAGTGGATGGAAAGTCCATCAGATGGATGTAAAAACAACCTTCTTGAATGGAGATCTGAAGGAGAAAGTTTATATGTCCCAGCCAGAAGGATTTGTGATAAAGGGTCAAGAACAAAAAGTTTGCAAACTTGTGAAATCCTTGTATGGCCTCAAGCAAGCACCATGAGCCTGGTATGAGAAATTGACCGAGCATCTTCTGAAACTTGATTTCAAACACTTTGATCTTGATGATGCAACTTTGTTTGTTAAGAAAGTTGGAAAAACAGTTGTATATCTTGTGGTATATGTAGATGATCTTTTGATAACAGGAAACAATGAGAGCTATATTGCATCCATGAAGAAAGAGTTGAAGAAAGGTTTTGAAATGACCGATTTGGGTCATGTTCATTACTATTTGGGTATTGAAGTAATTCAACATCCTAAATTCATCTTTCTTTCTCAGAAGAAGTACATTGGAGATCTCTTGAACAAATTTGGCATGGATGATTGTAAACCCTTAGGCACTCCAATGGAACAAAACTTGAAGCTCACATCTGTTGAAGGAAAGGAATTTGAGGATGCAACTAAGTATAGACAGCTTGTAGGAAGTCTTATCTATCTGACCACCACCAGACCTGACATCTCATTTGTTGTTGGAATCCTCTCAAGGTTCATGCAGAAACCTTGTGAAGGACATTGGTCTGCTGCAAAAAGAGTACTAAGGTACTTGAAGGGGACTCAAGACTTTGGACTCAAATATACACAGGTAGGCGACTTCATCTTGACCGGATACTCTGATTCAGACTTTGACGGCGACAAAGAAACAGGGGTGTCTACTACAGGTTACACCATGAGTCTTGGATCGGGAGCTGTCTCATGGAGATCACGCAAACAGTCAGTTCCAGCAGATTCCACGACCGAGGCAGAATATGTGGCAGCAGCTGAAGCAACAAAGGAAATTGTGTGGCTCCGGAAAATCCTGGAAGATTTGCGGATGAAACAGATGTATTCCACTCCACTCATGATCGACAACACTTCTGCAATAAAGTTGGCCAAGAACCCAAAGTTCCATGATCGAACAAAGCACATCAATACAAAGTACCATCTCATTCGACATCATGTTCAAGCCAAGACCATCCATCTACATCATTGTTCCACAAATGAGCAAACTGCTGACATCTTCACCAAAGCACTTGGAAGAGAGAAGTTTGAAAAGTTCAGATCGATGCTTGGACTCACCAACATCCCTTCGGATTAAAGGGGGGAATGTTGACACCTAATCCTATGGATGGGTGTGCATATGTATTTTATATATTATTTATTATTAGGAAATAAGGAAGGCCAAGAGTCATTGGGAGCTGAATCCCAATAGCCTCACCTCCCATCTATATAAGCATGTACATTCTTCAGCTAATAAACAATTCCAGTTTTGAGGAGTTACCTCCTGGTTTGACATTTACTAATGTCATCTAAAACATTATATTGAATCTTAAATTTTATATAATTTTTTAATCTTATTAATGGATCAATATTAATTATTAAAATATAACTATGTAATATTATATATAATTTTAATGGGTAATAAATTATAGTTCCTTTATCATATATTTGAAAATGGATCATAAATTTACCTTTGAGAAATAAGATAAAATATTAAACATATTTACTCGGATTTGCTAAAGCCAATAACATATCTTAAATCAAAGGAAAATGGCTAATTCAACATAAGGAATCTAAAATCCAGCTCCAAAATATTTTAATATATATTTTGATTAAATATTTGTAAAATGAATTTTTAAAAGCAAAAACTATATCCCATGAATATATTAAAGTATTTAAAGACATCAATATTTCTACATAAAAGTTCTAATATTTGAAAATATTAATTTCATGTACTTTTATTATAATTTTTGTTATCATACCTTAAAAACTATGATTAAATATATTATTAATATTATTAAATTGAATAACTCTAGATTAATCCAATATTAAATTTAATATGATATCCAATTTGTTATATTCTAATATATATTGATATATCAAGATATATATTAACTTTATATATATATATATATATATATATATATATATATATATATATATATATATATATATATATATATATCTATGTGTGTGTGTGTGGAGGGAATAACAAATACATAAAGTGATAAAGGTGGACACATAGAGGGAGTGACAAGGGAGAGATGGAAAGAGAGTGTGTATGTTTTGGGGTGAGATAAAGAGACAAAGAAGGAGAGATGGAAGGAAGGGGGAAGAGAAGGAGAGAGGAGAGTGGGAAGGAGATAGTGAGAGAGTCGGAGGGTGAAGAGAGAAAGAGAGAGAGAGAGAGAAAAGGAGAGAGAGGAGAGATGGAGGTAAGAAGAAATACATAAAGAGTGAGAGGTGGAGAGGGAGAGAGTGATAAAGGAGATAGAGAGAGAGGGAGTGACGAGAGCATGAGAGAAGAGAGATAGACAGGGAAGAGAGAAACTGAAAGGAAAAGAGAGAAAGAAGAAAAGAAAGACTAAATTATTATTTAGATTCAAATTCTTTAAAGTAATATATTAATTTAAAAAATAATTTATATAATTTTATGAAATAAATATAAAAAATAACATAATATGTGATGCTATTAAATAAATATATAATATTACATCATAATCTCACTTTTATAAAAATGATTAAAAATAAATATAATCACAATTATATTTAAAAGAAAACTCAAAAATAGTTTAGAACACATCATCCAACATTTGTTATTACACAATTATTTTGTTTAGAATGCAATTATTCTTACGTTACGTGGAAAGACATAATAATTAAAAATTTATAGAGATATACATGGATCAAGCAGATATGATAGAATAGAATCAAAAGGGTTAAAGTCAAGATGATGTCTTCGGAATAATGTAGACTTGTCTACAACGAAATCCTAAAATAATAGGAGGAGCCCAACATGTATGCTTCAAACTAATAATGACCTTCTTTGAGTGATTACTTTGTTATGGATGCAAGGAATACGTCAAACAAGTATACCCACCATTTAAACGCAGTGGCGTGTAACTAGCAGTTACAACGTAGTGGTTAAAGAGATATTTCAAATGCCAATACAATAAAATAAATTAGTTTTCCCTCTCACTGAGTTATTATTAATATTTCACACAGCTCGAAGGATAAGTCACATACATATAAAAAAACTGTACATTCTACCCGAAACATCAGTAAATGTTTTTATATACAACACGCTTCTGTTAAAATAAAAGCAGAGTGCAAGTCTTCCGATATTTATAGATATCTAAACAGGCAGAGAACCACTAGTGCACGCAAACTCTTGCATGACAAGCAATCAAAATAATTAGATTGCGTTTATGACAAGCAACTGAGAAATAGAAGCAATTAGAACAAAGTTTAGACCAGAACCAGGCTCCTGAAGACAGGTTTGATTCTTCGAAATTACTACAGGGCGCTTACAAGATGGCCTGAACGCCGAGCCGAGCGTCAACATTGTTACCGCAAGCAGAAGCTATTGCCACTGTGAGATTGGTGGTGTTCTTCGTTAATAAGATCCTCCACGCACTGGAAATCAGAGACATGACAAGGAATTGTTATGGTGCCCTTCTGCTCAAACCCGTATTCCTCTTCGGCTTCCTTGAGGAGTTTCTGGAACAGAGGATGGTTAACATGAACTGTCGGTATTACAAATCGCTGCTGTTCTTCTCCTTCACTGCCCACGTAAACGGCCACACAGCCCTTAGGAACGTCCTTGTGAGAATCTTGCACTTTCTCCTTTGAGGTGCCATGTCTATCGTGGTGATGACGAGGAGGAAAGTGCAGTGAATGGGGAATTCTCAAATGAGGCAGATGAATATGGGGCTTATAGTTGCCTTCATCGGATTGCCGCATGCTGTCTCCCATGTGCACTGCAACGCCTCAATGGCCTGGAATGCACAGCTCTTAGAAATTAAATTTCAGACACTTAGCTATGCGCAGAGATCGAGGACGTTTGACATATTCGACATTTAAACCAACTTAGCTATGAGCTTCAATGACACGAAGAAGCCGAGGGCAAAGGTGAGACGAAGGCGGAGAAGAATGCCTTACCGATGCAATTTATAGTGTGGAGGAGGAAAATAAAAAGTTCAATTACATTCCGGTGTTGTTCTCAAACAATAAAGTGGCCGGCCAAATTCAGTTGCTGAGGAAAGGCCCATAATAAAGACAAAGAATGATAGATAGGTAACGACCCCACGTAGGTTTGTTTACGCTTGCAGAGCCCCACAATGCACATACTTTCCTCGTGCATCCATGTTAAAGTATTCAATAATACAGTTCTCTACTCTTTCCAAGTGGATGGTAATATTCATTTTATATGCTAATATTGGCGAGTGCAACATCTTCAACATTTCCTATATTTGTGGTCACATAAAAACCACAAAAACCACACACGGAAGCCGTTGACTTTACGGGGCATTACTTCCTAGTTCTATAGCATAACTGATATTGATTGAAATGAAATGATAGTTTAAAGTTCATTAGAATAAAAATAGTTTATGGGATTATGAGTTTCTTGTTTTTAGCCTTTTGCAATTTAGTTATTTTCTTATTTAAATTGATGATGAGCTGGCCCAACCTTCCAACAATTCTCTAGCTGAAAAGACAATGCCAAGAAACTGATGCTAACATATTCTCATAACTTTCTCTCAAGTCTTTCAACTCATCACATTCCAACATGAATTTTTTTCCGACCCTAGCCTTGCAAAATGTACACACCCATTCTTCCCAAGCTTCTTCGGCCTTTTCCACCATCCTGTTTCACACCGAAGTTGATGCACGCGTTGGTTCTTAATTGATCAATAAGAACCTTTTCCCTCCACCGAATGTTAGCTCAAATGTACTATTTTTGTTGGAGATCATACATAGGGCTGAATTCTTCAATGTAGTATTTCTTCTTTCTACCCAACTCTTTTCCCCATACCCGTTTTACGAAACTTCTCCACAACAAAATTCTTTAGCTCCTTGCTATTTGTGGCACAAGCATTGAGGTAGATATTAAATTTTTGCATCCATGTGTAGTTTTGTCTCATCCATGTTTTCTTTCTTTCGCTCATGCCTTGCTTGAAGATAACATTAGGCCATCTACCTACTCCCATTTTCTCATTTCTTTTTAGATATCTTATGAGTTGCACAATAGCAATTGCTTGGATGAGAGTTGCTTGTGTTTCACTCAACATTATCTCATAAGGTACCGACATTTTTATTTTGAACTTTATCATAATTAAGCGTTTTTGAATTTTCTCAATTTGTTTCCATTTTGACACAAGTGTGCTCCTAGCCAATAGTTCACACCCATATAGCATCACTGGACAAACTAGGAGTCCAAAAAGCACTTTAATCATTTTCCAATCCCATAACACTACCTCTCTACATTTGTTTTGGAGAGCGTATAATGCTTTCCACCCTCCTAACATTCTCTTCTTTTTGCAATCCTCTCAATTAAGTTTGTTGTTGAAATCGATCCCGAGTTGTACTCATTTACTTCCTCAAGAATGTTTCCTTCAAAGAAGAACGTATGTTGACTCTGCTTCATTTTATTAGAGAAAATCATTATTTTGGTCTTGCTAGTATTTACTTTCATCCCCACTGCTCCGCAAAACTTCTCAAGGGCATATAGGTGCATCTGTAATCCATGGGCCAATTTTGAAATCAATACAACATCATCAGCATATAAAAGAAGCTTTATCACAAACTCCCCCAATTGAACACCATCTCCACCTTGCAAATTTAGCCACTCTTCCAACTTATCAATATATAAACCAAAAAGAGTAGGGGATAGAGGGAAACCTTGCTTGACTCCTATGTCACTTCTAAATCTTTCTGAAATACCCGTTGAAGTTCTAATTTTGACTTTCACCTCTTCATAAAGTCTATGGACAACAACTCTATAATGCAAAGGAATTTCAAGTTCTTCCATTCTACGCCACAACTTATCTCTAGGGACTGTGTCAAATGCCTTTTTGAAGTCAACAAAACAACAAAATACTTATTATTTATCCCCCCAAACATTTTCAATAATGTGTCTCAATGTGATGCCATGATCCAATGTAGAATGTGTTGGCCTAAATCCTGCTTATCCTTTTGCCCTCTTTTCTTTTACTTCTATCCGCTTACTGATTCTATTTTCTACCATGATGTCGAAAGGCTTTGCAAACAAAGCATTGATCATAATGGTTCTATAATTGGAATGATTATTAATGTCTCCACTTTTAAAAAGGGGTATTGATAGGCTAGTTGTCAAGTCTCTTGGGAATCCTTGCTGAATGATGTTGTTGAATATTTCCATGATGTGCGGTGCAAGAGTGTTCATTCCCCATTTTGCATACTCTGCTTGAAGTTCAACCAATTCCTTTGCCTTTCCTATTTTTAGCTTCTTAATTCCAATCTCCACCACTTGTAACATGAAGACCTTTATATTTGTGTTGATCTCCGGGGGAGGCTCAACCTCTATGTCTTTTTCATAGAGTTGTCTTGCATATTCAAACCATTAATTCCTCGTAATATTATTTTCGATTTTCTTCTTCCTTGGTTGAAGTTCCTTCCAGAAAATACTTGGGTTATTCTTGCCTAAATATATTGACTCTTCTCGCCTTGTTTTCATGAGCTCATTTTTTTTTTTTTTTAGTATCTTCTTATATGGCTTTACATTCATCTTCTCCTTGCCTTTATTTTTCATGGTACTCCTTGCTATTTTGCATTCCTTATCAAATGAAGCATTTACAGGAAAACCATTTTATTCTTATTTCTTATTTTTTTCTCTTTTGCACTTCTCAAGTGCATTTTCAAATATATTTGTTAACTGATGACTCTTGAAGCTTTGGAAACTAGTTTTCTCCTTCTGAATTATTCTCTCCAGCATTATCTTGAAGATAGTACCATTTTCTTGTGTTAGAAATTTGTTTCCCCTTGGTAGTGATTTCCAAGAGCATTGGGTTTTTCTCCTATGTTTCCTTTCTTCTAACCATGAAAACTTTATAAAAATTGGGTTATGGTCTCATTTGAAGTCCCAATTATGCTCTCCAATCTTAACTTCATCTATCATTTCTATCAAGCTTTTTGAACAAATCACATAATCAACGACACTTGCCCCATTATATGTGTTGTAAGTGAAGTTTTGAGACCTTTTCCATCTATCTAGACCATTGCAAATAATTAAGTTGAAAGCACCACACATTGTAAGAAACTCCTCTCCAAAATGATTAATAACTTTATCATCCTTTTATCAACATCTCACCCAGTGGGGATTCTCCTCTTTAGTGAGCCAAATAGGATTATGATCCTCTTTGCAACAAAGAATACTATTTTGTTGATTTTTTGTTCTAGAATTAAAATCGTCTACCAAAAGTACTTATACCTGCCGAGAGTACACAGAAAAATCTTGCTTTAAAGTTGCATATGGATTATTGTTGTCTAGCTCCTTATTCTTGTAATTTTTTAGACTTGGGTGAAAAATAGCATGCTGCAATTCTTATGTGATTTCATTCTCTGATATTTTGAACTATACATATTTTTTATTTGCATCTTTCATCAATTGAATGTGATGACCTTCTTTTTCTTTCACTAAAACTAGTATCCCCCATACCCTTTGTCGTTTTCTACTACCTTGTTCCAAACTCCTAACTTCAAATAACCGTCAAAGATAGGAGTTTTGAAACCTTCATGTTCATGATTTTCCATGAGACAAATTATGTCTCTACCTTCCGAAATAGGCCCTAACCCAGGTCCCTCTTCCAAGAGTAGCCTCTACAATTCCAACAAACTAAACTTAGGTAGACCTGGGTAGGATTTGATTGCTACGTAGTTTGACACATAAGACTCAAATTTGAGTCTTCACCCCTTTTCATCCATGTTTCTCTTGTTGTTTTCCTCCCTATTATCTAATTCTATGTTTTTTTTTCTACGAGCTTGTTGCCCTATTTTTCCCTGAGCCCCAAACACTCCAATAACTGCTTTACCATTGTACAAACATGCCCTTTTCCCTTAATTTCTTGCTGCCCTAATTTTCTCCACTTATTCCCTTCTCTCCTCTTGTTTTTTATTGGTTAAATCTTCATCTAGAAAGAAGTGTGAGCCTTTCAAGATATTCTTTTTTCTCAAGAGATGGTGGTTGTCTTGTACGCTTTCCATAGTGATTTTTATGGGACGAGGCCTCTCTTCACATATCTTCCCCACCCTCCTTGCTTGGAAAATTTTTCCTTTCCAATGTAGTTTCTCTTTTATAAAGTCCCTTGTCAAATTGAAAGTAATTTCATTCCTCCCATAATATCTTATTCGCCTGATAATAAAGTTTATTTCCATGTCTTTTGTTTCTTTGTGTTCTCTCTTCTGTGCTCTACAAGAACTTGCATCTTCTTCTTCCTTTGTCCTTATGTAACCATTAGTGTCTTCAACTCTATCTTTAATTTCTTTTGGACCGTCTTTCCTATTGTTTTTTTTTCTTCTCTTTCGAAAGATATGTTTGTTGAGATACTTGTGTATCTACCTGAGTTGCTTTAGAAATTATCACATCATTGTTTTATGCTCTTGACTCTGCCATGGTTTTCCATGCTATATTCATTCTTTTCCATTCTTGTTTTCCTCTCTCTGGATTCTCATGTAACATTGTTACCTGTTCTTTTAAAATTCTACTACCCTCCATTAAACACTGATTTGAAAATGTGATCTATGAGGTTTTGTGGTCCCTTTCCTATTCTTGATTTCTCGAGCGATATCACCAAATATTATAAAATCAATATACCTATTCATAACAGCCCTAGTTTTTCTCTTTCATATTCAAACTCATTGTAATCTCAATCTTATCCACATAATAGCAAACGGAAAGAAAGTCATGACTCTGTTATATGATAGCCATTGGAATGTTGCGAGCACAGATATTTGATATCTAAAAGAATTATGAATTTTACTATTGAATATATAAAAGATTTAAATGTTGAAATTAGAAGTTATTTGATATGCATTTAGTATAATATTTAATTACATATTGATGTTGATTATAAAACATTTTTCCTTGCTTCATGCCAAGTAATTTAGACAAGGTGCGATGCAACAAAATACCTGCATATTAGCTTTTCTTTAAAATTGAAATTTAAAATTACAAGCAACAACTTATTATAATTGAAATATAAAATTGCAAGCAACAACTTATTATCGTAAGATATTTCAATCATTTGATAAAATTCTTTAAACTGGATCCCCATGAACATATATGAAAGTTGTAAATGCAAGAATTTATTGATTTAAAAACATATAAAAGATGTTGACTTATTGCATTAAATTGGAAGATATTAAATAAATATATGGAATATTCCCAAGGGAGGCATAATTTTTTCGATTTTGGCATAGGAGGCTTACTTCTCATATGAAGAAACTGTAAATAAAACTACAATAATAATAAAAAAATGTATATATACAGAGTTGTACTGAAATAAAAATACAATGAAATACTTCAATGTTACATTGAATCCAACATTTTTTTAATTATTTATATGTACATTGTGTAACTAATCCGTAATAATTTAATAATGCTAAATTCATCCTTAACAACATGTACACTTCATGTGGCTTCAATTTCTGGCAGAGCCAAATAATGTAATAACTGCCATGCAACCTTTCCAAATTTCAGTAAATCCTTGATCCTTAGAACATCTTGATCCTATCTTGATCTTGGTCGAGTTTTGGCTCAAAGAATGAACCAACCATTATTACAGAGATTCCATTATGAGAACCTTTCCTTCCATTCCTCAGCTGAAAGTTTCTTGTCCAAAATGAATATCTTGCTCTCTTCGCTCTCTTCTTCTATTCCACTAATTTTTCTGGTTCCTCTTCTAGAGCTTGTCAATGTAGACAATTACATGCCTCTTGATATTCTTGATGCAGATCTCTAGGGATGAGATAACTAAGCCCTAGTACCATCTAGTATCATATTAAGGAGACCAAAAGTGAAAAAATGATCTCAATGTCTAGTTATTTGCAATATGTAAATATTTGAAGCTATTAGTTCATGAATAATGTACAATAAAATAATGTACAGCCTTTTTCCTACCCTATGCTCCTACTCTTGTCTTTTCTATAGCTACTTCTGGGTCTCGATCTCAACTACCTAGGAAAATGGTCTTTTTGCTTCTTCTGTATCTCTATATGGGAATGAATCTATATCTAAAGTTGTAACTGGTCTGAGCTACAAGATTGAAATTTCCATGTCAGTCATATGTATCAACGGAAGATATCGGAAGAAGTAGGAATGCTAGGCAAGTGGCATTGTAGCAGTAATATTTACTCTTGTGGGGTTAACACTCATGATAACAGAGCAATTTAACGATGGAGATATAGTGTAGACACAGGACATTGTAGACCTATGAAATATGGCTTCAATTTCGAGTGGTGAAGGATATGCCTTTAGCTATGTGGATCTAACTGCTCTTGTTACTGGTGCATCTATGCATCTTATTTTTCAGATGCTATGCTATTAAGAAATTATTTTTGGTTATGGATTAATATGGTTATATATTAATTTCTCTTAGCCGAACAAATTAGGTTTCGGGAGGAATGAAGAAACCTATGTAATTCTACCTGACAGACATGTAATACCAGATAATAGCCAAATGGAAATCTTACAATACCAACCAAATGGAAATATAGCGATACCATATGTTTACACTATGGTGTAGGAATGAAAAAATATTGGTACAAACATTTAATTCTTGGGATTTAATGCTAACTTAACCCCAACATTAATACAAGTCTTGACGAGAGCCAAAATGCATTTTGAATTTTAAAATAAAGTTTCCTCCAAAAACATACATTGAGAAGAATGGATTCAGTAATAAGAGGTTGATATCTTTGGCCAATCAAACATCATCAAACTAATAAATAAATAGTTTTAAACCAAATGTTTTCTCAAAACTTTGGTTAAATATGGAAAATAAGTCAAACCGATTAATGCATAGTCAAGGAATATCAATTGCTATATAACTGCTACTTTTGGCAGGTATAATAAGATGGATTCTTGAAGATAGTGTGACATGTAAAAGGTACTTATCATAATTAAATTTTAATAAAATTGTCCAATAACTAAATTTAATCATGGAATTCAATATCATTTTGTAAGAGAAAGTATTTAATTGAAAGAAATTAGTTTGATATATTATAATATAAATGAGAATGCTATTAGTATATATTATTAATGTTTTGGGAAAGACAAAAGATATGCCACATATGCAATTCATCTATTAGTCGTAAATAATTAAATGTAATTATTAGTAAGTTGTTTGCAAGGTTAGTTATTAAAAATTATGTAGATAATTTATAGACTTTATTAGATAGCTTTGTTTGATAAGTGCTAGTAATAATGGTCATTTGGAGATTAAATAATGCAAGCTATCATTCTTACTAGCACTTATCAAACAAATCTATCTAATAGTCCATAAATTATCTACCTACTTTATAACAACTTTTGAATTTATTAGTGCAACATAGTAAAAAAGTATTAGTAATTACATTTAATTATATATAGAATAAAGTCCAATGTTGTTAAAAATTAGGTAGATAATTTATAGACTCTATTAGATAGTTGTTTTACAAGTGCTAGTAAGAATGCTCACTTGGAGATCACTTGGAGATAAAATAATGCAATATAGCATTCTTACTAGCACTTATCAAAGAGAGCTATTTAATAGAGTCTATAAATTATCTACTTAAAACCTTTGACTTTTAATTATTTATGTCGTATATATGTAACTGTTCAATATATGAAATAGATCTTTTTTTGTAACATACCTCATTACAAAATCACTAAACATTAGAGGAAAAAAGGAAATTTCTTTTCCTTTTATGTAGCTATTTCAATGTCACCCAACAAACACCTTTCACACCTCTGCTAGCACTACTACAAGAAGGGCTTAAGACAAAAATAAATCTTGTCTTAAAGATCATTTTTTATTTTAGTTATTTTAAATTAAAATTTGAAATCAATTTAATTGTCTTAAATATAAAATTTAAGACAAAAATATTTTAAGACAAACATTTATATTTAAGACAAAAACATATTTATTGACCCAAAAAAAAGACAAAAACATATTTTAAGACAAAACTTTATATTTAAGACAATGGCCACTTAAAACAATGACAATTACAATTAAAACAAAACCATATCAATTTAAAAAAATATTATCTCAAAATTGACTCTCAGAGTGAGCCTTAGGTCCACCAACTTGCAAGCTACTACTGTCTTGCTTATACTCTTGTTATTTCAAGAGGTTGTTCTTTCATTTACCATTAATGTTATCTTATATAAAGACAATGATTTAGGTTGTTCTTTCATTTACCATTCACATTATCTTATATAAAGACAATGATTTGTTAGGCTCTTCCTTTTGTGTGGGTAGCTGACTCATGCTACAACTTTTCCTCACAATATTTCTCTGAAATTATTTCCTCTATTTCTAGAAATCAATTCATCTTGTGTCTCTTAAATCTTTGTTAATACGATTAGAGACACTTATCTATCATTGCATTCGACATTACTACATAAAAAACCCTTTTAAAACAATTTTTTAAGATAAAAAATTCTTTGTTTTAAATTTTTAAATACTAAACATTAGTTTAAAAAAAAATAAAGGTCCATATTTTTAAAAAGTAAAGTAATTATATAATTCTTTTAAATAAATCTAAAATAACATTATATGTAATACTATTAAATGAATATATAATATAACATCGTAATCTCACTTTTATCAAAATGATTAAAAATATCTATAAAAATAAATATAATCACAGGTATATATTTAAAGGAAAATTCAAAAATATTTCACAACAATATCATCCGAAATGTGTTATTGCACAATTATTTCGATTAGAATGCAAATATTCCTACGTTACGATGAAAGCCATAAAAATTAAAAAATGGTAGAGATATACATAGTTTAAGGAGGAAATTAGATATGATAGAATCAAAAGGATGGGTTCCTTGTTTACAACGAAATCCTTTAATAAGAAGACCCCAACATGTATGCTTCAACGCTAATAATATCATTCTGAGTGATCTTTGTTACTGATGCAAGGAACACATCAAGAATTATACTCGCCATTCACACGCAGTGGCGTGTAACTAGAAATTCAAACGTAGTAGAAGGAAGCATAAATTACGCATACAATAAATTAATTTCCCTCTCACTGAGTTATTAGTAATATTTCACACTGGTCGAAGGATAGATCACGCATAAAAACTTCAATATATGTTTGTTTTTATATATTCACTTAGGAGGCGTTTTTTTTTTTTAAATTTGGGGTAAGCAAACACTGTTCACCTCAAGAGCTCTAATTTCGCCTTTCTCATTAATAATATTTTGCCACTTGTTTCTCATTAATAATAGTTTGCCATCTTGCCATTTTTTTATTAGTCACCTATTAGCTTGCTTTATGCGCAAATTTTCCTTGTCTGTATTCCCTGTTTTTGCAGCTATTCCACATGTCCTTCAATTCTGAAGTAATGGCCGTTTAAAACACATTGAACCAGTTGGGGCTTGGGGTTTTAGCTCAGTTTGTAGAGGATGTGCTCAAAATGTCTTATGGGGCCGACATAGATACCTTGAAGATACCTATATACAATTATGTGAAGTCAGCCTTGGAATTCTTCGATAAGAAGGAGGATAAAATCACCCCAGATGCTGACACGTATGCGTAGCTCCTGGAGGGATTAGAGAATGAAGGTAAGGCTAAAACTACATTTAGGAAATGATCATCGGTGTTGGATGGCTGCCGAGAAACACAACGGCTTATAATGCTTTCTTGACCAATCTAGTCAATTGCTCTCAAGTCAAAAAGGCATTGAAGTTTCTGCACGTAATGAAGAGTAAGAAGTGTTTTCCCAATTTGAGCTTCTTCTGAAATACGCTTCAAATTCTCTACCAGTGTAAGGACACGAAGTATGCTTTTCCCCTTTTGGAGATGATGGAGCAAAGTGGTATGGCCCCTGATTTGCTCACTTATAATGCAATGATTGGTGTGTTGCTGTGCAATATGGAGCCAGGTAGAAATTTCTTACCATCTCATGGATGAGATGGTTTTTAATGGCGCCTTTCCTGATTCTAACACTTGCAATGTTGTTTTTGAAGCTCTTATCACTGCCCGCGATGTGGAGGGGTCTCGAGCATTTTTTGTGAAATGACTAGGAATTAATGTTATCATGTCTATGCTAATTATGTTGTGACAATGAAAATGATTTTTGAAGCAGATGATCCAGATATGGTTGTAATGATGTGGAGAAAAATGGTACGGAAGGCCATTTTTCCAAAATCACATTGTGTTGCAGTGTTAATTGAAGGACTTTGTGACCTACGAAGAGTATTAAAAGCACTAAAATATTCTCAGGAGGCATTTATCAGAGGATTTCAAAATACCATTTGAAGAGTGTTGAAATATTAAACTGCAACTAAAGCATGCAGGAGGACAAACGACAGCAGCATAGGAGATTTTGTTTACACACCATCGTTCCTGCAACTTAAATTCTGTGTTTAATGAACCTGCAAGTTTATGTTTTTGGTTCGATACCGTAGACCTGTCTCAGCATTGAAGAACCATGCCGCCAGCCTTCTATTTAAACCATGTCACCAACCACCATTAACACCATACCAACCACAAAATGCCGAACTCAAACTTCGCAACATTTTAAATTTTCCCACCGCCACTGCAAAGCTATGTTGTTTAGTTTGCGATACGATATTTCCGATATAGTATATTTCATATCGCATGCGCAAGATGCTAATTTTATTACCCAGACCACCCATAGGCTAAGTTATACGGAATGCGATGCGATAAGTGCCACGTCATTATCGCAGTCGCACAGATTTAAGTTTATCTGCTTTCTGCACAGTTGAGTGTTAAAATCGCCGATCGCCGATCTGCGAAATGGAGTTGGACACGATGAGAACTCAGCCGGATTTGATAAAATTTGAGTTCTGCCTTATTGAGTGTTGAGCTCGTTTTTTGTGTGTTTTTACTGTGTATTTGGTATACGGCCTGTGTACCAATTTTAATGAAGAAATGTGTCTATCTGTTGACCCAAGTATGGGTTCAACAACCTCATTGAAGAATTAGATTAGGTTTTTCTGTTTTTTCATATATGTAATGTTTTTTTGTGTAGACAGAGTGACAAAAAAAAGACTATGTGACAGAGAGTCGACTGTGTATTGTTTTTGTAATGCCTGAAGGCAGACAATGAGACAGAGAAAGAATCGAAATGATGTGTCTGTAGCAGCTAATCCTTTGTAAATCCAGAATGCAATTCTGAAGGAATTTTCATTTTGTAATAGTTTATGCTTAACGAAATAGATGTTATTTGTGCATCTCAGTTCAACAGTCATTTTTAATTGAATCTCTATTTTGAGTTGAGGAATTATTTTTATTCCTCTGTGTGTTTGGAATCATTCAGAAATTCCAACATGGTATCAGAGCTAGTCCAGGCTCTTTGAAGTTTGTCAAAGAAGCTGAAGGAAGGTGTTGTTGCAGTGTTTGACCAGCAGTGTGAATGCTCAGCAAAAGTCCAGGTATTTACAAAACAAAGTTTTGAGTTTGTTAAAGAGTGCAGTCCTCAGAGACAGAGTTTGTCTTTTAAGAAGAGAGACAGTTTGTTTAAAAATCACAGACAAGTTTTTTTAGAGTATAGTTCAGTGTACTAGCAATGGCAGGAGCCAGCACAAGGATGAGTATTGAAAATAATCAACTCCCACAGTTTAATGGGAAGAACTATGACTAATGGGGAATCACCATGAGAGCCCTGTTTGCCTCTCAAGATTTATGGGCGCTTATTGAATATGGTTTTGAAGAACCAGCAGATGAACAAGCCTTTAATGCCTTGAAACAGGTAGAGAAGGATTTGCTGAAGAGCAATAGGAAGGAGGACTCAAAAGCCCTTTTCTATCTCTATCAAGCAGTGCATGAAAGTGTGTTTCCAAGGATAACAGCAGCTAAGAGGTCCAAGGATGCATGGGATACCCTCCAGACTTCCTATCAAGGTATGGAGAAGGTGAAGACAACAAAGATACAATTACTGAGGAGAGATTTTGAAACTCTCTGTATGAAAGAGTCTGATAACGTAGACTCATTCTTCACACATGTGATTGGTATGGTTACCCAGATAAGGTCTCATGGAAAAACACTTGAATAAATAAGGATAGTGGAGAAAGTATTGAAGAGCTTACCCTTAAGGTTTTATGTTATAGTCACAACCGTTGAAGAGACAAAGGATCTCTCAAATTTTACTGTTGATGAGCTTCATGCATCATTGATGACTCATGAACAAATATTGAGAAGAATAGAAAACTCATCTTTGGAGCATGATTTCAACAACCAAATGTTCTTTGGAAGAGGAAGAGGTCAAGACATAGGAAACTACATAGGGAAAGGAAGAGGCAGAAGCCAAAATAGAGGAGGAAGAAACAACCCTGCAAATTCAAATGGAAGGGGCAACAATCAAAATCAGAACCAAGGCCAAGGCAGCAACTAGCAAGGTGGACAAAATCGAGCACATGGACAAAGGTATGATAAATCACAAGTCCAATGTCATTACTATAAGAAGTATGACCATTATGCAAATGAATGTAGGAAGAAACAGAGTGACATGGGTAATAGACCCAGTGCTAATTTTACAAAAGAAAATATCAGTCAAGATAAGTTGTTTTTAGCATGTAATATGGCCGAGGAAAAGAATGAAGATATATGGTTTATAGATTCAGGATGTACCAACCATATGGCTGGAAACATTTCAATGTTTTCCATGTTAGATGAAAATCTAAAGTCTCAAGTAACATTGGGGACATACAGTAAGGTCTCTGTCATGGGAAAAGGTAGAGTAAATGTTTTGACAAAGAAAGGAGAAGGAAGATCCATATTAGATGTATACTATGTGCCTGGTATGAATTTTAAACTCTTGAGCATTGGATAGCTCATTCAAAAGGGGTACAATGTTTTTTTTGAAGATGATGTATGCACCATCATGGATAACCCACCAAGCAAGAAATGCATTGCACAAGTGAAGATGACAAGGAACATAATGTTCCCTCTCAAGATGAAAGCAGATTTGAAGAAAGGAGTTGAAATGGTAGCAGTGACACGAGACTTACCAAAGAGAATCAAAAGATGAAAATTTGTTATGGCACTTAAGATTTGGACATCTCAACTTTGGAGGTCTGAATTTGTTGCATAGGAAAGAAATGTAAAGGGATTACCATTGATTGAGAAACCAGACAGCCTATGTGAAGGCTGCATCTTGGGAAAACAACACAGAGAAAACTTTCCATCAGGAAAGAGCATAAGGGAAAAGGCACTCTTAGAAATTGTCCATTCAGATTTATGTGGACCAATGCAAACACCATCACTAGCAAGCAACCACTATATGCTGACTTTTATTAATGATTACACAAGGAAAACTTGGGTATATTTCTTGAAATATAAGAGTGAAGCGTTTGAGAAATTCTGCCACTTTAAGGATCTTGTAGAGAAACAAAGTGGGTTGCATATAAAAGTTTTAAGAACTGATAGAGGAGGTGAGTATATCTCAAAATAATTTCTACATTTTTGCATAGAAAATGGCATACACAAGCAATTTATAGCCAGGTATACACTGCAGCAAAATGGAGTTGCTGAAAGAAAAATAGGACCATCATGGACATGGTAAGAAGTATGTTCAAGGCAAAACATTTGCCAAATGAATATTGGGTTGAAGTTGTATATTGTGCAGCATATATCTGTAATATATTCCCAACCAAACTAATAATGAACGGAGTTCCGGAAGAAGCATGGAGTGGCATAAAACAAGGTATCACCCACATGAGAGTTTTTGGTTGTGTGGCTTATGCACAAATTCCAGATCAGCTAAGGAATAAGTTGGACAGTAATGGGGAGAAGTGCATTTTTATTGGATACAGTGAAGAATCCAAGGCATACAGGTTGTATAACCCATCCACCAAGAAGTTTGTTATAAGCAGAGATGTTCAGTTCATTGAGGAAGAAGCTTGAGATGGAAGCATTGAGAAAACAATGAATTTTAAAAGTTGTTTGTCTCATGATGATAATGAGGATGAGATGGCTAAAATACATTCATTGTTAGCAACACCACCTCGACCAACACAAGGACAGAAAGGGACACCATAAGAAGGTATGAGAACACCCTTCAGAAGTGATAACAGTGCTTCTCCAAGCACACCACAAGGAGCAGATTTGAGTGCCTCTACAAGCACAAGTACACCAAATGAAAGAGGAACCAGATTCAGAAATTTGAATGACATTTATGAGTAAGATGCAACAAATGAAGGTATGAACTCTTTATTTGCATTGTATTGTCATGTAGAAGATCCTATTCATTTTGAAGAAGCTATAAAAGATAAGAAATGGATAGATGCTATGGATGAAGAAATGAATGCCATAGAGAAAAATAAGACATGGGAATTGGTTGATCTCCCAAAAGGTAAGGAATTAATTGGAGTTAAATGGGTCTACAAGACGAAAAGAAATGATGAAGGTAAGATTGAAAGACACAAGGCCAGACTTGTTGTCAAAGGCTACAAGCAGCAACAAGGAAGAGATTATGAGGAAACATCTGCACCGATTGCAAGAATGGAAACAGTAAGAGCAGTGATGTCCATAGTAGCACAACACAAGTGGAAGGTTTACCAAATGGATGTGAAATTATCATTCCTAAATAGAGTATTGATGGAAGAGGTTTATTTTGAACAACCTCTATGCTATGAGAAACAAGGCCAAGGACACAAAGTATGCAGATTGAAGAAATCTCTTTATGGGCTGAAACAAGCACCAAGAGCATGGTACAGTAGGATAGATGCCTATCTACTGGAAAATGGGTTTGAGAAGTGTGAAGGAGAACCCACACTATACATCAAAGAGAAAGATGGTAAGATGTTGATTGTTGTTTTATATGTTGATGATGTGATATTTACAGGTAATGATTCTTACTTCACTGAGAACTTTAAATCATTCATGAAGGATGAATTTGATATGATTGATATGGGATTGCTGAAATACTTCTTAGGAATAGAAGTAGAGAAAAATAAAAATAATATTTTTATCTCTTAAGCTAAATATGTAAATGAAGTTTTGGAAATATTTAATATGCAGGATTGCAAGGTAGAAATTACTCCCGCAGTGATGGGATTGAAACTCAGAAAAGAGGACAGCAGCAAGGATTTTGATCCAAGTTTGTATAAGAGCATAGTTGGCAGCCTCGTGTATTTGACTGCGACTATGCCAAATATTATGCATGCTGTGAGTTTAATTTCCAGATTTATGGAAACGCCAAAGGAGGCACATTGGCAAGCAACAAAAAGAATTCCGAGGTATGTGAAAAGAACAAAGAGGTATGGAATTTTATATAGCACTTCAGAAAATTCTGAATTGATTAGATATACTGACAGTGATTGGGCTGGAAGTATAGATGACCGGAAAAGTACATCTGGTTATGTTTTTCATATGGGTTCAGGAGCCATTTCATGGGCTTCTAAGAAACAGCCAATTGTGGCTTTATCAACAACATAGGTAGAGTATGTGGCAGCTACAATAGCAACATGCCAAGCAGTGTGGATGAGAAGAATGTTGAGGAGTTTGTGTCATGAACAGGTAAAAGGCACAATAATTTATTGTGATAATAGCTCAGCAATAGCATTGTCAAAGAATTCAATGTTTCACAAGAGAACGAAACACATTGATGCCAAGTATCACTACATCAGGGAGTTAGTGAACAATGGTGAAATTTTTTTGCAACATTGCAGAACTAAAGAGAAATTTGCTGACATTTTGACAAAACCATTGGGGCAGAAAAGTTTTAATTATTTGAGAAAGTGCTTGGGTATGGAAGAAAATCTAGTAGTTGAGTTTAAGGGGGAGTGTTGAAATATTAAACTGCAACTGAAGCATGCAGGAGGACAAAGGACAACAATGTAGGAGATTTTGTTTACACACCATCGAGCCTGCAACTTAAATTATGCGTTTAATGAACTTGCAAGTTTATGTTTTTGGTTCAAGGTTGTAGGCCTGTCTCAGCATTGAAGAACCATGCCGCCATCCCTCTATTTAAACCACGACACCAACCACCATTAATACCACACCAACGACAAAATTAGGAACTCGCGCTTCGCAACATTTTAAAGTTTCCCACCACAGCCGCAAAGCTATGTTGTTTAGTTTGCGATGCGATATTGCCGATATAGCATATTACATATCGCATGCGCAAGATGCTAAGTTTATTACCCAGACTGTCCGTAGGCTGAGTTATATTGATTGCGATGTGATAAGTGCCACGTCATTATTGCAGTCACACATATTTAAGTTTATCTGCGTTCCGCATAGTTGAGTTTTAAAATCGTTGATCGCCGATCTGTGAAATTGAGTTGGACGTGATGAGAACTCAGCCAGATTTGATAAAATTTGAGTTCCGCCTTATTGAGTGTTGAACACGTTTTTTGCGTGTTTTTACTGTGTATTTGGTATACGGCCTGCGTGCCGATTTTAATGAAGAAATGGGCCTGTCTCTTGACCCAAGTACGGGTTGAACAACCGCATTGAAGAATTAGATTAGGTTTTTCTTTTTTTTCATATATGTAATGTTTTTTTGTGTAGACAGAGTGACAAAAAAAAAGAATATGTGAAAGAGAGTCGACTGTGTATTGTTTTTGTAATGCCCGAAGGTAGACAATGAGATAGAGAAAGAATTGAAACGCTGTGTCTATAGCTGCTAATCCTTTGTAAATCTGGAACACAGTTATGAAGGAATTCTCATTTTGTAATAGTTTATGCTTAACGAAATAGATGTTATTTGTGCATCTCAGTCCAACAGTCATTTTTAATTGAATCTCTGTGTTGAGTTGAGGAATTATTTTTATTCCTCTGTGTGTTTGGAATCATTCAGAAATTCCAACAAAGAGTATCAGAAGCTCTAAAATATTCTCTGGAGGCATTTACCAGAAGATTGCCAATACTAGTTGAAACTATCAAAAAGCTGAAGAACGCTTCGAGACAAGCAGGAAGACAAGGTGCATACGAATAATTTGAAAAAAATTGAGCAATATTTTAAGTTAGGTCAAGTAATCACCAATGTTTAAGTTTTTTAAGTTAGCCCCCTTGAGGGGGAGAGCTGCAGGCAATGTTTACTGTGGCAGCTTGGTTTCCATTTCAAGAGGATTTTGACTGAGGAAGTAAAGATGAATTTCAGCATTGGGATAAGCTTCTTCATCTTTGCTTTGAAGATAGTTTGTGTAATGTTTCCAGGTCAACTGGTAATCTATCAATGTAGAGAATACTTGTTTCTTTTGTATAGTTGTACCGACATGCAGTATGCGTCATTGGTTAGTAGGAAGATTGTTATGTACAATTTCTAACCTAACCACAAGTTGACGGAGTTCACTTTCTTGGGTTGAAAAACAAAGGGATTGAGAGGACCTCGTAAATCATTCGCAGCTGATAAATAGACCTGAAAGTACGGGTGGCTTAAATTATGAACAAGGATGTTGCCTTTTGGATTGGGCAAGGGCCATGGTATTGCTCACCATCATTGTTGGGATATATATTATTTCAATATATAATTTGATATACATCAAAATATAATTATTGTACATAAAATTACATATTTTTGTGATTGCACCATATTATATATTTATACATAAAATTAGGTTTGGCCATATATTAACTATTTTAATTAGTTCATCGAATGATAAATACCAATTATTAAGGAAACAAATAAATATAAATGATTTAAATTTAATTATATATTTAATATTATTTATCTATAATAAATTTATATTTTTATAAGATTATTTCACTCACCTTTCATAACTTAATTTAATTTAATGCCATGGTTTTTGATATGATAACAATATTTCATCTTTTAAATTTTATTTAAAGTTCAAAGTAAAATCTAATTAAAAATCTAAAATTATTAGTATTTCTTAAATCTTTTTAGTTTTCATTTTTGTTTCATATTCATTTTTATTACTATTATTGAAACTCAAATATATGTAAGCATTATAATTTATATGTTTAAATTCTTTACCAATATTATAAATATAACCACTTTGCATTGCATATAAAATACTAGGGATTTTGTGCGTATAATGCATGAGCCTTGTCGAATATTTTTATTAATAAGTAAGTAAACATTTTAAAATGCATTTACATAAAGATTAGTTAAAACCTAAATAAGTTAGAGATTTCAACTTTCATATATTTAAGAAATTATTTTTGAAGTGCATTTTATATATATAAAATCAAGTGTTTTCATATTTTCATATTGGATTGGAATAAGCTCCACCATACTTCGTATTGTATTCAACTCTTCTTTGCAACCCATTTTTTTTTTTGTAATTTGGCATGCTCTACTTTGCTCGGGTATTTACTTTAATTTAGAAAACCACCATGGATACCTTCACATAGCTCATTGGTTGCCTTCCTACAAGCCCATTGTAGATTAGTATAAATCAAATTAAAAAATATCCAAGAAAATGATCATACCAATAATCATATAGACCATATAATGTCTCAGCGGAGAGTTGGACCGATGGAGATGTTTGGGAGCCAAAACAAAATGAAATTGGGCAAGGAAATAAGTATGAGACCTAACAACCTGCATAACATCATAAAAATGTGGAAAAAATACCCAATTAAATGAAACCAAAGTTAACCAATGGGATGCCTAAAATGAGCAATCAAATACTTCCCTCGAATGTATTTTTGTTTCACATGCTCAAGAACTTGTCCTATAGAAAACGGTTGAATAAAAAAACATGTGATCACGTTTAAATCGCATGAAAAGGCACTCACAAACTATTGATGCCTTATTAATGGGTTGACCAACCAATTCATTTATGATAATTTATATGCAAAAAAGAAATTTCAGCACTAATTTCTGGAAAGAAATATTAATGTTATTTTCTTGCAGAATGAAAGTAAATCTAATAAAATTGTAGCTTCAAGTGACTAATATTGTGTGCTAATAAACTCTTAAAAGCATATATTAATTATCCACGAAAATTAAGTTATAAGACTAAATTACTGAACAAAATGCATTCTAGAAATATCACTTTTTGGTATTTTCCTTTTATGAGCGCTCTACTCACAAAACAACATGGAGTTAGATTATAAAACAAATGAAATGGAACTATTCGAGAGAAAACTATGTGAAATTGAAATTCACATGAAAACTATAAAGAAAAACTAAAATAAAACTATGAGAATTTGCAATGTAAATGAAGACTGGTTCATTTTTGGTAGCTATTCATAATCTGCAATGGGTAAATCTCCCTCACATGGGCTGGCCTTGCATCTATAATATTGTCACCAATTCTTTTGGATCTACTCTCGAATATTCAAGAACTCAAAACTTTGGGTATTGATCAGAACTGGATCATGGACCTAAGTGATAGCTCAAAATTCAAAGTGTTCGGAAGTGTTCTGAACATGAGCAACCGAATATATCTCGTCTTCCTGATTCTGGGGCCGTGAACAGTTCAAAAACCCAAGACAGTATGAAGAAGTTATCACAGTTTGAAAAGTCTAAGTAAATTGCAAAATTTGGACTTTGATCAAGTTTGACTTAGATTTGGGAAAATTAAAAAAAGAATATTCCACGGAATATTTCTCAGAAATTTCCTCGAAATATTCCCCAGAATATTCCATTCGGACCAACTGGATGTCGAATAGTGTCATCATATAATTTGCAGTTGGTTTGAACGTGGATTTTTTAACCAATCATAGGTTGCCACGTGGCAAGCCCGAAGGCTGCCACATGGCCCATGATGGCATATTAAAGTTTTGGAGCCAGCAAGGTGTTATTGCGAGACCTCTCACTTGCAGCACCTGAGTCTTACTGTTGGGTTGCGTTTGGTTCTTACCACCTATGGGCTAACAGTTTAATATAAATTTTTTCGATTAAACATATGGGGGTTTGGGGGCAGTGTACCCCCCATGTGGTCTTAGCCCAGAACCACAAGCCAAATAACTTATCCCTAATCGCTAGCCAGAGTTTCCATTTAATTCAACCGTAACAGAAACCATTACCCTGACGGTTCTACAGATACTTGAGACGTGTTCACATGTTGATTTAGCCACGAGGTTACGGTTATCTTCCCATCGTCTTCATGACTGCACAGAGTTTATGGGTTTACATGTGCCCACACAATGGTTTAACATTTATCACTAACCGTAAGATTGGTATTGTAACTGGAGTTCCCACCAAATATTGTGGAATTATCAAATTTAACTAGAGTTAAGTCCAGTTCTCCATAATTGGTGGAGCTTTTTTGGGTGTCATTGGGCAAAATGAGTTCAAGCTCTATCTTGAGCTAGATTCGACTAATTTTGGAGTGAAAATAGTCAATTTCGACTATCTCCAACATTCCAGACTCATTGGTGAGTGTTTCAGACCCATCAGAGGACTTTTGACCAATTTTTTGCTTCAATCAAGTTCAAGGGGTCACTACGGCCACCAGGGGGCAATAACAGTTTGAGGCCTAGCCAGGGGAGCTAGACGCGTTATTCGTAAATCCAATAGTTAATTTTGGATGATTTAGATGTTATAGAAATAGTGGTGTGGTTTTCAGATCCTATAGAGGAATTTTGAAGGCCGATATGCTTCAGTGAAGTTCTAGGGGCCATCAGTGCTAACCTTTTCCAACAGTAGTTTGGGACCTAGCTAAGGCAGCTAGAGGCCTTATGCAGCGAACCAATAGTCATTTCTGACTGTAATGAGAATTTTGAATCCATTGATGGAGGTTGTAGAAGCTTTTGAGGACTTCTAGAGGCCGAGAACCCATCAGATAATTTTTCAGTAACCTTAGTGCCAAGGGTGCCGAGAGGTGTTGGAGGCGAAACTGGAGCAGCCGAAGGCCAATTTCAGCGAACCAGTATGATATTATGACTATTTTTGGCATTATGAATCCAATGAAGGGATTTGGAGAGCCATTTGAATACTTCTAGAGCTCTAGAAGCTTCAAGGAAGTTTTGGGCAGCCTAGGGAAAACCATGGAGGGAGGCCTAGATTGGGGATGCAGTGCTTGTTTTAAGCAAATGATCAGTCCATTTTTGGTGTCTTATGTGTTCTAGAGACAAAGGATGAGGTTTTAGGGACATAAACATAATTCTGAAGGAGTTAGTGCCATAGAGATGCTCAGTGTAGCTCAAGAGCACTGACAGAAGGAATTAAGTCTAAGGGAACCTAGATCTGTTTGCAGAGTGATGACAACCATGACACGGATATAGATGGTATTCTAAGACCATTGGTTCATTTCAGTAACC
Source organism: Pinus albicaulis (assembly GCA_034641835.2). NCBI lineage: Eukaryota > Viridiplantae > Streptophyta > Pinopsida > Pinales > Pinaceae > Pinus > Pinus albicaulis. The sequence continues at coordinate 89,516,804 of MU968411.1, forward strand.
ATTGGAGTTAAGTGTGGAACTTGTAAAAAAAACCTTACCATAATCCTAAATTTCCAAGTCAAGATGATCAAAGCTCAAGGAGACGTAGCCCACAATATTCGGGTGAACTCCTAGATTAATTTTGCTGTTATGTGTGGATTTTTATTTGTTGCATTATATTTTTGTTACACATGTTTAATTTCAGAAAGAGAAAATGGACTTGAGACACTTAAGAGGTTAAAATTTATACACCTATTTCAAGTATAAATTCTACAAAAAGTCAAGTACAAGCTAGATCTTTTATTTGTTTAACTGAGTGGGAGGTTCTTGAAAAGCATAACAAGTTATCTAACCCATTTTAAGATCAGGTTGGTATCAAAGCACTTGGTTGCTTGATTGATAGAGCAATAGCTTTCTTGTTTGACTTGAAGGTGTTTAAACAGTGCAAATAATTTCACTGTTTGATTGTTTGCAAACTAGTTGTTTCTTGCGTTTCCTAGAGGTGAAGGGAAAGATATTGATAGCTAAGTCTAGAAGAGGACAAGAAGGAAGAAAGGGCTGAAGGAATCTTCCTTACTGAAAGGAACTCAAGGAAACCCTTGAAGCAGAAGAGGGTTTTTTTGCAAAAGGCTGCTTAAAGAAGAGCTTGACTCTATAGCCATTTTGTTCAAAATATTTGTCAATTATTTTTGAAAGCTTTGTGAATTTTGTTGAAGTTCTTTTTTCATTTTCATAAGATGAAAAACTTCAAGTGAGGTTTCAAAATCCTCCTCCTTCACAAGATTCTTCGATGAAGACATGAAGCGAGACTTCTACATCTTGAAGGACATGGTGTAGATTCTGTTTGAAGATAAAAGAGAAAGCACTGAACTTCGTGATAAATTTTTTGCTATGGAGAAAGAGAAGGAAGAAATTATTCAAATTTTGCATGATATGGAGATGCAACTCCATCAAGCCCAAGAGTATTTGACCAAGAAAATGCGTGAATCAGAGGTAATTCACTCTAATTTGTCTTCAGTTTCCTCTTCAGAAATATGTGTTGGTTCATTTGAAAAGCACACTAGAGGTATAGGGTCCAAGTTAATGTTTAAAATGGGCTATGAAGGCAAGGGTTTAGGAAAACATGCACAAGGCATGATTGATCCTATTTTGGTTGAGGAACAACCTAAGAAATTTGGTCTTGGTTATGTTCAATCGTATGGTGAAACTCCAAATCCATGAAGGCATTTGAGGCAAATTCAAAAAGAAATTTTGTTCCAAGTTCTAAACCACAAACATGCCAAGTTTTTTTTCAAGTTGATTGCCATTGTTTGAATCCTATGTTGCAGCAAGAAGGTTGTAGACATGCAACTTATGGTGAGCATGCGAGTTTAGAAAATTTTCAAGACATAAACATTGATGTTAGTGTGAAAAATAAAGCTGGAGCTTCTACGATTTCATCTCCTCAAGAAGGTAAAAAGGATGGGCATGCAAAGCAACATGCGAGGTATAATTCTTCCCATAGTCATGTTGATTATGTTTTTGATAAGCATGAAAAATATTCATACTTGAACGGAAGAAAGAGTTGTTGTGCATATTGTGGTCTGTGTAACCATGTTGTTTCAAAATGCTGGAAGAGGATGAAGGCATACAGGAAGTAGTTGAAGCAAACGAAACTTGCAAAGAAGGTGCATAAGACTTGCACACATTTCTAGAGAAAGGGACATGTTGTTTCCCAATGTTGGACATTGTATCCAACTAATTGTCCCAAGAGCATGAAGCAAGAGGATAGAAAGACTGGCGAAAGTGGAACCAGGGATTCCATCATTGATGTGAGAACAGATGTTTCACATGAAGAAGATTTGCAGCAGCAAAAGTTGCCATGGGAGTTTCTTGGTAAGAAGTGGTTTGACTTCTTGACACAGTAAGACATATACTTATTTGTACATACGAAAATTTCAGTTATGTTTTCATGTTTTATGCTTTAATATCATTTGTTTGAGCCACCTTTGATCGATTATCAAGAAAGCGATGTTTAGCTACCTTCTATAAATTTATCGCCAGAAATTTCTGAGTGAGTTCAAGGAAGACAGATCTTGACAGGAGGACAAGCGCACCTAGGAAGGGAAGTTTCAACTACCTTCGAGTTTTGGTTCAAAGGCACTAAGCCATGCAAGGAAAATTGTATGGAGGTTCAAAAGAAGAGGGTGTTGTACTCTCATCTACTATACATATTAGTATATCAGTCTTTTGGGGTCCAAAAGATTCCCAATGGGGAGGTGTGATTAGAACTGGATCATGGACCTAAGTGATAACTCAAAATTAAATGTATTTGGAAGTTTTCCAAACCTAAGCGACTGGATAGATCTCGTCTTCCTGATTCCGGCACTATGAATGGGTCGAAAAACTGACACCGTATGAAGAAGTTATCGCAGTTTGAAAAATCCAGTAAATTGCAAAATTTGGACTTTGACCAAGTTTGACTTATATTTGGGAAAATTAAAAAAAATATTCTAGGGAATATCCTTAGAATATTCCCCATAATATTCGATTTAGACCAATTGGATGTTGACAAGTGTCGTCATATAATTTGTAGTTGGTTTGAACGTGGATTTTTGAACCAATCACAGGCCACCACGTGGCAAGCCCGGAGGCCATCACGTGGCCCATGATGGCATATTAAAATTTCGAAGCCAGCCAGGTTCGATCACGAGACCTCTCGCCTGTAGTGCCCAAATCCTACTGTTCAGTTGCATTGGGTTATTACCACCTATGGGCTAATGATTTAATATAAAGTTTTTCGATTAAACATATGGGGGTTTGGGGGGCTAGCCCCCCCCATGTGGCCGCAGCTCGGACCCACGGGCCAAAAACTTAGCCCTCACCTCTAGCCAGAGTTTTATTTCACATGGCGAAGTTTCTATTTAATTCAACTATAACACAAACCATTACCCTGACAGTTCTGCAGATACTTGAGGCGTGTTCACATGCAGATTTAGCCACAAGGTTACGGTTATCCGCCCAACGTCTTGATGACCGCGGGGAGTTTATGGGTTTTCGTGTGCCCACACGATGGTTTAAAATTTATCACTAAACGTTAGACTAGATGTATAACGAGAGCTCCTAGAAAATATTGCGGAAATTTCGAATTTAACTGGAGTTAAGTCCAATTCTCCACAATTAGTGGAGCTTTTTTGTGTGTCATTGGGAAAAAATAGTTCAGGCTCTATCTTGAGTTAGATTAAACCAATTTTGGAGTGCCAATAGTTAATTTAGACTATCTCCTATATTCCAGACTTATTGGTGAGGGTTTCAGAGCCATCATAGGACCTTTGAGCAAGTTTTTGCTTCATTCAAGTTTAAGGGGCCACCAGGGCCACGAGGGGGCAGCAATAGTTTAAGGCCTAGCCAGGGGAGCTAGAGGCCTTATTCATAAATAAAATAGTCAATTTTGGATATTTCAAATGTCATGGAACTAATGGTGTGGTTTTCAGAGCTGGTAGAGGACTTTTGAAGGCTGACATTCTTCAGTGACATTCCAATGGCCATAAGTGCCAGCTTTTGCCAGCAGTAGTTCGGGGCCTAGCCAAGGCAGCTAGAGGCCTTATGTAGCGAACAAATAGTAATTTCTAACTGTAATGAGAATTTTGAATCCATATATGGAGGTTTTAGAATATTTTGAGGACTTATAGAGGTCAAGAACCCATCAGATGATTTTTTAGTAACCTAGTTCCAGGGGGTGTCGATAAGTGTTGGAGGTGAAACCGGAGAATCTGGAGGCCAATTTCAGTGAACCAATAGTCTAATATGACTATTTTTGGAATATGAGTCCAATGAATGGATTTTAAGATCCATTTTAAGACTTATAAAGCTCGATAAGCTTCAAGGAAGTTTTCGGCAGCCCAGGGCAAACCGTAGATGGAGGCCTAGATTGGGGATGCAGTGCTCGTTTTGAGCAAATGATTTGTCAAATTTTGGTGTCTGATGTGTGATGGAGATAGTAGGTGAGGTTTCAGGGATCGAAACAAAAATATTAAAGAGTTAATGCCATAGAGAAGCTAAATGTAGCTTAAGATCACCGACAGAAGGATTTAAGTCTAAGGGAGCCTAGATATGTTTACAGAGTGATGACAATCCTGACAGGGATATAGATGGTATTATAAGCCCATTGGTTTAGTTCATTAACTATTGGAGTTAAGTGTGGAACTCGTAAAAGAAACTTTTCTATAATCCCAAAGAGCCAAGTCAAGATGACAAAAGCTCAAGGAGACATAGCCCACGATATTCGAGTGAACTCCTAGATTAATTTTGCTGTCATGTGTGAATGTTTATTTGTTGCATTATATTGCTGTTACACATGTTTAATTTCAGAAAGAACAAATGGAATTAAGACACTTAAATAGTTAAAAATTATACACCTATTCCAAGTATAAATTCCGCAAAAATTCAAGTACAAGTTAGATCTTTTATTTGTTTAACTGATCAAGTCAGGTATTGGCAAGGTAGCATATGTTGTTGGAGGAATTTTGGGTGCTATACTTGGAACCATTGGATATTTTACAACCAAGACATAACACCCTCTACAGACATTTTAATAGTGAACGTCATGGGTTATTTTATTATTTTTAATATTAAATCATTTTCATTCTGACAGCAATATGGAATTGTCCGCTGCCTTTCAATTTAATATGTAAGGTATGGAATGTTGGTTTCTCATGAGACTTAATAATGGGTGTAATAAGATACTTGTATTGTTTATAATATTCAGTCCTTTTGGTTTTGATAGCAACTAATACATTTCAAGGGTGCGTTGTGCTTTCGTAGATCTCAAGTTTCAGCTTACGATGGTGGATGTGGTGGAGTTGCCGAGAAAATTAGTTTTTCTTCCATTACAGAATAGGATTATGCTCCCCGATGCCATTGTTATTATTTTTAATGCTGGGTGGGGTTTGTGTTGAGCATTGGAAAAGGTATGAATTCACCATGTATTTCTTTATATTTTTCCTTTAAATGTAACTCTTTTGATTCTAGAAATATGATATATTGAAGGATTATGATAGAATTGCAAAGATTAATTTTTATTGTGAAATTGGCTAAAGATTGTCTTTTATTCTAAACGGGAAACAAATGAAGTGGGAAACCAACATTCGAAAGGAAAAGCTAAAGCATGAGTAATTGTTGTTCCTCCAACAAAGGGTTGTATCCAGACAAGAAGGATGAAATCAGAATGCATAGTTAAAGAAAGGCAATGAACATCATGGCTACAACACAAGAAGACGAAGCGTTAGCTAAAAGAGGAAAATAGAGTGAATCCATCAGGATCTTTTGGTCCTGAGGGATCGTTGCTCAAATTTTATCTTTGTTTCTTGTATTATCCGCCGAGTTGTTATAAAAGGCGGCGCCTATAGAAATCAGACAAAATGATTATCATTGAAACTTCTTTTATAATTCTATAATTTCATTGACTCTCGTGATTCAAGCAGAGAGAAACTTTTTGTAAACGTTGTTATGCATGATTAATACATGATTTAGTTGTCGTTCCATCACTTGACTTTGGAGTAGCTTAGCGGTGTTTCCCTAGCGGCTAAGGGCCCGGCCCTAGTGGATCCACTTGCTCCTTTGTATTATTATCTTTCGATTATAGTTGTGTGACAGTTTGCATTTATTTTCATTACAGTTTCAAGTTTAATAGTTTATTGTTTTATTGCTTTATAATCTTGGTGTGTTGCATTGTTGAATTGTGTTTCCATTCCTTTCCAATTTAACAAGAATCTTGATCCCTGTATAACTTATCTTGTTATGCTTTAACAGAGCTTCGCTGTTCAACATCTGCTATTCCATTCTAGTTGCTGTTCCATTCTGATTGATGTTAATTTCGGATTGTTGTTCAATAGAATTTGCTGTTCAAATCCATTAGATAGAATTTGTTGTTCAATAGAATCTGCTGTTCAATTCCATTAGATAGAGTTTGTTGTTCATTTCTATTGCTGTTCAATTCCAGTAAAATAGATCTGCTGTTCATTTCAGTTAATTAGTTTAAATTTTATTTCATACCTGCAAAGAGTTTACTTTTTCTTTTGAGAGCTTGCCTAGTTTACTTTCATTAGCATCATTAGCGATTTAGTTCAGTTTCCATTTAATTGCTTTAGTGTGGAGTGTAAGATCATCAACTGTAAAGGAAATTGGTTATTGCTACCTACGTTCTCAGATTGATTTTCTTGTTCTTATATGGTTTCATTTACATCAGTTTCCAAAGGAAAGAGTTATTACTACTGCATCCTTGACTGATGATTGCTGAGTGAATGATTGGATTTCAGAGCATTTAGTTTCATGTCATTGTAGTTAGATTTCATTTCCAAGCATCCGTTTACTCTTGTATGTTCCTTCACGTACTACATATTGAATCATTACTCTTAGATTGAATTGCGGCCTCGGACAGAGTACAATCTTGAATAAAAAATGTTTTGGATTGATAATTAATGTGAGATAAATAGGAGTTAAAAAGACACCTTTTATACCTCAACATTTGGAAGAGGCAGGGAGAGTGTAGCTATTTAGAAAAAGTGATGTATATTTGATTTTCTCTGGTAGGGAAGAACTAGGTCTTAAAAACAAAAGGTGAGAACACATTAATGCCAGAGCAAGGAACATGCTCGTTCATCATTCTCATTCACAGCGAAATTGAGTGAAAGTTTAAGGTAGATGAATGCTTGTGTATTTTTGAATGACTGAAAATCCTAAAGCAGAACAAATTCCTTCCAAACTTGAAAAACCTAAGGAATTTGGTGACCCTTGGAAAAAAACTCATCGAAGAAATCCCCTTAGAGCAGTGAATCTCAACCATCAGTAGGACCTAGAAAAGTTACTTCTAGAAAACCTACTAGCTCCCTTCAGGCCACAAAGTCACCATCTGTAGCCTTTGCTGAGGTGCATAGCCAAACAGAATAAATTGAGCAATATTCCCAAGAAATTGAGAATTTTCGCCTAATTTCTCTGCAAGAAGGGAACTCTAATAATCTCCGCGAAGGAGAATCAGAAATAGGGGAAACAGAAGAACCAAAATCTCCTCTTGAAGTAATCCAAACAGTGAGCAGCCCAGATAAGGGAAGTGCTGTCAACATCATTCAAAACAAAGCTAAAGGACCTGAATCTCCTCAGATAGTAGGTTAGCAAGGAACACTCATTATTCCAAACCAAGGAAGTGCTGTCAAGGTCATTCCTACTCCTTCTAGTCAGCCTAGGAATAATTCCCTAGAAATCCTAGAAGGATATTGGCACATATTTGATCAAATGGCCCACAACCAACAACCACCTCAACAAACTTCCACACTGCAATATCCCATTGTGGACACTGCAGTTAATGCACCTATGAAGGCCATTCCTCTTCAGTATATTCCTACATTCCATGGATTAACATCAAAAGATACAAATGCATTTCTGTTTGAATTCGATGTATTATACAGAGGGTATGAATATACCACCGATCCCCAAAAGTTAAAATTATTTCCTTCCACATTAAAAGGAGCAACTCTACGATGGTTTATGGGGTTAGGTGGAGGTGTTATAAACGAGTGGGATCAGATGAAAGTCGCTTTTCTAAAGAAATATCAGGATTATTGTAGGTCCAAGGAATTAAAATATGAAATATTTCAGATGACAGCAAAACCTAATGAAACACTTGAGGAATATGTAGAACTCTTTCAATACAACCTCCAGAGATCGCTATATGCATCTTTACCCTTACCTAATAATGTGTTAAAAACTACATTAATTAAAGGGATTAAGGAACAATGGGTTGAAACATTAAACAACATGGGTAAAGGTGATATATATCAGGAAAATTTTGCTGACATTATTAATTTATGTATCAGGAGTTCAAGAAGCAGCACAAGACTAAAACTAGCAGAACGTGACATGACCACAAGTGATAGCAAGACCTCTGGTGGAGGTATAACCCACACAGAAATTGGAAATCTACTAGAAGATTTCAAAACTTATATTCTAGGGACTCTGACAACGCAACTTGATATCATGCAAGCTAAACAAAAGCAAGCAGAAGTAGAACAAAATTTAGCAATATTCTGCCCTAGATGAAAAAAGAAACATAGCCATAAAGAGTGCCCGTTGGATACAATCCAAGTCTGTGCCATCTGCATGAAATATCACTCAACAGAAAGTTGCCCCTCACTCTTGGGATTGAAAGAAGTTTACAAAGAAGCGGAAGAAGAAATAGAAATGGTATATCTACTCAATCAGCGCTGTCAATGGCAACCATGACAAACAGGTATGCCCATTGATCCATCCTCTTCTTTTCAGTCTCCTCAGTATAATTCTCAACAATATAATGGAATGTGTCAAAATAAGCCACCCTTTCCCAGTTGGCCACAGCAACCATTTCCTACACCACCATGGCCAAATCAAACAAATCAAACCAATTGGCCAAATTTTCCTTACTGTTCACCATTTTGGAAAAATAATACATATCCAACACAATGGCCCCCCTCCACCTCGCAGAGTCAGACCTGGCAGTCGAGCTGGCAAAGATCTATGAATCAACCAGCTGGAACGATTTCTCTCCCTCCACCTACACTGCAAGCACCAAATACATTGCAACAAAATCCCCAGACCAACTTAAGACCGCAACTCCCAGCCCAACCCAACCCAACCCAAACCCTAATAATAGATCGGTTCAATCTGTTTAAATAATCAAAGCACCAGAACTAGAAACCGAGTTAAGGGAGTGCAATGACCTTCAACTAAAGTCTGGGCGTATAATAGAATCAGAGGAAGATAAAATGTTCAAGTTGAAAATCCATTACCTTTAGAACAAACACTCTAAAAGGAGAATGTGGTTATACAACAAACTCATGAACAAGCGACCACCTCTTCTCCACCATTCCTGGAACGATTAATCATACCTCATCCAATAGAACATCCTGATTTTGATCTTCTGGGAGAACTGAAAAATTTTTGTATAAAAATCCCACTCCTCCAAGCTATCCAAGACATTCCCATTTATGCAAAAACCATCAAAGAACTATGTATAAAGAAGCCAAGAGGAGAACAACAACTAACCTAACTATCCAAGTAGTCGGCACTCTATCTGACTTACTATCAGGAATGGAAGCACCTGTAAAGTATGAGGACCCACGAAATCCTATAGTTACGGTGAAAATCAATGGACAATCATTTCCAAATGCTTTAGTTGATTTGGGAGCTACAATTAATATCCTAACAACCACCACTTGTCAAAAACTTTGGATTACATCATTAGATCCAACAACAACCTTATTGGAACTGGCTAACCAATTAGTAGTCAAGCCAGAAGGCACACTACATGATGTAATGGTATTTGTAGACTCCTGGGAATATCCTGCTGACTTCCTGATTATCAACCCAAAAAACCGGCTAGATTGACACCCTTTGATCTTAGGTAGACCTTGGGTGGCAACTGCTGATGCCTATATTGGTTGCTGGCAAGGCAGCATGACTATCACTAGAGGGAGTTATGTCAAGAACTTAAATTTATACCCTCCAGCCCAGCCAAGCCTAACAATAATAAAAACAAAGAGACAGCCTGCATCATATCTCATCGAAAACATTAGATCACCACTAACTATAGAAGGTGCCCTCGACTTTAAAGATCAAACAGAGGATGACATCATTAACAGTTTTATCAACCAACCAAAAATCAGATCCCATTTGCAATGTCACATGATCAAGGTAGCATTTGATAATGAAGAAGATCCCCTAAAAGATCTCCAAGAACAATCAATACCTACCACTTTTGTTTACAATAGAAAAACTATAGAGATTGAGCCAGGAAAAACTTTGAACATTAACAAAAATCTGAGTGTTGAACAAGAAGAAGAGTTGGTCCAACTACTGAAAAAATATAAGGGAGCCTTTGCATGGGATTACCTAGACATGAAAGGAAATTATCCCCAGTTATGTATGCACCACATTTTTACAGAAAAAGATGCTAGACCCATTCGCCAACCCCAATGAAGATTAAACCCTCACCTTAAGGATATTGTGAAAGTTGAATTACAAAAACTTTTGGATGTCAACTTTGTTTATCCAATATCTAATAGCAAGTGGGTCTCTCCACTAGTAGTGGTGCCAAAAAAGAATGGGAAGTGGAGGGTATGTGTAGACTACAGAGAACTAAACAAAGCAACCCAGAAATACCACTTTCCCCTTCCTTTCATTGACCAAGTATTAGATACATTAGCAAGGAAGAAATTCCTCTCTTTCTTAGATGGCTTCAGTGGATACAATCAGATTCAGATCGCCCCTGAAGACCAAGATAATATTACTTTTACCTGTCCTTGGGGGAAATTTGCTTACAGGGTTTTACCCTTTGGTCTATGCAACGCCCTTGCTACATTTCAGAGGGCCATTCTCAGCATATTTTCATATATAATAAATGAAGGGCTCAAAGTATATATGGATGATTTTATACCTTATGGAGATGATTTTGAGCCAGCATTAGAAACATCAGAAAAGGTGTTGCAAAGGTGTATTGACACCAGAATCTGCTTAAGCCATGAGAAGTGCCACATGATGATGACCGAGGGACTCATCTTGGGTCATTATTCTCAGCAGCTGGAATATAGGTAGATCCAGCTAAAATTCAGATACTTTTGTTAATACCTACTCCCACCACACAAACAGAGGTACGTAGCTTTCTTGGATTTTCTGGTTATTATAGAAGATTTATAGAGAATTATTCTCAAATAGTTGCACCTCTATACGCATTAACAGGGAATGTTGATTTTAATTGGACAGATAAATGTGACCATGCTTTTGTGGATTTGAAAAATCTTCTATCAACAGCCCCAGTGTTAAGGGGCCCAAATTTGGATTTTCCATTCCAAATTTCATCTGATACCTCAGACACAACTATTGGAGCAGTCCTTGGGCAGGAAGAAGATAAAAAACCATATGCAATTTATTATATTAGCAAGAATCTATCTCCTGCTGAATTAAACTATACTGTGACTGAGAAAGAATTTTTAGCTGTAATACATGCCATAAATAAATTTAGACATTATATAACTGGGTATCCTGTAGTTCTATATACAGATCACTCTGCCATAAAATTTTTAGCAAATAAACTTGTTACAAATGGTAGAGTAACAAGATGGTTGATTCTATTGCAGGAATTTGACATCACAATAAAGGATCCACTAGGAAAAGAGAATCATGTAGTTGATTTTCTCTCACGAATGCCAAAACCAACAGACGCAGCAGCAGTCGAAGATCAGTTCCCAGATGAACATTTGTTTGATGTTACTGCCAGAACCCCATGTTATGCTGATGTTACAAATTATTTAGCAGTAGGTAAATTACCTAAGCACCTAACGCCCAATGAACGAAAACAGATAGTCCAGCGCGGCACCCGATTCTCTTGGATTGGGGGTTACCTATTTCATACCGGAGCAGATACGCACATCAGAAGATGCGTCCGAGAAGACGAAATATTTGACATCCTGAAAGCATGCCATGATGGGCCATGTGGTGGACATTTCGCAGATCGCAGGACTGGTCACAAGGTTTTACAAACAGGCTATTACTGGCCTACAATTTTTAAAGATGCTAAAAAGTTTGTACAAGCCTGTGATAGTTGCCAAAGGGCAGGATGCCCTAGACAGTCCGATGAAATGCCTTTGAACCCACAGTTAGTAATCAAGCCATTTGAGCATTGCGCACTTCATTTTCTTGGTCCTATTAACCTGCCATCAAATCAGAAAACATATATACTAGTTGCAACAGAGTATGTTACTAAATGGGTTGAAGTAGAAGCACTTCAAAGAGCTACAGAGGACTTTGTAATACAGTTATTTTTCCAAATATTTGTGTGATATGGCCTCCCTAGGGACATAATTACAGATGGAGGACCGCAATTTGTAGGTAATAAAATTGCTGCAACATTAAAAAAATACGACATTCAACACAAAATCACGACCCCATACCACCCACAGGAAAATGGCCAGGTAGAGAGCACAAATAAGGTGATAGAATCTATACTGACAAAAATAGTTGCATCACAATGAAGGCAGATGGAGGATAGGGGGTCTCATCAAGAGCCAGCCTTCCATGATCATAAGGGATCAGTGAAGTGGCATTCCCATTATGGCCACCACACCAGGGATATGATCCAATGGACAACTCAAATAAATAAAAAGTCCTTGGAACAGGAGGTCTCATCACAAGGCGACCTGCCCACCTTTCACTCCTTCTTGGTGAATGGCATTGTGATTCATCTGGTTCCCAAGCCAACACAGTGGCCTCCATCATGAAATCACACAACACTTCCCTAGGCATAAATAATGGATAATGGTTCCAAGTGTGAGAAAGAAACTTTGTCAAGGTTATAGACACCTGTGGGCAATAGAGCTCTGTTGATGGTATTGGAGTCATATTTTTCACAAATCAATAGTAATGATAAACCCTTTTCTTATATCTTTATCTAATATCAAATGAGAGTATGCTCCTAAACCCTTTGTTCGGAACCTCTTATGCATTAAATTTATTTATAAATCAATCATAATGCTTTATGTGGATAATGACTGCATAAGTACTTTTTTCACATCAACTGTCCTTCTCCCTTATTTTCGAATCATTACATGAACATTTCCATATCTACTCACGATCTCAAAATATGCATCGATTTTAGTAATGCGATAATTTTTTGATCATATCATAAGTATGTATGCCTTTCCATACTCTGGTGTTGTCTTTGTCTGTTGGTATTCTATTTGTGAGTCGAGGCGTCTATCATCTTCGGGGGGGCACGAATTCCTTTTAAATATGTACACATGTGGGTTAGAATCACTATGTTCATCAAATTCTCGAAACAATAAGAGTTTAACGGTATTGTCGATATACATAGTGTTGTTCCATTACCATTTCTATGTATTTGTGAAAAATTAATAGTGTCTGACGAGAATGGGAGGACGCGAGTACGTAGTGAGCCACAGTGCTAACGATTCCAACGTTGCCTGAAATGGTGAAATTGTCCGGCTGGATGCCTACCTCCTGCATCTCAAACAACCTCATGTGACGGTGCTTATTGAATTTTCAAAACTTAGGGAAAGGTTATTCCATGGTAAGAGGAAGGGAAAATAGCGAGTTCTTCAGGATCGTATCATTGAGGTATAAATTGCAAATGGAAGGACCCATCTAATTCTAAAGTGAGCTTGGCCATGAACATCTTTCGGGACGAAGGGCAGACCCTAGTCGTCAAAGGAAAAGGAGTCCAGTCGGCAACTTTGGGAGAACCATGGACAGAATTGGCGAAAGTAGTACAAAGCTACATTACATGCGATGGAAGAAAGGATGTGGTAAGACCACAGCACCTTAAGTTATTAGCAGTATTAAAATAGAAATGTGTTGTAAATTTGCCTGCATATTTAAATTTATTATTGCATGATGCTTCCCAGAGCATAAGAAAATCTCGTCATATAGCGACGGTGGTAAGCCACCATTGTTTAATCCGATTAATAGTGAGTTACAGCCTTGCCCAACAGTAGACTAGTTGGGAATAATTGATATTCTCATTTTACGGAGGAACAACCCTATCTGCCCCAAAACATAAAAGAGTTACTAGCACAACAACAGAACCTTTAAAGCGTAGACAATCCTCCAGGTTAAGGAGAAGTAGGGGATTGATAGGAAGTCTTCAGGGTAGCAGCAGCCAACCGTTATAATTGTCTAGTTCGGAAGATGAACAACCCTCGCAACTCAAAGAAGGAAGTCACCACACTGGTGAAGAAGAAGGAAATCAGGAAGAAGAAGAAAGTCACCACACTAATGGAGAAGAAAGAAGTCACCATACCAGTGAAAAAGAAAGAAGTCACCACACCGGTGAAGAGTAATAAATTAATCACACCATTGAAGATGAAGGAGAGGAAGCAGAACCTCTCAAAACCTCCATTGCAATTCCACCACAGAATCCATTGCAGGAGGACCAATTGGCCCAAATTTTGGCCAATATGAGTGAATATATACAACCTCACAATCTGCTTAGCCTCAACATTGAGATAGACCAATTGCAGGAACAAGATGTTACTGAAAAAGATATGAACGAGGAAATTCCTGATGAAGAAAACCCTCAAGGAACAACAGAACCAACTAGGGTTACTTCCCCCGAGGAATGTAGCCAAGAGCATGGGAACACTAAGGAAGTGTCCCAAACATAAAAAATAGAAGCAAGCTTGGGCGAAGGCACGACCACTGTAGAGCCATTCAATTACAAAAATTTCGAGTTAGCTGCCAACCGCCTCGTTATCTATAGTAACCTCATCTTGAGGGAAGGCCCGTATTGGCTAGGTTGTAGATATCGCAGCCCTATTATTTGGTATCCTGCAGCAGACTATAAGGCCAAATATGAATTACCTGAAGGACAGACAAGGCATACCTTTGAACCTTTAGCTACAAATCATGGTTTTATACCTCTTAATGAAAAACCCTCTCCAGCCTATTCTCTAACTGCTTTACATGTAAACTATGGTTTTCACGAGGACATGAAAAATGCTAAGAAGGGGGGTGTGTTGAGCATTGTAAAAGGTATGAATTCACCATGTATTTATTTATCTTTTTCCTTTAAACATAACTCTTTTTATTCTAGAAAGATGATATATTGAAGGATTATGATAGAATTGCAAAGATTATTGTTTATTGTGAAATTGGCTAAAGATTGTCTTTTATTCTAAACAGGAAACAAATGAAGTGGGAAACCACCATTTGAAAGGAAAAGCTAAAGCAGGAGTAACTGTTGTTCCTATAGAAAAGGGTCGTATCCAGACAAGAAGGATGAAATCAAAACGCATAGTTAAAGAAAGGCAAGGAACAACACAGCTACAGCATAAGAAGATGAAGTGTTAGCTAAAAGAGGAAAATAGAGCGAATCCTTGAGGATCTTTTGATCTTGAGGGATCGTTGTTCAAAGTTTATCTTGGTTTCTTGTATTGTCCGCCGGGTTGTTATAAAAGGCAGCACCTGTAGAAATAGGACAGAACGATTATCATTGAAAATTCTTTTGTAATTCTATAATTTCATTCACTCTCGTGATTCAAGTAGAGAGCGACTATTTGTAAACACTGTTATGCATGATTAATACATGATTTAGTTGCCGTTCCATCACTTGACTCTGTGGTAGCTCAACGGTGTTTCCCTAGCGGCTAAGGGCCCGGACCTGGTGGATCCAATTGCTCCTTTGTATTATTATATTTCTATTATAGCTGTGTGACTGTTTGCATTTATTTTCATTACAGTTTCAAGTTTAATATTTTACTATTTTATTGCTTTATAATCTTGGTGTGTTGCATTGCTGAATTGCGTTGCCATTCCTTTCCAATTTAACAAGAATCTTGATCCCCGTATAACTTATCTTGTTATGCTTTAACAGAGCTTCATTGTTCAACATCTGCTATTCCATTCCAGTTGTTGTTCCATTCCATTTGTTGTTCTGTTCTGATTGTTGTTCATTTCAGATTGTTGTTCAGTAGAATATGCTGTTCAAATCCATTAGATAGAGTTTGTTGTTCAATAGAATTTTCTGTTCAATTCCATTAGATAGAGTTTGTTGTTCATTTCTATTTTTGTTCAATTCTAGTAAAATAGATTAGTTGTTCATTTCAGTTAATTAGTTTACAGTTTATTTCATACTTGCAAAGAGTTTAGTTTTTCTTTTGAGAGCTTTCCTAGTTTACTTTCATTAGCAGCATTAGTGATTTAGTTCAGTTTCCATTTAATTGCTTTAGTGTGGAGTGTAAGATCATCAACTATAAAGGACATTGGTTATTGATACCTACGTTCCCAGATTGATTGTCTTGTTCTTATTTGGCTTCATTTACATCAGTTTCCAAAGGAAAGAGCTATTACTATTACATCCTTGACTGATGATTGCTGAGTGAATGATTGGATTTCAGAGCATTTAGTTTCATGTCATTGTAGTTAGATTTCATTTCCAAGCATTCGTTTACTCTTGTATTTATGACACTGTACTGCATATTGGAAAGCATTACTCTTAGATTGAATTGCAGCCTCGGACTGAGTACACTCTTGAAATAAAAAATCATACCTGGATTGATAATTGATGTGAGATAAATAGGAGTTAAAAAGACACCTTTTATACCTCAACAATTTGTTATTATTTTAAATGTTGGGTGGGGTTTTAGGATGAGGACTTGGGATAAAGTGGCGTTTTCAATAGAGGAAGAAGGTTTTAGTGAACTCACTTACAAACGACCCATAAGCCTGAAGAAAATCGCTCAGATCTGACCTATCCTCATCTCGCTCAGTTGCCACTACAAATTTTTCTGTCATGAATTCCTGGCAAAGTCCTAAATCCTCCAATTTAGTTGCGCTCGTAGGGAACTCCTCCACTGCCTGCCCCTAGGAAGCGACTAGATATTTTTCTTCAAGGCATGATCCCTCTTTCAAATTCATCAAAAATATGCTCACAATTCTCTCCAAAAATTCCCAATGGTCCCTGAAAAACAAACAGGTTCATTATAGCAATTCAAATATTTCCATTACTGATTTCAAGGAAAAATAAGATTGAATATTTCACCAAAAAAAAAATGAAAATCAAGGTTACAAAAATAAACAAAGATTGATAAATGAAGAACATCAAGGTAGAGAAAGCAAGAGATGAGTAATGTATTTACATTTCCTTCATTTTAAACCTTTCTTCATTTTCTCTCTTCATATTTTCCAATTTTTTATTCTTATCCCACCTTGGTATGTTCTCTACTTCTCAAATGGCAAATAGTAAAGGCTAGGATGAGAAGGGAGTAGGAAGAGGAAGGATACCATCATTACTATGCCATAATAGGACAATTATGTTAGTGTATTTTTTTTTTAATTTAACCTCCTATTACATTCTTTAAAAATACATAGAAACTAACATTTATATCGTATTTCATTGTCCATATATTTCACTTGATTAATTTTTTCCACATTACCCACTCCTCGACGTTACTTTGCACCTCTTGGTGAAAAATGCTAGTATACGCTTTTGTTACAATAAAAGAAAAGTGCAAGTTTGCCCATATTTAAGTAGAAAAGAGTTATCTACGGGCACTTTTCCCATATTTCCCGCTTGGTTCAGGTTTTGGGGTTTAAGTATGTGGTGCTTAGACATCGTACTTATCCACACCTTTTATCTCCTCCCTACGCCTTGGAAGAGATGCCTACGATGATACTTGCAGCTCCCAGCTCCCACAATACTTGAGAAGGGCCGTTTTGAAAACCAAATATGTCGCCCTTGGTCTCTATATTAGTGGATCAAAGGTCTCCAAAGAATATGCGAAAAAATAGACACGGCGAGCTTTCGAGGGTGAAAGAGGCTGAGACATCTTGTTCGACCCCGAGAAGTTTTTTGTTTGACCCCGAGACTTTTCCATGACGATTGGAACAATCGAATTCATCAAAAGCTATAGACTTATCACACCCATGGTGGCCATGCCCATGCCACTCTAGGTAGTTCCATATGTATCTGCCATGCAGAAGAACACGACCATTGCGACTGCCCCAAGGAAGCCGGATAAAGGAGCAGTCTCATCGTCGCTGAATGCATCCAACACTTTCAATGAAATTTGGGAGGATTTCTTCCACCACTTTCACCAAAATTTACGATGAGAGTCTTGTTAGAACTTCGAAGGTTTTTCATAGTTTCAGAGCCCCAAAGATATTGAACCTGAAATCTAGAACATGCAAGTACCTTTCCCCATCTAGATGCAATCTCAGAGCATTAAAAACAATGGCCATTGAAATAAAGACAATGTTGTTTTTTTTTTGCAGTATGTACATTCACGTTTGCAATTACGTGGAGCCTTTCATGAAAGTGGAAACCACTTGGAGTGCATGTCAAATTTTATAGATTTGTCGTTTATTCCAATGTTGTAACCCATTGAACCGTAGCCCATTAATAATTTTTCCATAGCTTCCTTTTATTTCAAGGCTAAGCCTATCAATATTTGTACATGACAGGCAGGATGAGAAACAATATTCACTTATATTTGGCCACGAGGCTTTAGAGCAAGTGGCTTTCAATTGAGTGTTGTTTTCATCACAAACAAAGAGAATTTTAATTGAGAACCTCTAATGAATTTCAGAATAGTGGAAGCAGGTGTAACAAATCTAAAGAATGAAGATCATGTGCTTTGTTTGCAAGTACGGATATTTTTATTTTAAAACACGAAGAATTCCCAAATTGTTAATAAAAACACATATCTGTAACAACATCTTTTCATTTTTCCTAAGCGCCTCTCCCACGATGCCACCATAGGAAGCCACTTCCTAAACAATGGCCACATGTAACAATAAACCTCTCAGGCCAACAACAATAGAGGCAACTGCCATTACAATAGAGCTAGTGAAAAATCTAATATTCATTTAGAATCTAGCAACATATTTCCCCACACTAAGATTCTGGGCTGCAACGCCATGAACAACCCCAAGCTAAACATGGCCAAGATTTCTATTGAACCATGGACCAGCTTTAGTATTGTAGCATTGAAATTGATATAGAAAAATACCGAACGAAACCCAATGTGTTAGAATAAGTGTTAAGATTGCTAATGAGTTTTTTCCACAACATTATGAGTATTATCCTAGTCATGAGGATCGTAGGCGGCATACTCATCCTTCGAGCTTAAACGTAGCTTTTATTGTCACGTTGATCAAGAGAACAACTCAGAGCTAGTTTGGAATCTGGGTTGGCTTCTTCCAGATCCAGAGTTATACATTCATCTTGTTAAAATAGTTAATTAACTCCCACATGTAAAGTTAGACAATCAGTTAAGTGAGCGTTGAGTTGTGTGATAGATAAATTTGGTGAGTGAGTTAAGTGAGCATTTAGCAAGTTGAGTTATGTTATATATGAGTATGGGCATGTCAAGTGATTTAGGATAAATACCCTTCGTCAGGTTCATTTTATTCAGCAAGATTGTGTGATTGACGTTCGTGTGATTAATAGAGAGCCGCAACTCGTTTGTGTTATTGTGTGAAATCTTTGTGTAATTTGTGCCTTTACTCTTCTGCCATTCCAACAAATTGTTATCAGAAAAATGGTTACAAAGAACCAGGGAAAGACGGATTAGAAATCATCCATGTGAGAGAAGATTATTTTTTTTCTTGCTTATTGGAGCCATAATGCATCTGGTAGTCATATTCAAAGCATTATAACGTTGGTCGGTTCAACAAAGAATCGCGTTACAGTTGGTAAACTTACCCCATTTTTGAAGCACACACCCTTGTTGAAATTTCGTCGCGTTAACACTAACGCATGTCAAAATAAAGAGTCAAGCGTTTAACGCAGTTCAACCAAAGGTGGAAAGCGTTAGCACAAATGTTTAACGCAGACCTAAAGCAACAACATCACATCAGTATTCGCACCAAAGAAGGTTTGAATATTTGAAACAACAAAGTCAACAGAGGAGTTATTAAAGCCATATGAAAAGGTTTTGTTTGTGAGTGGAGTTTATTAAAAGGTTTTTTCATAAAGATTTTTTAGAGTTTTTAAAAGCACACGAGGAGATTTTTGAGAAGGGGCTTTTTCAAAAAGGAATTTTTGAAACAAGTTTTTTTTTTTTTTTAATATATAAGTGGAGAGTATAATAAGTTTTTTTAAGAGGCTTATTATATAATACTTTTTTATAAAATAAATATTTATTATATAAAAAATATAAAACCTAGGGTTTTATTAGAAAGTTTTTTTTTGGATCTTAGAAAAGCATAGAAATTTTTTTTATGGTTTGAGAAGTGAATTTTTGTTTGAACAAATATGGCCACAAGTAGCTTCAAGCCACAACTTCCTTCTTTCACAGGGAAGGATTAGGATGTGTGGGCCACTAATATGGAGCCTATGCTAAAAGTGCATGATGTTTGGGATCATGTCAAGTTTGGTTTCGCAGAACCTTAGGATGATGGAGAAGAATGAGCCCTCAGTAATGTGGAGAACGAACAATGGAAGAAATACAAGAGGAAGAATGCACAAGCATTGCTTCTTATCTAGCAGGGAGTGGACTGAGTAGTGTTCCAGAAGATAATGATCACGTCTTCAACAAAGGAAGCATGGGAAACTTTGGCAACAAGCTATCAAGGTATGGAAAAAGTCAATATTGTTAAATTGCAGAAAGCTAGGAGAGATTTCAAAATTATGCAGATGAAGGAGACAAATTACATTGATTCCTTCATGAATAGGGTCATGTCTCTCGTCAATTAGTTAAAAAATTATGATGAATAAATTAAAAATTGAACAGTGATTGAGAAGGTCCTTAAATCTTTGTCTACAAAGTTTGATGTTGTGGCAGTAGTCATAGAAGAAGCAAAGGCTTTGGAAAAACTGACAGTTGATGAGTTGATGGGATCAACTCTATCGCATGAGGCAAGGATAGATAGAAATACAGATTCCACTTTAGAAACTTCTTTCAAAAGTCAAGTTTCTATTTCAAGCTATCAAGGCAGAGGTCAATCTAGAGGCAGAGGACGAGGCAGAAGATATGGTGGTCAGAGAGATGGTCAAGAAGAGCATAAACATGAAAGTGGAAGAAGCAGTAGAATAATATTCAACAATAATTACAGATCTGACAAATCAAAGGTGATATTTTATTATTGCAATAAATTTGGTCACTGTGCTCGTGATTGCAGGAAGAAGATAGCTGATCAAGGAAGCCAGAGAGCTAATGTTAGTATAGAGAATACTAACTCCATGTTCCTAGCATGCAACAACAGGCATGAACCTTCTGATAAGGTGTGGCTATTAGATAGTGGTTGCAGTAACCACATGACAGGAAACTAGAATTTGGTTGCAAATTTGGATCAATTTGTGAAGACAAAGGTAAAGTTGGGGATTGCCAAGGCCATGGATGTAGATGGAAAAGGAGTGGTCAACATTGTGACCAAGCAGGGGGAGCCAAAGAAAATCTCATAGGTATATTATGTTCCTGGTCTCAACGCAATTTGATAAGTGTTGGTCTGTTGACGCAGAAAGGATACAAAGTTATCTTGCAGGGGAAAGAGTGTGTTTTTTATGACAAACCCCGAAGCAAGAAGCTGATAGAAAAGGTGCAAATGACGAGGAACAAAATCTTTCCTCTAATTATGAACTGCAATGATCAGGTTAGTTCTTTTATAGCTACATGTTCTAATGATTACTGGTTATGGGACTTTCGGTTCGAACACTTGCATTTTTCTGGTTAAGATTGCTACAGCAGAAACAGATGGTCAGGGTATTACCTCCCATAAAAGAACCTGCTAATACTTGTGAGTGTTGCATCTTGGGAAAGAAACACCACAAAATTTTTATGAAAGGATTTTCATAGAGAGTGAAGAAACCACATGATTTGGTGCATACAGACTTGTGTGGACCTATGAGGACACAGTCTATTGGTGGAAGTTGTTACTTCCTCACTTTTATTGATGACTATAGTAGAAAGACTTGGGTTTACTTCTTGAAGCAGAAGTCTAAAATTTTTTCAAAGTTGAAAGTGTTCAAAGCCTTAGTAGAGAATAAAAGCGACCGACAGATCAAGGTATTGAGATAACATCGTGGTGGAGAATATGATTTGAAAGCATTCAATGAATACTGCAAACAACATGGAATCAGAAGACAATTTACAACTAGGTACACATCACATCAGAATGGTGTAGCAGAGAGAAAGAGTAGAACAATCATGAACATGACAAGGAGCATGTTGAAAGTAAGACACTTGTCTAATGAGTATTGGGTAGAAGCAGTTGCATGTCTTGTTTATGTGATAAACAAATCTCCTACAAATAGTGTGATGAGAAGAGTTCCAGAAGAAGCATGGTTAGGTATTTTGTGCAACGTATGTCATTTTAGAGTTTTTGGATGTGTAGCCTATGCACATGTGTCTAAGCATATAAGAGGTAAATTGGATGATCAAAGTGAAAAATGCATATTTATTGATTATAGTGAGCAGTCAAAAGATTACAAATTGTATAACCTTGTCACGAAGAAGACAATAATTAGCAGAGATGTTGTGTTCAAAGAACAAGAGTCATGGAAAGA
The DNA here is from genome assembly GCA_034641835.2 of Pinus albicaulis. NCBI lineage: Eukaryota > Viridiplantae > Streptophyta > Pinopsida > Pinales > Pinaceae > Pinus > Pinus albicaulis. The sequence goes on from MU968411.1 coordinate 89,538,810, forward strand.
GACTGTAGAAAAACCAACTGATGCACAAGCCCCATTGATGGAAGAGGATGATGTAGCAGAAAAGGAGCAGCAAGAATCAATAGAGAAGACACCAAACAAAGTCACACCCGCAAGGACTCCAAGATTTTTAGAGCAACATGGATCTTCAAGCAGATCAACAGACCATAATTCTCCAAGCAACCAATCAGGTAATGAATCAAGCAATGGTAAAAAAAATATGAGAAGTTTAAAAGATATTTATGATGATTTTGATGTTAGTTCAAATTTTTCGTTGTTGGCATTCCAACCTTCTTTGTTTGAAGAAGCAAGCAGAGATGAAAATTGGGTACAACCCATGGATGAAGAAATTGAAGCTATTGAAAACAATGATACATGTGATTTGGTTAATTTACCACATGATAAAAATCTCATTGGTGTGAAGTTGGTGTACAAGACAAAGTTGAATCAGAAAGGTGAAATTAATATATTTAAAACAAGACTTGTAGCAAAATGATTCTCGTAGCAACCGGGAATAGACTTTGGAGAAATGTTCTCTCCAATAGCTAGATTGGATATGCTCAGAGCAGTTCTAGTCACAACAGCTTAGAATAAGTGGAAATTATATAATATGGATGTCAAATCAGCCTTCTTGAATGGTATTCTAGAAGAAGAAATCTATGTGCAACAGCCTCCAGGTTATGAAGTTGAAGGTAAAGAAGATAAAGTTTACAGGTTGAAGAAAGTGCTCTATGGATTGAAACAAACACCTAGAGCATGGTATAGCAAAATCGACAGTTACATGATTAAGAATGGATTTTTCAGAAGCAACTTTGATCCTACCTTGTACACAAAGGTAAATGAGCATGGAAAAATTTTGATTGTTGGCTTATATGTTGATGATATGGTTTTTACAGGTGATCTTGAGCTAGATGAATTTAAAGCAGCAATGATGAAATAATTTGAGATGAAAGATCTCGGTCTCATGAAATATTTTCTTGGCATTGAAGTTCAGAAATCTGAAAAAGGAATTTTTATTTGCCAAAATAAATATGCAAGATATTTTCTGAATAGATTCAGGATGGATAATTGCAAACATATACCTACACCAGTTGCAACAGGTACAAAGTTAAGTAAGGATGATCAAGGATCAGATGTCAATCCAAATCTATTGAAAAGATTAGTTGGCAGCCTCATGTATCTCATAGCTACAAGACCAGATATTATGAAAGGAGTGAGTTTGATTTGTAGATTTATGGAGACTCCAAAAGACACACATTGGAGTGTTGGAAAAAGAATTCTGAGATACATAGAAGGAACTAGAGATTACAGAATAATGTATGCAAGTACAAAAAATAAAGATTTGACTTGATTTACAGATAGTCATTTTTCAAGAAGTTTGGATGATTGAATGAGAACATCCAGATATGTGTTCCATCTTGGTTCAGGTGTGATAGCATGGGCATCTAAGAAGCATCCCATTGTGACACTATCATCAGTAGAAGAAGAATATGTAGCAGCAACTTCAACAACATGTCAAGCAGTATGGTTAAGAAGAGTATTGGAAGGACTGAATCAGAAACAACAAGGATCAATAGTAATATATTGTGACATCACTTCAGCGATTTCACTATCCAAGAATAGTTTGTTTCATCAAAATAGAAAGCATATTGATACTAGATATGACTTTATTAGATAACTTGTGAGAAATGGAGAAGTTCACTTGAAGTGTTGTAAATCTAGTGATCAATTGGTTGATATATTTACAAATCCATTAGCAATACATGTGTTTGAGTTTCAAAAAAAAACTTTGGTGTTGTAAGCCTAGCTTAGACATAGACTAGCTGGCATGTTTGATTTGTCATGAGTTAATGTTCTAGTTTAGAGGTTGTAATTAAGGGCGAGTGTTAAAATAGTTAATTAACTCCTGCATGCAGAGTTCGACAATTAGTTAAGTGAGCGTTGAGCAAGTTGAGTTATGTGATAGATGAGTATGTGGATGTGAAGTGATTTAGGATAAATACCCTTTGTCGAGTTCATTGTATTCATCAAGATTGTGTGATTAAAGTTCGTGTGATTAATAGAGAGCCATAGCGTGTTTGTGTTATTGTGTGAAATATTTGTGTAATTTGTGCCTTTATTCTTCTTCCATTCGAAAAACATTTTTTCGTGGAATGAAATACATCCGTGCACAATCATTGGAAGATCCACTAGAAGTCTCATTTAAGCCTTCTCCTCCATTAACGAGATGCAGAGCAATCGTGCATAATTACTTCCCATTACAAGGATCACTTTTAGTATAATGCTTTGGTAAGGCAGAGGATATAAAACATAAAGTAACACAAATAATTCACATAAAAAACACACACGATGTGCGGCTCTTTTACTGATGACACAAACTTGATTATTCAATCTCTCTTAATACTGATGACACAAATTTGATTATTCAATATCTCTGAATACAATGAGCCCGGTGAAGGGTATTTAAACCTTTCATACTAAGACTCACCTAAAATACATGGATATGCACACTCTTACTAAATTCATCTATCACTTAAACTCGACTTACTCAACACTCAGTTAACTAACTCTCTAAATATAACAAACCCTTGATGTGAGAATAATTAACTTATTTTAAAAATTATGACTATTATCCTAGTCATGAGGATGGATGGCAGCATACTCATCCTTCGAGCTTCAACATAGCTTTTATTTTCATGTTGATCAAGAGAAAAACTTAGAGCTAGTTTTTAATTTCGGTTGGCTTTTTCCAGATCAAGAGTTATATACTTGTCTCCATTAGATACTATTACCTTTTTTCCTAGACTGAAATACCCACATGCATAATCATTGGAAGATCCACTAGAAGTCTCGTGTAAGCCTTCTCCTCCATTGACAAGATGCCGATCTACCATGCATACTTACTTCTGATTATAAGGATCACTTTTAGCATTGTTGTCAGGTGGGGCTTCTCCAAGTTCATGGGTTCCACCGAAAACATGAAGTTGATTTCCATAGGAAATTGGGCTCCACATAAACATATGAATCTCCTTAGTAGCCTCGTTGATATTTTGTTTTTTTTGTGGTGATGATTGACTAACAGCTCCATCGCCTTGATAGGTAATTTCCCTGACATTTGGAAATAACATTCCTGGATTTAAAGATGGATATGGTGGTGTCACACCATTTTCTTATGAGTTGATATAATGCACATATTTCAACTAAAAATTTGAGTGGTGTGAATTAAGATTAGAGCTAGCTTGTGGTGGATTCCTATACAACATGGAGTATAAAAGAGTGTGATTAAGTTGGAGCCTCTTGTGATCGGATTTTGAGATTAATGGAGTGAATAGATCTGAGTGCATGTGAGATTTGAAGGCCTAGGTGTTAGAGAGGGAAGAGATCCCAAGGATTCTGATTTGTGTGAAGAGATCCAACCTGTTTTTCTCGACGACATAAATCTTGTCTTAGAAGCATTGTGCCAAGTCTTCAGGGTTTGCAGACCATGGTAGATTTTGAGGATTTGGCCGAGCATTTCTTTCCAACCACTCATGAAATTGTTGGCACTTGAAGTTGGCTTCTTTGAGCTTAGCTTCAATGTATTTAATACTGGATGGCGTCCTAGGCTTACTTTCAGGTGTTTTCCAAGAGAAGTTATCTAACCTTCTCTGATACACTTTGAGGCATCCCATTAGAGTCCTTCTCATCTACTCCAAAGGTAATTCGGAAACAGGGTTAACGTCCTTCTCATCTACTCCAAAGGTAATTCAGACTGGTTATTTTCGTTAATATTCATAAAATCCAAGCTCGCAAAAGAGATTGTGTTTACTGTAACTTGAAGAAAACCAATTTATGTGGAATGTAAAATGTGGATGCCTTTAGAACCGTTATACACAGTGATGGGAAATCCATTTTCTTTTTTGGTCGAAAATTGGTTTATCATTTCATGTGCTCCACCTTTAGCGATTACACAGTGGTTGACTATGCATGTGTTAAAATAAATCAGAACACTCCTCTCCAAAAAGCATGCCTCCAGACACTACAACATAAAGGGGGGTTTTAAGGCAATATTTAAGACAATTTTTGGGTAAATTGTCTTAACTTGAGACAAATTAAAACTTGTGTATTGTCTTAAATATTGTATTTAAGCGGGTGTCTCAAATTAAATCGTCTTAAAATTAAATTGTCTTAAAATATCGTCTCTATAAAGACAATATATAACACAAGCATTTTTGTCTCTCGAGAGAGAATTTCATTTTTGTCTCTCCAAAGATAGTTTCATTTTTATCTCTACAATTTCATTTTTGTCTCTCTAGAGAAAGTTTCATTTATTGTCTCTTATGAGACAATTTTATTTGTATCTCCAAAAACAATAGTTGGAATTAAAATAAATCGATATAAAAATATTTAATTAAAAAAATATACAATATCATTGAATAATTCATGTTAGGGTACAGTGGAATTGAACCACCAACCTCTTGCATGGCAGGTTCTTTTCCATTGAGCTAGAACCCTTTAAAGAATTATGTGAGGAGTTATGGTAGTCCATTTGTCCCTTTGAAACCAGGAACTCTAAAAGCTTTAGGAAGCCCATATGAAAAGGAATAATGGAATGGTTATTCAAAAATCTCTTTAAAAAAATTAAGAAATATTTTTTTTATAAATTTTAGTATAACTTAGTCAATTATATCTCTAGGTATTGCCCAGCTAGGCCCTTCTACTGATCCTCGGATCACTCACTAGCAAAAACTGTCTGAGACTTGTTTTCAATTTGAAGAATTATTTCCCTATTGCTAACCGAACTATCTCATTGAAAATCAATTAGAATTGGTGTACGAGTTGCTCCATTTTCTCCTGTAGGCTGCACAACAGAGACAAATGAGTAGGTAAGATGAGGGGAGGGGAGGAGAGATTACAATGCTTTTACATATGCACCATAATTATTCTAAAGTTGAGCTAAATGAAAGAAACACATGGGTTTGATCCTTCTTTCCCAGTTAACCAAAGAAAACATCCAACATCAGATCTAATGTGGGAATCTTTGACGCTGGACCGTGTTATAAATAGGGTGGCCCTCTCCAAGGCCTACTATATTTTGCGGCAAAAAGTTGATGTTATGTTTGATCATTTGATGACATCGCTATAAGTTATAATTTCAAGATTGTTGATATTATTTTGGTATTAAATAATTTATGCTTTAATAATTATCATTACGATTATCATTAATCTATTACAAAAAACTATACTATGTCTCTGTATTCTCTGCAACTAGTTTACCACTCTGTGTGTTTATTTTGAATATATATGCACCTAAACATATTATAACACTGTTACCGATGAAATAGGTAACCTGACCTCAAAATGGGAACTCTAGCCCAAAAACTCTCAAAAAACATGAAAAAACACCCCCAAAAAAAAAAGTGTGTCTTCCAGAACGCACTTGTTTTTTTTTTAAGGTCAAATTTCAACATTTTCTAAAATTATGCTAAAAACAAAATTGTTTGTTGAAAAAAGGATTGAAAAAACACCCCCCCAAAAAAAGTGTCTCTTCCAGAACGCACTTCGTTTTTTTTGAAGGCCAAATTTCAACATTTTATAAAATTATGGTAAAAACAAAATTGTTTCTTGAAAAAAGGATTGAAAAAACACCCTCAAAACAAAACCAGTTGATGCTGGAATAACAAAAAAAAAATTGTGTCATACTTTTGGCATTTTAAAAAATAGAAGTAACATTTTTAAATTTTTAAAATTCAAACATTAAAAAAAAACCTAAAATTTAAGAAAAAAAATAAATTTAAAAAATAAAAACATTTAAAAGCTTAAAATTTAAAAATATATGAAGATAAAAAAAATAAAAATAAAAACAAAGTAAAAATTTTAATTCAATCATTAAAAAAACCTAAAATTTAAGGAAAAAAAAACAAAAAAAAAAAACCAAAAAAAAATTAAGATTAAAATTTAAAAAAATATAGAAATTAGAAAATAAAAATAAAAACAAAATAAAAATATTAAATTAAAAAAAAAACAAGTTAAAAAAAGAAGGAAATTATAAAAAATAAAATATAGAAATTAAATTTAAAAAAGAAAAAGAAAATGCTTATTAAATTAAAAAAAAAAAAAAATTAAAACAAATAATTAAATTTAAGGAAATATATTAAATTTTAATAAATTTAAAAATTCAAAATTAAAAAAAAAAAACACTATTCAAATTAAAAGGAAAAAAAAAATAAAAATTAATTAAAAATAAAAAATAAAAATAAAATACAATGAAAATATCAAATTTAAAACAATATATATTAAAAAAACAAATACACTATAAAAAATAAATTAAATTTAAATTATAAAAAATAAAATATATATATGAACTTAAATTAAAATAGGTATATACATCAAATTTTATTAAATTAAAAAAAAAAAGTTAATATTAAAATAACAAATTAAATTTAAAAACAAAAATATTAAATTTTAATAAATAAATGAATAAACAAATAAATTTTGCAAGAAAAAATAAATTTTAAATATAAAAGAAAAGAAAAAATATTATTAAACGAAAAACTTTAAAAACTTTAAAAATCAATTAAAAATGGAAAATTGAAAAAAAAAGAAAAAAAGAATATTAAATTAAAAAAAAAAATTAAAAAAAATAAGTTTCATTAAAAGAAAATTCTAATTTTAAATGCACAATTTTAATTGAAATAAAAAAATATAAAAATTTTATGTAATTAACAAAAAAATAAAAATAAAAAAGTAAAACATTTAAAAAAAATATTAAATCCAAATAAATTAAAAATATATATATATATAATTTATTGAATTTTATAAAATTATATTAAAAAACTAAACGTAAAATATATAAAATTATGAAATTAAAAAAAAAAAAAAATCAATTAAATAAAAAAAATGGCAAAATTTAATAAAAATTATTAACCAAAAAAAAAAATAATAATAAATTTAAAACAAAAAAATAATAAAATTAAAAAAAATTAAAACAAAATGAAATTTATTTTAAATAATTTTAAAAAAAATAATATTTTAAAAATAAAAAAAAAATTAGAAATAAAAATAAAAAAATCAATTAAAAAAAAACAAAATAAAAAAAATTAATTAAAAAAAAAAAAATTAAAAAAAAAAAATGTGGTGGTGGTTGTTACTGGGCGGCGGTGGCCGGCCGGGCGGCGCCACCGGGGGCGGCCCAGCCGGCCTCACGGCCCCCGACGGGCTGAGGGGCGATTCCCGGAATCGCCCCTCCGCCCGTCGGGGGCCGGGAGGCCGGCAGGGCCGCCCCCGGGGCGCCGCCCGGCCGGCCCCCGCCGCCCAGTAACAACCACCACCACATTTTTATTTTTATTTTTTTTTTAATTAATTTTTTTTAATTTGTTTTTTTTTTAATTAATTTTTTTATTTTTTTTATTCTTTTATTTTTTAAATTTCAAAAAATAATTTTTTTTTCAAAAAATTAATTTTTTTTTTTAATTTAATATTTTTATTTAAAATAAAATTCCTTTTAAAAAAAAAAATTTAATATATATATATATACAACTATTTTTTATTTGATTTTATTTTTATTTTTATTTTTTTTATTTTTTTAATATTTTTATTTTAATTTGATTTTTTTTTTTTAAATTTGAATTTCAAAATATCTAAAATTATTTTTTTAATTCAATTTTTTTATTTTAAATTCAATTTGTTTAATTTATTTTATATTTAATATTATAGAATAATTATTTTTTTAAATTTAAAATTTAAAAATTATTTATTAAAATTTTTAAATTTTAATTTAATTTAATTGTTTTTCTTAATTTTTTCGTTTATTTAGTTTTTCATTTTAAAAATCTATAAATGGTTTCATTAAAAAAAAAAAAAAACACTAAATTTATGTATATTTGTTTTTTAATTATTTGCACTAGTTTTTTTTCAATTTTTTTCAATTTTAATTGGTTTTTTTTTTAATTTGTTTTTTTTGTAAATTTTAAAATTTGTATTTTTTTCCTTATTATTATTATTTTTTTTAATTTAAATTTTTAAATTTAATTTCTTTTTTTTTAAAATTTTTTTTTTCTAAATTTTAATTTTGTAATTTTAATTTTGTAATTTTTTTTTTTAAAATATATATATATATATATTTTAATATATTGTTTTTTTTAATAAGTTAGAAAAAAATGTTTTTGATTTTTTTTTTTTAATTTTTTGGTCAATTTTTGTTTTTTTTCTTTAAATTATGTGTTTTTTTTCTTCAAATTTTGTCATTTCCTTTGATATAATTTTCAAATATTTTTGTTTTTTTTAATTTATTTTTGTTTAAATTTTTTATTTTTATGAGCTATTTTTATTTTTTTTAACATTTTTATTGTTTTTATATATATATATTTTTAATCAATATATACGTTTCAATACGTTTCAAAATTAGCATGAAAATCACTGCTCTAAAAAAAAAGGCTAATGCAGCATCAATACGTTTCAAAATTAGCATGAAAATCACTGCTCTAAAAAAAAAAGGTTGATGCAGCATCAATACGTTTCAAAATTAGCATGAAAATCACCGCTCTAAAAAAAAAAATATATATATATATATATATATTTGATGCTGCATCAATACATTTCAAAATTAGCATGAAAATCACTAACATTTTAAACAAATATTCATACTTCATAAATAAAAATTTTAGAGTGTCAAAAATGTGCACCAAAAAAAAAAATGGTGATTCTGCATCACCACTTTTCAAAATCGGGTGCTTTTTATGCTACCAAAAAAAAGTAGGTAACATTGCGGTTACCTATTTCATCGGTAACATTGTTTTATACTATGTGTTATGTAAAAAACACTAAAAAAATACTTCACCCTTGGAGTCCTTTGGAAATTGGCACTTGGTACCCCCACTCCCAATAGCATTGGTCAAATCACAATTAGCTTTGAATATCTATCATATAAATGTAGTAAATCTCTATAAAACAATTCCATTTTGCTTGAGTTTTTTTAATATCCTATAGAGATATAGATAATTTCTATAAATAAACTAAATCAATTTTATATGCATGAAAGAAAATCTTCATTTCAGCCATTAATTTTCATTGATAGAGATACAAAATAGTCGAGTGGAAAATATTAGCTATTAATAATTTCCATACTTTAATTCCAATATATGATGATCATGATGGATCCCACTAAGTAGCTACTATCAAGGATCTGAGTTGAAAACAAAAGAGTGGATAGTGGCACAAACCATCCTACCCATATCTCCAAACATTTTTCAAAACATTTAAATATACTTGAACAATGAAATCAAAGCTACCTGATCCAACCACTCCCATATAAAGCCTCCTTGCAGACCTGGTGTGCTATCAATGGCTTCCCAATATTTATGAATGTTCCTGTTAGTGTTTCCCATTGCATGTGAATATCTATATACCAATATTGCCGGTGATTAAAATTTTTGGATGAAAATCACTCATTCAATAGAAATTCAAACTGTAAAATCAACATTCGATGTTAAGCAGCAGAATCAACATCGTTTCCTTCAAATGATGTAATCCCACAAGAAAGAGAATCAGTGGACATACTCGCAAAGAATGAGAGGTCTTCTCTCACTAGGATCTTTTGCAATCTTCACTATGTTCCAAACACACGTATACATAGGGAATACAATATCTGTTACTATGGTTCTAGCCCCACCTCCTTCATAATGCAGTGGTCTGGTGGAATCCCTTTCACATAGCCAACCCGATTAAAAAAAAAAAACAAAATTACTACCATGCAACCCCACCAAGCTTCTATAATGATCATCATATCTCCCTAAAAACTATTCAGTTTCAGCAAAAGAAGCATGAAGAAATGGATGTTTGTGATAACTGGTTGAAGCAGAGTGATTAGGCTCATATTCGGATTCATTTCCAAGAGACCACAAAATTATGCATGAATGGTTTTTGTCTCTCTCCACCATATTTATAACACGGTCCAGCATCGAAGATGCCGACATGGGCTCTGATGTTGGATGTTTTCTTTGGTTAACTGGGAAAGAAGGATCAAACCCATGTGTTTCTATGTTCACTTCATCTTCTGGCCTGTTTATTGAGACTAGAGATTTAGGATGGTATAACCCAAGAACCAAAATATGAAAAATTTAGAAGGGAATTGGCACAAGCATCACAGAAACATCTATTCTTGGCGAGGAAGCTGACATGAAGCTATGCACAAAAATATAACTTTAAGCGAACCATTTCATAGGTTCCCACAATCCCTGAAATAGGCGCATGTCCATGTCTAATAAGACACGCGTTGTGTTGAATTTCAGTAGGGCATCCAGTTCTGGCATGTTTGTTGAGACTAGAGGTTTAGGATGGTATAATCTAAGAACCAAAATATGACGAAGCCTACATGATGCTATGCACAACAATCTAACTTGAAGTGAACCATTACAGGTCAATATGTCTATATCATTGGTGCCCACAATCCCTAAAATATGTCCATGTCCATGTCTAATAAGACACGCATCATATTGAATTTCAACAGGGCATCCAGTTTGAGGGAACTTTGCATAACGACTAAAAAAAAATAGAATTCGTTTTGATTTAACAAATAATTTCATACGATTGGGACTAAACGCATAAGCTTATAGCTCACATTAAGAAGTTCAAGGTCTTCAAAACCATTAACAAAATTTCAATCGTTATATAATTTATGACTGAGGAAGACAAGTATATGCTATTTAGTGACTCACATGCATTCCAGGTTCAGACTTAAACTTGAGTTCAAATTTTGATAAAAAATATTGCAGAATTGCGCAGAAGATAGATTGAAATCTTCACTCGCAACATAGTGTTAGATCACGCAATTAAAGGAAATAAAACTATGGTAAATGGAGTCATCTTTTCAATTACAACAAGCCCCACTGGAAACCATTTGCAACCTGTGATATTGAACCCTATATGGTATTTTCAGAGGTAGATAGCATATGTTAAGATTATTCTTGTAGATTTCAACATCTGAAATGAACAGACCAAAACAAGTAGATAACGCTGAATCAAACAACAATAAATTTAATCCCAAAATTGCCATGTGGAACTATCGCCGATTATAATTGCGAGAAACTAAACACAGATGGGGATAACATTGAATCGAACAACAATACATTTAATCCCAAATTTTCCATGTGTAACTATTGCCGATTATAATTGCCAGAAACTAAAAACAAATGGAGATAACGCCAAATCGAACAACAATACATTTAATCCCAAAATTGCCGTGTGGAACTACCACTGATTATAATTGCCATAAACTAAACTATTGCTATCTTCCAACAGAAATAGCATAAGGCCACAGGATCTTCCAATTATAGACCCGATGTCCGACATTCAAAAATATCAGATAACATCACACATAAATAAAGAAAATAAACTGAGGTCCGTAGAAGAACATATAAAATGCACTTGTGTACCTTTGCTGCTTTTGGCTGTACACCTCTTGGCATGAATTTTCAATATACAATAGAACCCAATAGTGCCTTCATGCATTTCAACTTTTGCCTTAGTAGGATCAACAATTAAAATCTCAGCATCAATCACCACAAACATTGCAAGTGCAGTGACTGCTCTCCATAACTCAATGCACATAGAACCTTTAAGATCTCCAAAATTAGCGACCTGAAAGCAACATCTAGGGCTATATCCTTGCGCGATACATCCACCGCAACCAATATCAGAAGAGTTACCTAGAGTTGCGAATCCATTGTCTACTTGATGTTCTGAGAACCTACCACAGACAAAAACCTAAGAGTCGATGCATTTCCTAGCGTCGTCTCATCAACAATCATCCAATCAAATAGGCTAAGCTCTGAAATGTTCTTGACACTGCCTTGTTAGAAGCTTACGCTCCACAATTTTTTAGACGTAGTGGTAAAGTCCATAGGCATGACGAAGAGCCTAAAAACCGCTGCAAATGGAGGCAAGAGGCAAGGGTAGCCCTATCAAAACCCCTGTAAATGGAGGAAAGAGGCAAGGCTAGACCTATTAAAAACCCAACAAAAAAGGCGAGGTTGGCCCTATCACTAGAGGCAAGGTTGGCTTTGTCTCTAAAAAACCCTGTAAATGGAGGGAAGAGGCAACACTAGCTCTAACAAAACACCTGCAAAAGGAGGAGAGGTTGGCCCTGTCACTGGAGGCGAGGTTGGCCTTGCCCTGAATTCGAGAGGGAAAACATGCTCCTCTTTCGACCTGCTTGTCTCCAACCTTCATCGTGTGTACTTCCCCTCTTTTTTTTCATCATTTTTCCGCTCGAACGAATTCTTTTAATTTCTAGTAGTTTTAATTAAAGTAGTTTTAATTTTTTAACTAAAATAATAATTTAGTATTTTAAAAAAAAATATTAGTCGGCCTTAGTCTTGATTTCTAACTTACCATAATGAAAATATTTTTAATTTTTAAACTAAAATAATAATTTAGGATTTTAAAACAAAATATTAGTCGGCCTTAAAAAAAATGTTTTAGAGTGGTATAAAAATTCAACTAAAATAATAATTTAGGATTTTAAAACAAAATATTACTCGACCTTAAAAAAATGGTTTTAGAGTGATATAATTGTTATGTGGAGTAGTGATATAATTGTTATGGTTGTTTAATCATTTATTGGTTTTATAAATGGAGCATTACTATTTTTTTTTTATTCATGAGGATTATTTTAAGATGTTTGTGCATAATTTAGGTGTAAGTTTAAAATAATCCAACATAAAATGTTGTTTTTGATTGTTTTAAAGAAAATAGAGATTAAAGTACAAATTAGATTATAGAGGGATGCGATGAGTTTCTTAATTAAAATACCTGTAGTGATTATATGGAAAGGAAGCAAAGAATATGCACCTTATATGAAAGTAAAATTTAAATAAGCGCACTTTAATGACAACACAATCCTTGTAGCATGACAACATATAGAAAACAACCACATGAACTGAAAGAGCTATAAAATAAGCATATTAGAATCCATTTGATATGCGAATGAAGTGCCAGAAAGTAAATCATAAAGACATTTTAAAATGGGCTACTCTATCAAGCTCTTACATGCAGTAGTGGAAGTGCTCTCTAAAATGGATGAGGGTAGGTGATGAGAAGCTCTTGACACCTTTGTAAGTAAATCCACCCTCTAGAACGAGGACTTACACCTCTACTTTATAGAACAAGATAGGAGGAGAGATAATGTAGTCAAGGAAAGAGAAGAGGATCAAATTGTGGGTGAAAGGCTTGTGTGCTAGATCATTTTGGATGTCACAATTCCTCTCTAGTGAATTTGCTCTCTTTCAAAACTAGGTTTGTTGAAAGTACACAACTGCTGATAACACTTTGTAGCTAGTGTTTTTCCTTTAATTGACAAATATGTTGAAAGTAACTTTAGTGAGGTGCATGTCTTCTAAAATATGTGTTGTTTTAGCACGTAATACTCATGATAATGCATTAAATGTATGAGCAACGAGTCAACACAACACCGTGGCATTACTTCTCCACGATATCTATTTTTTTCTTATTATGAAGTTCCAACCTACTAGAAATAGTTCAATATGGTGCCCCCTTTGTAATAACTTTTTGTTTTCCTTTAGTAACCATATATATCTATTGGGAGTCGAGGGAGCGGTGGGAGTGATCGAATAGTTGAGGTGAGCCATGGCCTGAAACCCTAGGGTTTCCCTCATGCCCCTGCAGTGGGTGCCATCAAGGTTCTTGATCCTCCCCTACCACTTGATTGATTGCGATCTTCCTATCTAAAACCTTACATTTGGATGGCAGACATTGGGGGGGGAAGGGGGGGTTCTGTTACCCCCCCTACTACTGGTGGCTCCAACGACTCTGCCATCCCCACCAAATATCACATTCCTACATCCACCCAGACAGAGAAGTCTAACGCTGCCAAATCTGGAGAAAACCCTGCAAATCATGCATAAGAGGAAACTAGCACCAAGGCTGCACACATAGTGACTTCTTCTACCTGCATTCCAATCGAGCCCAAAAGGCCCGAGATCCATTTCTCTGCTGAACGAATCAATAGCAGAATTCAGTATATGCATGATCATGCCCTAATAGGAAATTTCATCGGGTTTTAGCTTACTGAAAAAGCCCTATATGGATGGATCAATGCCAAATGGAAGCCAAAAGGCTAGGTCACTCTATAGCTCGGCCCTAAAGGCTTCTTCAACATCATTTTTACCTGCCTTGAAGATAAGAATTGTGTTATGGATGGAGGGCCTTACTTATTCAATGCATCAGGGTTGTTTCTTCGAGATTGGGTAGAGTGCTTCAACCCTGATAAAGAAGACTTTAACTGGGCACCAGTGTGGATCTGCCTCTATCCTTTCCCTCAAGAATATTGGGAAGAAATAACCCTCAAATAAATCGGCAACATCTCGGGATCCTTCATGAAAATCACGGAAGAAACCAAACACAACAAATACACTACCTACACCCGCATATGTGTCTACATGCATCTTGCTAAATCTCTCCCTGATCTGGTAAGTCTATGGCATGAAGAATTTGAATGGCTTCAATTTATAGATTATGAGCATGTTCCCTTTTTTTGTCACAAATGTCACTTGCATGTTCATCTCTTTAGAGATTGTCGTCAGAATTCTCCACCCAAACCCCCTGTCAACCCTTCCCCCTCAGATCGAGATGGGTTCACCAAAGCTGCCCCCCAAAAAAGGCATGCTAAGAAGAGCTCCAACATCACTGGCCCTTCATAGCCCTCCACCAGCAACAACTTCCACCTCCTAGCCAACCTCGACTCAAAAAAGGACCAGGCCTTGGATCCCCTGGAAACCACCCCCAATCCTTCTCCTGCTTTTGGATCCATACCACCCCTCGATATCCCATTGTATGACCTGATGGCACAACATAAGCCGCAGGAATCAAATCAGAAGAAAAAATAATTAGAGATTCCAAACCCTGCTATCACCCAGTCTCATGCTCTGCCCCTTAAGCCCAGATCTGACATGGAAATCGACCCTCAGTCTGAGCCTAGTCAGGCCACTTCCCTAGAAGGTGGTAAGAATGAGACCCCCATCTCCTACATGGATGAGGAACTGGAATCCATTGACTTTGGGGACCTGGATCTCATAGGGTAGGAAAAGGCCTGCAAATCCAAGGAATATCACAATATCCTAGCAAGACAGATCGATAGCTTGGAGAAAGCCCTTCTCAAAGCCCCGCTGTTAAAAGGAAGCACCCAATTAGGGATCCAAGGGGAACATATTCCAAGGGAAACTATGAATATCATCAGGGAATCAAGGAAATGAGGAAGGCCAACAAACCTACACAGATTGATAATCCTAGGGGATTAGCTAGTTGAATCCGGCTGATACAAAAAGTTGACAAAGGTCTTCAAAGCTCTGAATCAAACTCATACACGATTAAGCTCACCTCCTGCAATATCCAAGGGATCAACAACCCCTCAAATTTATGTATGATAAAAAATCGTCTAAGACGTGATAATCCATCCATCTTCTTTATGCAAGAAACCAAATGCTCAAGCCCCACCTTCCATTCCATTTTATCCAGGCTCTGGCCTAGCTGTAGTACCATAGCTGTCGACACGATTGGAGCCTCTGAGGGGCTAGATATTACATGGAATTCAACCCTCATCTCCCTCTCCAATCACCATGCCTCCCAACATTTCATCCGGGCCCCTTTCCATCTCATTGGTACCAGTTTAATGGGCCTCCTCACCAATGTCTACTTCCCCCAATCATCAGCCCAAAAAATCCAGATTTTAGATGACATGGCTTCCCTCTCTGATTAGAGTGCCCATCCCTTTTGGATTCTAGGAGGTGACTTCAACATGATCACCAGCCTTAGAGAAAAGAGCGGGGGCCGCATCTGTTGGAGTTCCCATGTTTTGGCCAGATTGGAAAGACCAAAAGATGAGACAACATCAAAACCACTTTCAAACCTCAGGATCTAGCCCTCCTGGGTCCAGAGAGGGATATCTCTATATTAGGCAAGGTTTATGTCTTTGAAGCTCAAATTTTAGGATGTTAGGCTAGTTATAGGCACAGGGTTTGTTTGTTTTATTGTTTGTTTGGTTGCTGGTCATGAGGAAAGAAGGGTTCAAAGTAAGACAAGGATGGGCAAAGAGGATTAAGGCAGAGGTGAAGTATTCTAGGGAGCATTCAAAACCATTGGGAAATGGAGTCAGGAAAGGGTTTACATGCTATTCAATGTGCAGGCTTTCAATTGGGCTAGTCATCTAAAACATTGGATCTTAAAAATGATAGTGTGGTATGGAATGGTAAGGGAGGAGGAATCAATAAAGATTTAGAACACAAAGTTAAAGACCTGAGATCAGAGAGAGACTTTGAACTCTCAATGCTTCGATCTCCAGCTTGAGGGATCTTAGAAAGGTTCAATCAATTGAAAAGGATCCTAGTGAGATAAGAACGAGGTTCTAGACCTCCCAGTGTTCCCAATTCTTTCAGTTAAATCCTAACAAGAACATCTAAGAACTGATTCATTTAATTCATACATCAGCTAGAAGGTAATAACATCCACTACACTGCTTAAACCAACTGAAATCAACTCTTAGATAACACATTTAGTAGAAAACATTGAAGGCAAGGAGAGCAGAAACATAGGGTACCTAACAAGGGTAAATCCTATGCCAGATTTCTGATGCGAGCCAGTAGAACTGAAATGAAATAGAATGCAAGTTAAACACAAATATAGAGATAGAAAAACATCACCGCTGCTTTAGATTAGGATCCAAAGAAATGTGCTTGTCATATTAAAAAGAAACACCAGTCAAGTACAACATTGCCAATAGCTGGATACTCAGTCAGAAAACATCTTCCTCAGCCTATCTTACAACTTTACACAGAGACTACGTCTCAGAAGAAACAACTTGCAATTCTCTGATAACTGATCAACAACCTTACAATGAGCTTCTCCATGAATTTTATAGCTGAAGAGAGCGGAGGAGGTAGGTGAAAAGCTAAATGAAGCATTAAACTCAGAAAAGAAAGAGGGTCGAAGCCCATTCTGTTTAAACCCTGTGCATTTATCTCTGGCAGTCTTTTGGATGCAAGAGTGGTCTTCTTCAGGCTTCCATTTACTCCGGGCATGTCTCTGACGTACTCCACTGCAGCATTCTGTAGTACTTCTGGTGAATAAGCAAAAAGGTAAATAAATGATGATAGGGTCTGCCATACTGTGAATCAAATGTTCTGATAGCATAGGGCTGTTGTTAGGGCGGAAATCTTCTCAAGAACACGGCATAGAATAAATGCAATATGGGTACTGTGTCCTTTTATGGAAGAACGTTCTGCTGGTACGGAAACCCTGATAGTATGGTTTTCTGTGCATTGGACCTTCTGAGTGATCCACGGGGTCTTTGATTCTGGTACCTTGCATTTGAATAATTTGATTAAGGCTTATAATTTGCAATTACAGGCCTTAAATGCTCTATTTTTCCACTGATACTCTTTGTCGCTTTCTCGATTTCCTCTGACTACGAAATATGTGCTTTAATGGCGCCGGAGAGGTTTTTCAGAGCTTGAATTCTGTCCTTCGATGAAATTTATGTCGCAGACTCCTTTCCGAACATTTCCCTGTAATATCAAGCTCTAAATTCAGCTTCTTCTGCTCACTGTACCACCACAACAGTGAATATGAATCATAGCGGTTCTTCGCCGCCTGTAACCCTGCAAAACATGAAAAAACGTTAAGAAAAACATGCATGGGGAGGGTGGCATGGATGAATGCAAAGAATGGTGACGTGGCATGATGAATGCAGGGGATTTCGTGGAAGAACACGGTGGATCAGCGGGATATGCTCTGGAGGCCGGCGAGGTGGAAAATTTTAACATGAAACATTAAAATGTGACCCTTGAACGAATTATAAAGGGGGATGGATGAAAAAGCAACGAACACACGTGGAATAGGTGACGTGGCGGTACGGGGTTAATTGGCGGGTATGCATTTAATCTGGGCCGTCCGATATTGGGAGGAGATTGACGGCTGAAAATGCATCGGAGGGCAACGGATGGCGGGCCAGGGGTACGACTGCCTCTGACTAATTTCCGCACATCTTCGGGGTGCGATGGCTGTTGGATGGAGGGCTTCAGATCGGAAGATTTATATGCATATTGCGCTAGATAAAATGCCGAAAGATAACGCGCGATGGGTGGGCGGTTTTCAAACAGTGTCGCTGCCACGTGTCGTGCGATGAATGGAATCGCTGGCCAAACGAAAATTACCGCCCATCTCCAAACGCGGTGCGATGGAAACCGGTGGTTTTCAGATATGCATGGCTACAGGGACCACCAGGCGAGACGTAACACAGACCGTGGATCTATGGGTAAACGGGCGGTGGAGATGCGATCTGAGCGATGAAAGAAAGTGGGTGATGGGCGCTATGGGGAATGTGAAGACCGTCCGATCTACACAGATCGACGGTTCAAAATGCGCCCAATACATATTGGAGATGAGCGCTTATTCAGGCTGGCGGGTGGTTCTAGTGCCAGGGCACATGGGGGGGAATATGGTTCTAGGGCTTAGCCGAAGGGGGCTAAGACCTCATAAGGTGGAAAATGGATTTTGGCCCATTTTAATGAAATTTGAGGGCAGAAATAGGTAACGATAGAGGGAAAAAGGGGAAAATAGGCCAAACAAGGGGTGTGTGCAAGAGGTAAAGGGGATTTTGGGAAGATTTAGGGAATCAGAGGGGAATTTGACAATGGGAAAACAAAGGGTTAAAAGGGATATTTTGCAAGGATACAAGCGATAAATGTAGGCCTTTTGGAGCACAATTTTCAGCAATCTGGGAGACTTTATAATGGAAATCAGCAGAGGGGATTCATCAAAGGAAAAGGCACAAGAGACTTCAAGGATGATGTGTTTTAAGGGGAAATGCATTCCTTGAAGGATCAAAAACATTTTAGCCCCTGTTTTTTTGTCAAAAATTTATAGGGGGCTAACAGTGGCTCCACATGGGGATGGCTTCTTCTTGAAGGAGTCAAGAACTCAGAAAATAAATCTTTGGTGTAGGCTAGATGCCTGGTACTTGAATCATTCTTTTCTTCTCTTGGATCAGCTGCCACAGATTGTGAAGACATCAAATCAGCAGAAAAACTCTCAAAAAATCTTCCTACCCATCCTACAATCCTAACATTTTTTCTTCTAGGGTGCATTTGAGCTAGCAGACCCTTTACATCATTTATTTTTATAAACAGAAAATAAACCTATTCTAAATCTACCATTATCACTCCATGAGACCAGATTAGACTGTTGGTCTCATATGTTTCTCTACCTAATCTAATATCTGCTGGGATTAGACTGTCTAGTAGATTTCTTCTCTATATTCTAAGACATAAATTGAAAACAGTCAAGCAAGGATTAGACTGTCTGACTTGTTGGACTTTGCAAGAATTAAAAAAAACTAACTACATGCTCACAGGCTGAGCTTTATTCCAGACTTCCTACCTACCCTACTCTAACTGGAAATATATGATGCTCTAGGTGATACAATAATGCCAATGCAGCCAGTCAAGCAATAGCAAAAAAGGGAAGAAAAACTGACTGCTCATCAGATATAACAATAGGATGCTCTGCATGTGGATCTTCAAAACTGAGGCCACCAGAAGTGGTGACCAATTCTGATGTATTTGGCTCTTGTGCAAGATTAATGCTTGAGGGGCTGAGCCAATCAGGGCCTCCATGTATTCTACCATAGGATCAACAAAAACATGATGGAAGCTTTTTTCTTCTAAGCCTCCCATGACTGGTAGGCTATCTGCATCCTGGGAAGTTTCAATCATTGCATCTGCAATGAGGCCTTTTTAATCACACTCCTCCTCTTCTTGGTTGGGATTATTTGGTATATTGGCATCAACCAGGAATACCTCTTCTTCCACTGGATCAAGACAAAGATGTCTGTGGGAAAGAAGGCCTCCCTCATCTTTACTGCAGCCTGAACTGGAAGGTTCATCACATATTGTAGGGCTGTCCTCTTCTGACCTTGGCCAGTTCTGCTGGAGTGGACTGGACTCTGTGAAAAAATTAATATAATCTTGAGTAAGGATTGCTTTGATTACCTTGACCCTTTCAGGCAAAGGCTCCGGATATTCATCTTGCTCAAGATTTTCTTCATGTCTTTCTTCCTTGTCCTCTACGCTGAAGAGATGCTGGCTTCCATATTCTTTGAAGTTACTACCGATGGTATGATACGTAACAAAGTGAAGATTCAATGAATCTTCATCTGCTATCATGCTTTCAATGCTTTCTTCATCAGTATCATAGATGGCCTGCATTGTGTTGTGTAACCAGCTCCAAAAATAGAAGATAAGAGATATCAACACCTTAGAAATAAGCCACTTCGAGGGGGAAACCTCCAATACATTACATAAATGAACAACTCTTGGATGATCCAATTTACAAAACCTCCTTTCTATATATGGGAGTCCATGGGGCCATAATGTAATCCTAGTGGGCCACAATGTAATCCTAGCCGACCTAACAATAATAATTTAAGGGCATAATAATAATAAAATGGGGGTTACAAGGGTACAATAATAACAATAAGGGGGTTACACTAACAACTATAAGGGACTATACTAGTAATATAGGGACCTAACATGCCCCTCTCCTTCAAAAAAGTGTTGTCCTCAACACTTGAGTAGCTCTGGGTGCTTCTATATAAAATTCTTATCCTCCCATGTAGAATCTTCAGTGGGTAAGTTCTTCCACTTGATGAGATACTCTGAAATTGATCGATTCAGTAGCTGTCAAGATCTTGTTTCCGTGACTGCTTCAGGTTCCAATATGATTTTTCCTTCCTCATCGAGTTCTAGAAATATTGTTTGAACTGGAAGATTTTCACTTATAACCTTCTTAAGCATGAAACATGGAAAACTGGATGTACTCGCGAAGAAGCAGGAAGCTCCAATTTGTATGCCATAGTACCAATCTTTTGCAACACCTTGTAAGGACCATAGTACTTTGGCGATAATTTATTATCCTTCTTGCTTGCTTGAGGGACATTTGTTTGTATGGTTGTAGTCGTAAAAATACCCAATCTCCTACATCAAAACTTCTCTCGCTACGATGTTGATCTGCCTGTTGTTTCATTCGATTTTGTGCCAAATTCAGGTTATCCTTTAAGAGTTGGAGAACTTCTTGCTGATGCTCGATGTGATCTTCCACTGCTTGAACCTTCGAATTTTTCCTTAAAGATGATGTGATCGATGGTGGATGATATCCATAAAGTGCCATAAATGGGGTCATTTTTGTTGCAGTATGGAAGGAAGTGTTATACCACCATTCAGTGAGAGGTAACCACTTAACCCATTGTGTTTGTTTATCAGATACAAAACAACGAAGATATCCTTCCAAACATTTATTTACTATCTCAGTTTGACCATCAGATTGAGGATGATAAGATTAGCTATGAGCTAATTGAGTACCCAAACAAGAAAATAACTCCGTCCAAAAATTTCCAGTAAAAATGGGATCTCTGTCGCTCACAATAACCCTTGGGCTTCCATGTAGCTTTTGAATTGTGTCCATAAATGTAGTAGCAACTGTATTTGCTTTAAATGGATGAGATAATGCACAAAAGTGTGCATACTTGGTAAGTCTATCAACTACCACCATGATGACACTCTTTCCTTCAGACTTAGGTAAACCTGTGATAAAATCCATTGAAATCTCCTCCCAACGTTGACTTGGAATGGATAAAGGTTGTAGAAGTCTCGGGGTCTTAATTGTTTCCACTTTATTCTGCTGGAAAACCAAACATTCGGCCACAAAATTTTGAATATCAGATTTAAGGCCATCCCAACAAAATTCTTTCTTCACCCTGTGGTAATTTTTTAAAAATCCTGAGTGTCCTCCTAAAGGAGAAGTGTGCAATTCCAGAAGAATCTTTTGTTTTAGTTGGGAATTCTTACAAAGATATAAACGATCTTTGTACCATAAGGAATCTTTTTTCCAGCTAAATGTATTGAATGTACTAGGATCTTGCTGCAACTTTTGAATGAGTGTCCATACATCTTTGTCCTTCTTCCATTCATCTCTTGCTTCGGTTATCCAATCTGGTTGGATAATAGAAATGGCACAAAGCAATGCTTCCACCTCTTCATTCTTTCTTGAGAGTGCATCTGCAACAACATTAAGCTTTCCTTTTTGTAGATTATTTCAAAGTCATAACCCAACATCTTTGTGACCCATTTTTGTTGCTCTTCTGACGATAGTCTTTGTTCCAAAAAGTGTTTAAGACTATCATGATCGCTTTTTACCTTGAAGTGTCTTCCCATTAGGTAAGTTCGCCATTTCTTTAGTGCATGCAATATTGCTAACATTTCCTTCTCATAAATAGGTTTCTGTAAATACTTTCCTTTGATTGGACGACTTTCAAAAGCAATGGGTCTTCCTTCCCGCATTAAAACTGCACCAATTCCATTTCCTGAGGCATCACATTCCACAATAAAGGTTTTTGTGAAGTCTGGCGTAGCTAAGACCGGTGCTAGGCACATTGCCTCTTTAAGATGTTCAAAGGCCTTAGTTGCTTCAGGAGTCCATGAAAATGCATCTTTCTTCAATAATGTTGTTAGAGGTGTTACTATTCTCCCATAATTCTTAACAAACTTGCGATAATACCCTGTTAACCCAAGAAATCCTCGCAACTTCTTTATGGTTGTGGGGACTTTCCATTCCTTAATGGCTTTAATTTTGTTAGGTTCTACTTTAACACCCTCATGAGATACAATATGACCCAGATATTCCACCTCTTGTACTCCAAAGAAACATTTGGATTTTTTGCATATAATTGTTTCTCCTGCAATAGTTTGAGCACCCTGTCAACATGTTCAACATGATCCTTCCAAGACCCGCTATAGATTAGTATATCATCAAAAAATACTAGCACAAATTTTCTAAGGAAGGGTTTGAAAATGGAATTCATCAACCCTTGAAATGTAGAAGGTGCATTGGTAAGGCCAAAAGGCATGACCAAAAATTCATAATGACCTCATGAGTTCGAAATGTTGTTTTTGGAATATCTTCAGTCTTCATTCTAATTTGATGATATCCTGAACGAAGATCCAACTTGGTAAAATAAATTGTTCCATGTAATTCATCCAATAATTCATCAATCACAGGAATGGGAAATTTGTCTTTAATGGTGAGCTTATTGAGCTCCCTATAATCCGGACACATTCGCCATGATCCATCCTTCTTGTGTACCAATACTACAGAAGCAGAGAAAGAACTTTGACTAGGTTGAATTATACCCGCCTCTAACATTTCTGCAATCATACGTTCAATTTCGCTCTTTTGGAAGTAAGGATATCTATAAGGCCTGATGTTTGGATGAACAATTCCTGGAATCAAATGAATAGCATGATCATGATCACGAATAGGTGGGAGTCCTTTGGGAGTTTCAAACAGCTTGGAATGATTGTCTAAGACTTGTTGGAGATCTGCAGAAATAGATGATTTTGATGTCGGAACTTCTAGAGAGCATAATTGTGCAATTACGCCTCGTTGTTATTTCTTTAGAAGCTTTGTCATGACATTAGAGCTTATTATCCTGCCTGGCTTCCCTTCAATACCCCGTAATTCGACTTCCTTTCCTTCTGAAAAAAATTTCAAGAAAAGTTCTTGAAAATTAAAAGCTACTGTCCCCAAAGATTGTAACCATTGTACTCCTAGTACAACATCAGCACCTCCCATAGGAATGGAAAGCATTGAACTAGTCAATACATATTCCCCCATGGTTAGCTTGATATTATGGCATTTTCCAGAGAAATTTATAGTTCCTCCATTTGCAACCGTCACTTGACATTCTGGTGCTGGGTATAGGAAACAATTTAATTCCTTGGCTACCTTATAATGAATAAAATTATGGGTGCTACCTGAATCAATCAACACTATTACCCTTTTCTTCTTTATATGTCCTTCTATCTTGAGAGTTTGAGGAGTGGTAATTCCTGCCAGTGAATTACATGATATGGTCAGATTTATTTCTTCCTCTTCTATGGCTGGTTCCTGGTGTATATCCTCTTTTTGTTCATTTTCTTCTTCTTCTTCACAATCTATGTAAAATAATTTCTTTTCAGCACACTTATGACCTTTAGTGTATTTTCTATCACAACTGTAGCAAAGCCCTTTTGCTCTTTTTTCTTCCAATTGTTGTGGTGTCACCCTTGTAGGTTGTGGAAATCTAGGCGTAGCAACACTTCCTTCTTTATAGAATTGAGTGGTAGGCTTCCTTGTCGCCATAATTTTACATTCAACTTTTCTTGCCAACCTGAATGCCTTCTCCAATGAATCAGGTTCCAAAACGCGAACTTCATGTTGGATGTTATCCTTTAAAGCGCCTAGGAAGAGATCAATCCTGTGTTCCTCTGTAAGATCAGTTACCCTTATATTCAATTTTTGGAAGTCCTCAATGTGCTGCCCCACTAAACCCTTTTGTTTGAGATTTATCAATTGGCTAAAGAAGGTGTTTCTCTTTGTATCCTCATAATGTGCTATCATTTCTTCTGTAAAAATTGACCAAGTGACAATTTTTTTACGTGAGCAAAGCCATCGATACCATACAAATGTATTTTGTTCTAAATGTAAAGTTGCAATGCGTACCTTTTGTGTGTTTTGCACATTATGGAGATCAAAATATTGCTCCATCTGTAGTATCCATGTTACAGGATCCTTCCCATCAAACTTCCTCATATCCATTTTTGGACTATGGTGGTTCTTCCCACCAACATTAGAGTTTATGAAATCACGATTAACATTTATTTTGTTCTCATCATGAGGTTCTTCTACTATCTTTTCACCATTAGGAAACATTTCTTGTATCAACTTGGTCAAACCTTCGATGTCTACTTTTAGATCATTCTTCATGTTTTTCATGTTGTTTTCCATGTTGTCTTTCATTTCATCCATCTTAGCTTCCATGCCAGCTTCCATTCCATCCATCTTAGCTTCCACGCCTTTCTTCAAAACTTCCATTTCATCTTTTGTTTCTCTTTGTGAGAGTGAAATTTGTTGCACTTGCTCTTGTAATTTTTATAGATCATGTTGCAATTCTTCATCTTCATGAGTCATAGTAGACCTTTCTGAAGGCTTAATGGGTGTTGAATTATTTTTACGGGGCATATTTTAGAACCAATATACTGATATCTATTCTACAATATGCCCTTGGAATCAATTCAAATTGATTCTTCAAACAAGACTTATGCAATTCGGAAAAAAAATACACACCTTTTTCTTGCTTTTGAGGAGCTCAATATTGAAATTGGATTATCTCTTTGATTGCAAGACTTCAATATCTAAATTTCGGTACCGACGTATCCCTCTGAATTATATTTCGAATGCCACAGGTCTGACCTGATTTGGATTCTCCAAGAAAATGTTGTGTCCAATATCCCACAATGACCTAATTATGGACTGGTTTAGTAGAACGAATTTGTACGACTTGGAATGTGTCACTGTTTCGTCCTTTGTCTCTAAAATTGATATCCAAGAAAATAAAGTCCATTTACTTGTGACCAATTTTTATGGCACTCCAATCCGATTCCCAGAGAGAGAGTTATTGAACTTTTCCCACGATCACCTCTTTGAGATGAAATTCAGGAGCCTGAGAAAGCACTACCTTCCACAGATCATATCTCCAAAAATATTGGGAACCAAGCTCTGAAATTTTTTCACGAATTTCCTTAGGACTTTAGCTTCGTACCATAGGAATTTTGGATTCTGAACCTTCGTAGAAAACAAGTTATAGCGAAAATGCCACGATGACCTGTTTAGGAGCCTGGAAAACGACCTAACTTCCACAGATCATATCTCCGAAAATATTGCGAACCAAGCTCTGCAATTTTTAGAAAACCTTCCTCCAGATTTTGGCTTCGCACCCTAAAAATTTCAGGTTTTGAAACTTCGTAGAAAAAACGTTATAGCGAAAATGCCACGATGAC
Organism: Pinus albicaulis; assembly: GCA_034641835.2. NCBI lineage: Eukaryota > Viridiplantae > Streptophyta > Pinopsida > Pinales > Pinaceae > Pinus > Pinus albicaulis. Next base: position 89,564,729 of record MU968411.1, read on the forward strand.
CTGTTTGGAGCAGCGAAACCCTAGAATCCAAAGCCTCTGATACCAAATGTTGTGTAACCAACTCCAAAAATTGAAGAAAAGAGATATCAACGCCTTAGAAATAAGCCACTTCGAGGGGGAAACATCCAGTACATTACATAAATGAACAATTCTTGGATGATCCAATTTACAAAACCTCCTTTCTATATATATGAGTCCATGGGGCCATAATGTAATCCTAGCCGACCTAACAATAATAATTTAAGGGCACAATAATAATAAAATGGGGGTTACAAGGGTACAATAATAACAATAAGGGGGTTACACTAACAACAATAAGGGACTATACTAGTAATATAGGGACCTAACACATTGGCTCATCATTTTCTTGAAGTTGATGGTCGTGATCTTCCTCCCATGAAACTACTGATGATAGCCCTGCAAGCTCAGTTTCCCTTTGGAAAAAGTCATCATCAGATAGGTCAACATCAGAGAAAGCATAATTATAAGCATTTTCACCCATCAAGTCTTCAGGATTCTCAGCAAGTTTTTCTTCAAAATAGTCTGCAAGTTCATTTTTTGATTCAAGCTCTGGTTCATCATACATGCTTGGCATGTGGCTTCTGTCTTGCAGTGATCCGGTTTTTCTTTCTTGATGACAAGGAGCAGGTCTTTTCCAATCATCATTTCTGGTTTCAGCCTCATATTCTTCCTTTTCTGTGTTCAGCAGGGTATTGACAGTCTCTACCAATCTTTCCAGCTTGTTTTCTAAAGAGATCTACCTTATTTGCTCCGCTCGGTCTTTCTTTGCAGCTTTTAACCTTTCCTCTTTGCACTTTATGTTGAATTCGACAGTAATTTCCATGCTCTGCATTTCCTCCAGGTTCGAAGGCTCTCTTTCTCTTATATGGAATTCCACCTCGGGGTCAAAAGAACTCGGATAGTGCAATAGAGCCCATCCTAGAGGTGGTTTTATATCGGAAGGTATTGCATGATATACCTTATTGAACCTGGCTGAAAATTCTTGTACTGTCTCTCCTGGCTTCCTTTTCAAATTTTGATACTCTCTTAGGATGAGGAGAGCATTCTTAGGGGCTGCCCATCTATCAAGGAAGACTTGAGAAAATTGGTGAAAGCTGAAAATTCTTGCCACTAGAAGGCCTTTGAACCAACTCTTAACATTTCCTTGTAAAGACAAGGCAAACATTATAATGCACACATCATCTTCTTCTATTTCATAAAATTAAAGTAAATCCTCAAGGTTTTGAACATGTTCTTCAACAATGGCCCTTTTATTTTCTCCATCAAAAAGAGGTAGCTGGTTTATAAGTTCTGAAGGAAGGGGTTGGAAAATAAGAGGTAAAACCAGAGGCTTATATCTTTCTATGACCTTTGTAGGTGTAGGTGGTATAACAATGGGTTCATGGCTGCTTGAAGTTTCTTCAGGAGTGGGAGATATAACATGAGCCTCTTGTTCCACCAGGTTCTTCACAGGAGTATAGTTCTGCTCATGGTCTGAAGACTGAGGCTTGAGATCTTTCCCATATTCAGTGTGGGTCTCATCCTTGTACACTTGATCAGGCTTAAAGTAGGACAAAACATAGTGGTAGACAAAAAAAATGAATTCTTTACACCAAATCCAACCCATGTGTTCTACCCTTCTATGAGGTTTGGCCATATTTGAGGTTCTTCCTCTAGTGGAGTCTTTGAGAGTTATGGAGTGTGGAGTCACCAGGTGGATGAATTTGACTGTTTGGAGCAGGTTGTTGACCACCATCAGCAATAAGATACCAATCTAACCAGACATCTTGGGTCTTTTGAGTGCTTAAGAGTGTGTAAGATAAATGCACTCAATTCCCCAGTGGAGTCGCCATTATGTTGGAGTTCCCATGTTTTGGCCAGATTAGCAAGACCAAAAGATGCGAAAACATCAGAACCACTTTCAGACCTCAGGATCTAGCCCTCTTGGGTCCAGAGAGGGATCTCTCTATATTAGGCAAGGTTTATGTCTTTGAAGCTCAAAGTTTAGGATGTTAGGCTAGTTATAGGCATAGGGTTTGTTTGTTTGATTGTTTGTTTGGTTGCTGGTCATCAGGAAAGAAGGGTTCAAAGTAAGACAAGGATGAGCAAAGAGGATTAAGGTAGAGGTGAAGTATTCCAGGGAACATTCAAAACCATTGGGCAATGGATTTAGGAAAGGGTTTACATGCTATTCAATGTGCAAGCTTTTAGCTGGGCTAGTCATCTAAAACATTGGATCTTAAAAATGATAGTGTGGTATGGAATGGTAAGGGAGGAGGAAGAAATAAAGATTTATAACACAAATTTAAAGACCTGAAATCAGAGAGAGACTTTGAACTCTCAATGCTTCGGTCTCTAGCTTGAGGGATCTTACAAAGGTTCAATCGATTGAAAAGGATCCTAGTGAGATAAGAACAGGGTTCTAGACCTCCCAGTGTTCCCAATTATTTCAATTAAATCCTAACAAGAACATCAAGAACTGATTCATTTAATTTATACATCAGCTAGCAGGAAATAACATCCACGACACTGGTTAAACCAACTGAAATCACCTCTTAGATAACACATTTGGTAGAAAACATTGAAGGCAAGGAGAGCAGAAACATAGGGTACCTAAGAAGGGTAAATACTATGCCACATTTCTGATGCGAGCCAGTAGAACTGAAATGACACTGAATGCAAGTTAAACACAAATATAGAGATAGAAAAACATCACTACTGCTTTAGATCAGGATCCAAAGAAATGTGCTTGTCATATTAAAAAGAAACACCAGTCAAGTACAACATTGCCAATAGCTGGATACTCAGTCAAAAAACATCTTCCTCAGCCTATCTTACAACTTTACATAGAGATTACGTCTCAGAAGAAACAGCTTGCAATTCTCTGATAACTGATCAACAACCTTACAATGAGATTCTCCATGAATTTTATAACTGAAGAGAGTGGAGGAGGTAGGTGAAAAGCTAAATGAAGCATTAAACTCAGAAAATAAAGAGGGCCGAAGCCCATTCTGTTTAAACCCTGTGCATTTATCACTGGCACTCTTTTGGATGCAAGAGTGGTCTTCTTCAGGCTTCCATTTACTCCAGGCATGTCTCTGATGTGCTCTGCTGCAACATTCTGTAGTACTTCTGGTGAATAAACAAAGAGGTAAATAAATGATGCTAGGGTCTGCCATACTGTGAATCAAATGTTCTGATAGCATAGGGCTATTGTCAGGGCGGAAATATTCTTAGGAACACGACATAGAATAAAAGCAATATGGGTACTGTGTCCTTTTATGGAAGAACGTTCTGCTGGTACAGAAACCCTGATAGTATGGTTTTATATGCATTGGACCTTCTGAGTGATCCACGGGGTCTTTGATTCTGGTACCTTTCCTTTGAATAATTGGATTAAGGCTTATAATTTGCAATTACAGGCCTTAAACGCTCTATTTTTCTACTGATACTCTTTTCCGCTTTCTCGATTTCCTCTGACTGCGAAATCTGTGCTTTAATGGTGCCGGAGAGGTTTTGCAGAGCTTGAATTCTGTCCTTCGATGAAATTTATGTCACAGACACCTTTCCGGACATTTCGCTGTAATATCAGGCTCTAAATTCAGCTTCATATGCGCATTGTACCACCACAACAGTGAATATGAATCATGACGGTTTTTTGCCGCCTGTAACCCTGCAAAACATGAAAAAACGTTAAGAAAAACATGGATGGGGAGGGTGGAATGGATGACTGCAAAGAATGGTGACGTGGTATGATGAATGCAGAGGATTTCGTGGAAGAACACGGTGGATCAGCGGGATATGCTCTGGAGGTCGGTGAGGTGGAAAATTTTAACATAAAACATTAAAATGTGACCCTTGAACGAATTATAAAGGGGGATGGACGAAAAAGCGATGAACACATGTGGAATAGGTGATGTGGTGGTACGGGGTTCATTGGAAGGTATGCGTTTAATCTGGGCCATCCAATCTCGGGAGGATATCGACGGCTGAAAATGCATCGGAGGACGATGGATGGCGGGCCAGGGGTACAGATGCCTCCGATTAATTTCCGCGCATCTTCGGGGTGCGATGGCTGTTGGATGGAGGGCTTCAGATCGGACGGTTTATATGCATATTGCACCAGATCAAATGCCGAACGATAACGGACGATGGGTGGGCGGTTTTCAAACAGTGTCGCTGCCATGCGTCGTGCGATGAATGGAATCGTTGGCCAAACAAAAATTACCGCCCATCTCCAAACGCGGTGCGATGGAAACTAGTGGTTTTCAGATATGCGCAGCTGCGGGGACCACCAGGCGAGACGTAACACAGACCATTGATCTACGGGTAAACGGATGGTGGAGATGCGATCTGAGCGGTGAAAGAAAGTGGGTGATGGGTGCTATGGGGAATGCGAAGACTGTTCGATCTACACAGATCAACGGTTCAAAATGTGCCCGATACATATTGGAGATGAGCGCTTATGCAGGCTGGCGCGTGGTTCTAGTGATAGGCCACATGGGGGGGAATACAGTTCTAGGGCTTACCCGAAAGGGCCTAAGACCTCATAAGGTGGAAAATGGATTTTGGCCCATTTTCATGAAATTTGAGGGCAGAAATAGGTAACGATAGAGGGAAAAAGGGGAAAATAGGCCAAACAAGGGGTGTGTGCAGGAGGTAAAGGGGATTTTGGGAATATTTAGGGAATCAGAGGGGAATTTGACAAGGGGAAAACAAAGGTTGAAAATGGATATTTTGCAGGGATACAAGGGATAAATGTAGGCCTTTTGGAGCACAATTTTCAGCAATCAGGGAGACTTTATAATGGAAATCACCAGAGGGGATTCATCAAAGGCAAAGGCACAGGATACTTCAAGGATGATGTGTTTTCAGGGGAAATGCATTCCTTGAAGGCTCAAAAACATTGTAGCACCTGTTTGCTTGTCAAAAATTTATAGGGGGCTAATAGTGGCTCCACATGGGGATGGCTTCTTCTTGAAGGAGTCAAGAACTCAGAAAATAAATCTTTGGCGTAGGCCAGATGCCTAGTACTTGACTCATTCTTTTCTTCTCTTGGATCATCTACCACAGATTGTGAAGACATCAAATCAGCAGAAAAACTCTCAAACAATCTTCCTACCCATCCTACAATCCTAAAAAAATTTCTTCTAGGGTGCATTTGAGCTAGCAGACTCTTTACATCATTTATTTTTATAAAAAATAAATAAATCTATTCTAAATCTACCCTTATCACTCCATGAGACCAGATTAGACTATTGGTCTCATATGTTTCTCTACCTAATCTGATATCTTCTGGGATTAGACTGTCCAGCAGATTTCTTCTCTATATTCTAAGACATAAATTGAAAACAGTCAAGCCAGGATTAGACTGTCTGACGTGATGGACTTTGCAGGAATTAAAAACAATTAACTACATGCTCACAGGCTGAGATTTATTTCAGACTTCCTACCTACCCTACTCTAACTGGAAATATCTGATGCTCTAGGTGATACAATAATGCCAATGCAGCTAGTCAAGCAATAGCAAAAAAGGGAAGAAGAACTGACTGCTCATCAGAGATAACAGTAGGATGCTCTGCATGTGGATCTTCAAAACTGAGGCCACCAACAGTGGTGACCAATTCTGATGTATTTGGCTCTTGTGCAAGATTAATGCTTGAGGGGCTGAGCCAATCAGGGCCTCCATGTATTCTGCCATAGGATCAACAAAAACATGATGGAAGCTTTTTTCTTCTAAGCCTCCCATGACTGGTAGGCTATCTACATCTTGGGAAATTTCAATCATTGCATCTGCAATGAGGCCTTTGTAATCACACTCCTCCTCTTCCTGGTTGGGAGTATTTGGTATATTGGCATCAACCAGAAATATCTCTTCTTCCACTAGATCAAGACAAAGATGTCTGTGGGAAAGAAGGCCTCCCTCATCTTTACTACAGCCTGAACTGGAAGGTTCATCACATATGGTAGGGATGTCCTCTTCTGAACTTGGCCAGTTATGCTGGAGTGGACTAGACTCTGTGAAAAAATTAATATAATCTTGAGTAAGGATTTCTTTGATTACCTTGACCCTTTCAGGCAAAGGCTCCGGATATTCATCTTGCTCAAGATTTTCTTCATGTCTTTCTTCCTTGTCCTCTACGCTGAAGAGATGCTAGCTTCCATCTTCTTTGAAGTTACTACTGATGGTCTGATACGTAACAAAGTGAATATTCAATGAATCTTCATCTGTTATCATGCTTTCAACGCTTTCTTCATCAGTATCATAGATGGCCTTCATTGGCTCATCATTTTCTTGAAGTTGATGGTCGTGATCTTCCTCCCATGAAACTACTGATGATAGCCCTGCAAGCTCAGTTTCCCTTTGGAAAAAGTCATCATCAGACAGGTCAACATCAAAGAAAGCATAATTATAAGCATTGTCACCCATCAAGTCTTCAGGATTCTCAGCAAGTTTTTCTTCAAAATAGTCTGCAAGTTCATTTTATGATTCAAGCTCTGGTTCATCATACATGCTTGGCATGTGGCTTCTGTCTTGCAGTGATCCGGTTTGTCTTTCTTGAGGACAAGGAGAAGGTATTTTCCAATCATCATTTTTGGTTTCAGCCTCCTATTCTTCCTTTTCTGTGTTCAGCAAGGTATTGGCAGTCTCTACCAATCTTTCCAGCTTGTTTTCTAGAGAGATCTGCCTTATTTTATCTTCTCGGTCTTTCTTTGCAGCTTTTAACCTTTCCTCTCTGCACTTTATGTTGAATTCGACAGTAATTTCCATGCTCTGCGTTTCCTCCAGGCTCGAAGGCTCTCTTTCTCTTATATGGAATTCCACCTCCGGGTCAAAAGAACTCGGATAATACAATAGAGCCCATCTTAGAGGTGGTTTTATATCGGAAGGTATTGCATGATATACCTTATTGAACCTAGCTGAAAATTCTTGTACTATCTCTCCTAGCTGCCTTTTCAAATTTTGATACTCTCCTAGGATGAGGAGAGCATTATTAGGGGCTGCCCATCTATCAAGGAAGACTTGAAAAAATTGGTGAAAGCTGAAAATGCTTGCCACTGGAAGGCCTTTGAACCAAATCTTAACATTTCCTTGTAAAGACAAGGTGAACATTCTAATGCACACATCATCTTCTTCTATTTCATACAATTCAAGTAAATCCTCAAGGTTTTGAACATGTTCTTCAGCAGTGGCCCTTTTATTTTCTCCATCAAAAAGAGGCAGCTGGTTTATAAGTTCTGAAGGAAGGGGTTGGAAAATAAGAGGTAAAACCAGAGGCTTATATATTTCTATGACCTTTTTAGGTGTAGGTGGTATAACAATGGGCTCATGGCTGCTTGAAGTTTCTTCAGGAGTGGGAGATATAACATGAGCCTCTTGTTCCACCAGGTTCTTCACAGAAGTATAGTTCTGCTCATGGTCTGAAGACTAAGGCTTGAGATCTTTCCCATATTCAGTGTGGGTCTCATCTTTGTACACTTCATCAAGCTTAAAGTAGGACAAAACATAGTGGTAGACAAAAACAATGAATTCTTTAAACCAAATCCAACCCATGTGTTATACCCTTCTATAAGGTCTGGCCATATTTAAGGTTCTTCCTCCAGTGGAGTCTTTGAGAGTTATGGAGTGTGGAGTCACCAAGTGGATGAATTTGACTGTTTGGAGCAGGCTGCTGTCCACCATCAGCAATAAGATACCAATCTAACCAGACATCTTGGGTCTTTTGGGTGTTTAAGAGTGTGTAAGATAAATGCACTCAATTCCCCAGTGGAGTCACCATTATGTTGGAGTTCCCATGTTTTGGCCAGATTAGCAAGACCAAAAGATGAGACAACATCAGAACCACTTTTAGACCTCAGGATCTAGCCCTCCTGGGTCCAGAGAGGGATCTCTTTATATTAGGCAAGGTTTATGTCTTTGAAGCTCAAAGTTTAGGATGTTAGGCTACTTATAGGCATAGGGTTTGTTTGTTTGATTGTTTGTTTGGTTGCTGGTCATCAGGAAAGAAGGGTTCAAAGTAAGACAAGGATGAGCAAAGAGGATTAAGGAAGATGTGAAGTATTCCAGGGAGCATTCAAAACCATTGGGCAATGGAGTCAAGAAAGGGTTTACATGCTATTCAATGTGCAGGCTTTTAGTTGGGCTAGTCATCTAAAACATTGGATCTTAAAAATGATAGTTTGGTATGGAATGGTAAGGGTGGAGGAAGCAAGAAAGATTTAGAACAAAAATTTAAAGACCTGAGATTAGAGAGAGAATTTGAACTCAATCTTAGAAAGGTTCAATCAATTGAAAAGGATCCTAGTGAGATAAGAACAGGGTTCTAGACCTCCCAGTGTTCCCAATTCTTTCAATTAAATCCTAACAAGAACATCTAAGAACTGATTCATTTAATTCATACATTAGCTAGCAGGTAATAACATGCACTACACTGGTTAAACCAACTGAAATCAACTCTTAGATAACAAATTTAGTAGAAAACATTGAAGGCAAGGAGAGCAGAAACATAGGGTACCTAACAAGGGTAAATCCTATGCCAGATTTTTGATGCGAGCCAGTAGAATTGAATGAAACGGAATGCAAGTTAAACACAAATACAGAGATAGAAAAACATCACCGCTGCTTTAGATCAGGATCCAAAGAAATGTGCTTGTCATATTAAAAAGAAACACCAGTCAAGTACAACATTGCTAATAGCTGGATACTCAGCCAGAAAACATCTTCCTTAGCCTATCTTACAACTTTACACAGAGACTACGTCTCAGAAGAAACAACTTTCAATTCTCTAATAACTGATCAACAACCTTACAATGAGCTTCTCCCTGAATTTTATAGCTAAAGAGAGCGGAGGAGGTAGGTGAAAATCTAAATGAAGCATTAAACTCAGAAAAGAAAGAGGGTCGAATTCCATTCTGTTTAAACCCTGTGCCTTTATCTCTGGCACTCTTTTGGATGCAAGAGTGATCTTCTTCAGGCTTCCATTTACTCCGGGCATGTATCTGACGTACTCTGCTGTAGCATTCTATAGTACTTCTGGTGAATAAAAAAAAAGGTAAATAAATAATGCTAGGGTCTGCCATACTATGAATCAAATGTTTTGATAGCATAGGGCTATTGTCAGGGCGGAAATATTCTCAGGAACACGGCATAGAATAAAAGAAATATGGGTACTGTGTCCTTTTATGGAAGAATGTTCTGCTGGTACGAAAACCCTGATAGTATGGTTTTTTGTGCATTGGACCTTCTGAGCGATCCACGGGGTCTTTGATTCTGGTACCTTGCCTTTAAATAATTGGATTAAGGCTTATAATTTGCAATTACAGGCCTTAAACGCTCTATTTTTCCATTGATACTCTTTGCCGCTTTCTCGATTTCCTCTAACTGCGAAATCTATGCTTTAATGGCACCGGAGATGTTTTGCAGAGCTTGAATTCTGTCCTTCGATGAAATTTATGTCGCAGACACCTTTTTGGACATTTCCCTGTAATATCAGGCTCTAAATTCAGCTTCTTCTGCGCACTGTACCTCCACAACAGTGAATATGAATCATGGCAGTTTTTCGCCGCCTGTAACCTTGCAAAACATAAAAAAAAGTTAAGAAAAACATGCATGGGGAGGGTGGCATGGATGACTGCAAAGAATGGCGATGTGGCATGATGAATGGAGAGGATTTCATCGAAGAACATGGTGGATCATCGGGATATGCTCTGGAGGCCGGCGAGGTGGAAAATTTTAACATAAAACATTAAAATGTGACCCTTGAACGAATTATAAAAGGGGATGGACGAAAAAGCGATGAACACACGTGGAATAGGTGATGTGGCGGTATGGGGTTAATTGGCAGGTATGCATTTAATCTGGGTCGTCCGATCTCGGGAGGAGATCGATGGCTGAAAATGCATCGGAGGGCGATAGATGGCGGGCCAGGGTTACGACTGCCTCTGATTAATTTCCGCGCATCTTCGGGGTGCGATGGTCGTTGGATGGAGGGCTTCAGATCAGATGGTTTATATGCATATCACGCCAGATCAAATGTCGAACAATAACGGGCGATGGGTGGGTGGTTTTCAAACAGTGTCGCTGCCACGCGTCGTGCGATGAATGGAATCGCTGGCCAAACGAAAATTACTGCCCTTCTCCAAACACGGTGCGATGGAAACCTATGATTTTCAGATATGCGCGACTGCGGGGACAACCAGGTGAGACGTAACGTGGACCGTTGATCTACGGGTAAACAGATGGTGGAGATGCAATATGAGCGGTGAAAGAAAGTGGGTGATGGGCACTATGGGGAATGCGAAGACCGTTCGATCTACATAGATCGAAAATTCAAAATGCACCTGATACATATTGGAGATGAGTGCTTATTCAGGCTGGCAGGTGGTTCTAGCGCCAGGCCACATAGGGGGAAATACGGTTCTGGGGCTTAGCCGAAGGGGGCTAAGACCTCATAAGGTGGAAAATGGATTTTGGCCCATTTTAATGAAATTTGAGGGCAGAAATAGGTAACGATAGAGGGAAAAAGGGGAAAATAGGCCAAACAAGGTGTGTGTGCAGGAGGTAAAGGGGATTTTGGGAAGATTTATGGAATCAAAGGGGAATTTGACAAGGGGAAAAGAAAGGTTGAAAAGGGATATTTTGCAGGGATACAAGGGATAAATGTAGGCCTTTTGGAGCACAATTTTCAGCAATCAGGGAGACTTTATAATGGAAATCAGCAGAGGGGATTCATCAAAGGCAAAGGCATAGGAGACTTCAAGGATGATGTGTTTTCAGGGGAAATGCATTCCTTGAAGGCTCAAAAACATTTTAGCCCCTATTTGCTTGTCAAAAATTTATAGGGGGCTAACAACATCCACTTGGAAGTCGACAGCCTAAATTTCAAAGACTTTATTCTCTAAAATTATCGGATTGATGTCCCCACCTCCAACGAGATCCACACTTGGATGAATCACAGGAGCGACACCCAACAAATTTCTTCCAAACTAGATCGCTTCCTCATTTCTAAAACTGTCACTCATGTGAGGGGGGGCATCTTCTCCACCATCCTTTCGGCTGATGGTTCAGATCATTGGCCCATACAATTGCAATGGGAGAGACTAGGCATAGGCCTCCGCAAACCATTTTGCTTTGAAAATTTTTGGTTACCCCATCTAGGATTCAAATAGATGGTAGTCGAACGGTGGCGCAACATCACCCCCCATGAAGGTTCTCGCATGTACAAATTTCAGCAGAAACTCAAGAACATCAAGGCCAGATTAAAGCATTGGAACCAACACACCTTTGGCAACATTTTGAGAAGCCAGAGAGATCTGGAAGCAAGAATGGCTGACCTTCAATAGACACTCATAACGACTGGCCGCGCCTAGGAGCTAGACAGACAGGAGAAGCAACTCAAGAACAAAATCGAGGAATGAGAAGTGCAGGAGGAGATTCTATCGAAACATAAATATAGAATCCTATGGCTCAAATAAGGAGAAAAGAACATGAAATTATTCCATCGATCCACCATTCGAAGGAGAATTGTCAATTGAATCTCCATCTTTAAAAATGATCAAGGTAAAAATTTGGAAACGCACGAGGAGATTGAGCAAGAGCTTCTCAATCACTTCTAGGAGACTCTAACGGAGCCTCATTTGGACCCCCAGGAAGTCATCAACCACATCACTCAGCGCATCCTTTCCACGATCATGATGGAACACAACCAAATTCTGCTTAGACCAGTTCAAATGTAGGAAGTGGATCAAGCTATGGCTCAACTCAAGGCCGGGAAGGCCCCTGGTTCGGACGACTTCACCACTAACTTCTTCCACTTTTTCTAGGAAGAACTCAAGACAGAGATTTGGGAAATGGTCAAGGAATCCAAATTGATGCATTGGATACTCCTAGCTCTAAATTCCACCTTCATCACTCTCATTCCCAAGGAGGAGCAGGCGACAACTCCCAGCAAATACAAACCAATAGCCCTCTACAATGTATTATATAAGTTAGTCTCCAAGGTGATCGCCAACCGCCTAAAGCCTTTGCTGCCCCTTCTCATATCTTTGGAGAAAACTGGCTACTTCGAAGGAAGACACATTCTCGATGGCATCATTCTCACCCGTGAGGTTTCACATTCATTAAGGACCTTCAAGATTCCAGGTATGATCCTAAAGATCGACATTTCTAAGACCTTCGACAAACTCAGTTGGGATTACATTCAACAAATGATTTTAGCCTTTGGATTCAATCAAACATGGATACGATGGATTATGAGCCTCATCACTTCCCTGATATATTCCATTCTTCTCAACGGATCCCCCTTTGTGCCCTTCTCTCCATCCAGATGAATTCGTCAAGGGGATCCTCTGTCTCCCTTTCTCTTCATCCTGATGGTGGAAGGTTTAAGCAGGCTCATAAAATTCCATGTCAGACCGAGATCCATTAAAGGGATCTTCCTTCACCATCGCCTTGCCATTACCCACCAACAATTTGTTGATGACAACATGCTCTTCAGTCACCCCTCTATGAAGGAAGCCAAATCCTATAAGGAAATTCTGGACTGCTTCTCCCTTGTGGTTGGAACTTCCATCAATAATACAAAGTCCCAGTTCTTCTTCTTCAATACCCCTCTCCTCACTCAACAAAAAATTTCTCACATTTTGGGATACTCAATTTCCTCTCTTCCTTCTAAGTATATGGGTGCTCCCCTCACTGATTCTACCATTAAACATGCATCTTGGAAAGAGTTTCTTGACAGACTAGAGCCCCGCCTTTCCATTTGGAACCATCGTGCCCTCAATCTAGCTGGTCGAATTATCGTGTTTAAATCTGTTCTCCAATCCATGCCTCTGTATCTTTTTTCTATGCTCGCTACTCCTAAATGCGTGCTCAAAGCCATCAGAATTATTCAGCGCAATTTCCTCTGGGAAGCAATAAGGACAAGAGGAAATGGGCGTTGGTCAATTGGAAAGATATATGCGCCCAAAAAATATCAGGTGGGCTAGGCCTGAGAGATCCTCAGCATAGTAATGAAGTCATGGGAGCTAAAATCTGGTGGTAGTGGATCTCAAATCCAGAGATCCCTTGGGTGCAGATTTGGATCTCCAAATACATTGATAATTGGCCAATCAAAGATCTCATTTGATTTTATGTTGAGAAGGATGGGTCTCTCATCTGGAAGGTAGCTAAGGAGCACCGGGCTCTAGTAAGAGACCATAGTTTTAGGGAAGTGAGGTCAAGAAACCAGGCCAATTTCTGGAATGATTCCTGGCAAAAAATTCCCAAAATGACCACACTCTTCCCTAACTCAGAATGGCAGGGCATCCTAGTGCACCAAAATCAACCTCGAATCAATTTATTTTTGGATTCATAGAGAAACATGCAGATCTCTCCCCAATTTTTCCAGTGGCTCTCAGCAGATCAACTCCAGGAGCAGCACAAACTTCATCTCACGAACGACATCAAGCAAGAGCTAGCCAAATTAAGAATATTCCTGGAAGACGGGGATGACATAATTCGGTGGGGTTACACCTCAATGTGGACCTTCTCTATCAATGAAGCCTATTGATTTCTCCTCCCCAAGCTCCCTGATCAACAATACATCATGTGGGAGAAAATATGGCATCCCAGAATATGGCCTAATATTTCTACTTTCCTATGGCTCCTCAGCAAACGACGTATCCTTACTTGGGATAATATTTTCAGGAAGGGGTTTGAAGCCGCTCCCAATGCCCCAATTGTGGAAATAAGGAAGAAACCAATGAACATATTCAACGAGTGCACCTTAGCCATTAATATTTGGGACAAGGCAGTGCAGTTGAGTAGGCGATCAAATAGAATTGCAAGGAACATACTCAACACCATCCGGTTTTGGCCTACCACTCCTTACCTTTGTGACATTCTCAATGCCATTTGGACCATCCTCCCCTGGCATATTCTCTAGACTATCTGGAAAGAATGAAACCATAGAATATTCAGGGATATGAGCACTCCCCCTGACATCCTTTGGAACTCCATCTGTAGAAATCTACAAGAAACCTTGGCCCTCCATCGCTAGTAGGACTCTGATCTCCCCACTCATCCAGGGGAGAAACTCATTTGGGCCAATTGGAATCTCACGCTCCACTCTTTCCCAATCTCAGAGCCCCCTTCATACCATTCCCCCAGCTCCCCCTGTTCTTGGTCTCCTCCTTCACCTGGGCTCTTTAAGATCAATTTTCATGGGGCGTCCAAAGGTAACTCGGGAGATGCTGGTTTTGGTGGATTCTTCAGAAATTCAGATGGTAATGTGCTTATGATCTTCTTTGGTTCTTTAGGGTGGGACACCAAAACCTCTGCAGAGCTTGAGATCATGTTCCAAGAGCTCATACTGGATCAGGAAAACAATTTCTTCCCCTTGGAAATCGAAGGCAACTCCCAAATCATTATTGAAATGGCCAGACGCCTTCAAGCTGGGTCATCATCCACAAAGTTGTCCATGAGCTGGCGCCTGGCAACACGCATCACACTCCTGAAATAATGGATTCACAACCACTCAGTAGTCGACTTCAAGCACAATAGAAGAATGACCAGGAAGGTTGTTGATCTATTAGCCAACAAGGGAGTTTTACAAAATTCTCCTCTCAGCTCTAGCACTCTCTCTACCCTATATGTTGAATCACTCAAACATGAATGCACTCTACTGGTTCACAAAGATCTGCTACCCTCGGATGTGGATGCATGCAAGTGATTTTGCGCGCCACAGGGAAGTCATGTGGAGGGACACTTGGCTGCTCCACGTGACCACATATGGAGAAAAGAACCATGTTAAATGCTAGCGTGAGGGAGTCATTAACTTGACCTCCACCACCTTCATCTTGACATACCAGCTCTGCAACCCATTAAGCCTCTCACCTCAGTTCATTCATCCTCACTTTGACCCTCCCTCTTGCTCTTGGTGCATTTGTATGTCAATTTCCCTCCGCCTCTGGTGCATGGTCCTCATTCGTCTAGCCTCAGCCTTCCCTCCAGAAGATTTTATTCTCTTGTTTTCTCCACAGCTCCATCTTGGTCCTGTGACTCTGCTCCTTGGACAATTATGCCTTGGCACCACAAAATGAGGTGCAAAAGGGCAGGGGGGCATGGGCATCCTTCCCGACCTCCACTATCGCTCTCCCAAGGCCATGGCCTAAAAATTTTTGTCGGATGGGATGAGCTAGATAGGACTCCCCCTATCAACTTGACTGCCTAGCTCTCTCTACAGCTACTTTCTCCTACTATGACACCTTCTAGCTCCCACAGCAAGAAGAGGCCGCGTAAATCCACCATCACTCCCAAGCTTGCTTTCATCCCCTACAAGATGAAGGCTCTCCCGATGCAAAGCGCCCCCAGCAACAGCAAGGATTCCAGCGAAGGTAACAACTCAGATCATGAGGCTGAAAACAAGATGGAACACTCTGGTCTGCAAGCTGCCTCCTCAGCAAAGCTCGACTCTCCAACTTTTCCACGTCCCCAATATTTGCGCCACGCGTTGAGCAAGGAGACTGATGATGGGTTCTACATTTGCAGAATTGAGGAAGAAGTTCCTACCTATGGCAAAAGGAATGCAGGTTGACCTTAGTTCCAGTTTTTTAATTCTCTCTAGTATGCTCATGTTTTGGAATTGTCTACTCTTTGACTCATGTTATCTTCTGTTAACTAATTCTGCCAGTTTCCCTCTTTCGGTAGTAGTCCCTTTCTACTTTTTAAGGACTGGTTTCCCCACCCGGGGAAGTCCAAATTCTGATGGAAAACTTTGAAACTTCCCTCTGGATTGGACTCGTCAAATCCACAGGAAGAGACCTGTAATTTTTTGTTCTATATGATATAATAGAAGTAGTTTAACTTAAAAAAAAAACCATATATATCTATTGATTTTCGTTTATATAGATGAAATCCAAAAATTGCATAGAATTATCCTCCTTCAGCACACCCTCTCCAAGAATGTTCACTATTTGAATGGTTGAAACACGAAATCTACCAATAATAATCCCTTTTGACTGCATCACCTCTCAATATTTGCCTTTCTCATTGTAATAATTAACATGTGTGGATGAAATTAGATCCAATTCAACTTCATGAAGAAAACCAACCTTGCATATATGGCTAGGTTGAATTGCATAATTACCCAATTAACCCAGTCATTATCATCCTCCTTAACATCAGTCCATGCCACCTCCTTTATTGCACATAAAACTCAATCCCTCTCCACTCCTTCAACCAGGATGAAAAGAATTCAATTTCAATAGAAAGAATCAACGAGATGAAGAAACTCGAGTAAGTTGCAATCCCTGTATCCTCTTTGACTATTCATGTGACTCAACCCACTCAGCTCCCCCTCTTCTCCTTCAACCGGGATAAAAGGCTTCAATTTCAATAGGAAGAACAGGCGGGAAAGTTGTAGTCCATGCATCCTCCTTGGATTCACTTGTAACTCACCCCCCTTAGCTCCTTCAACCTGGATTAAAAGACTTAAATAGGAAGAAATGGTGGGATCAAGAGCCTCCTGCAAACTGCAACAAGAATAAATGGAGGGATCAAACTGCACCATTCAAAACAACCATATAACAAGATTTTCTCCCATGGGGTATAAAAAAAAAATTGTTGAAGAATTTGTTCCATATTTGAAATTTTAATAGATGAGAAGCTCAATGATATATAGACAAGTTAACTGTTCTTTGTAATAAATTAGAGGTTTGTAATGAACATTGAAAATATGACGTTTGAGCTTAAATATATTAAAGGAGAAAAGGACATACATGTTGTGCATCTACAACACAAAACCACCTACATATTGAATGGTAAGTCCTCCATTCAAATAAGAGGAAAATATCACCAAATTTTCTTTGATCATAACCTAAGAGGAAATAAATTTTAAAGGAAAACCAATCCAAACCTAGCTAAGCTAATAAAAGAAGGGCCTAAAATTTTGGGAGTAGATTTAAGGCTTATGCACCATGTTCATTAAATATGGATAGATGAGAGATTTTATGATACTTGTCAAATTGAATACAATATTCTTAAAGACACATCTAAAAAAATTGGATATGTACAACATCACCTCAATGCACTAAAATATACCCAAAATGTTAATGACACGCACCTAAGGAAATAATTTGTTCCAAAACTAGTAGAAGTGCTATAAAAAAAGGTTTTCATGAGAGATCCAATCAGATAAAATTGGTTGAAAAGATATAGGAGAAATGATGAGGGAAAAAATGAAATCCAAATAAGATACACCAACACAATATCATTTTATCCCTAAACTACTCAACCCTAGCAATCTCTCGGTGCATATAAATTTTTTACATTGGCTTGTATTTACTACTTCAATCAATTGTAAAGGGAGGAAATTTACTCACTGATAAAAATCGGGCCCTTTAAATCTAAACCAAAGGGGAAGGCGCAAGGTTTTATCCTATGTACACCTAGCCCTGCACTCTATAGCAAGAGGAAACCCAAAAAAAATATGGAAATGAGAAATCAATGTAAGAAGAAAGGTCGAAATCCAATTAATTGCAATATATATGCCCAAAAATCACTTCCCACCATACCTCTGAGTCTTGTTGCCCCATGGGTGATCATAAATGATGGAGAATGACCATGATATCGGTAGTTGTTTCCTTATCTATTTGTAAGGAAAGTTCCCAACTAATGAATGAGTCTTGTGCCATTGGTATTGGGGCAAGCAAGTTATCTACCAAATATATTATGGAGGTGTGAGCCAAAATGTCCATTCTCCTCTAATACGAGCCATGTCATCGTTTTTTAAAGCTTGGTCTTCACAAATAGATCCGTCATGAGCATTACAGTGACCCATCAATATTTTTCTCAAAAAACCTCTAAATGATAAAAACACTAACTTTATAAAGGGTGCACCCTAATGCTACTCATGGTAATTTTTGGTCTTTCCTAATGATGTCCCCATTCATATTCAAGAGAACTAAAAATGAGTAATGATCTCATCCAAATCCCAGAGGTTTTTATTATCTTTACTTCGAACAAGGTCCTACAATTTGAGATTGAGTAATATATGTTTACTCCCAACTCGTACTGGCTCAAATAATAAGGGCAGATGGGAGAGTTGTCTCATGTCAAACTCTTTGAGTGAAAGCTCTATTAATTTCTTTTGCCAATAATACCACATGAGTGCACCTGAAAAATAGAATATTGAAAGGGCCTTCGAAAGGGGAATTTATAATCCAACACATCTCATTATGTTTCCTAGCAAGTGATTGAATTCAAAAATGAGGATGGTTTTTTTATATGACTGATGAGCTCGACACTCCTTAGTTGCGGCTCAAGATTCATCCCATATACCATGTTCGTACAGTGGCACGATGACACTCGAGGAAACTTTGGAATGGGAAATTCCCAAACCGCACACCCATTGATGGCATGCAAATATGTCATAGATCAAAGTATTATAACCCTAAACCTCTTATGAACTGAAATAAAAGGAAAAACCAGTTAATCCAGTCATTACCATGTCCCCTTAACCTAAGTCCCTGCATCCTCCTTGATTGCGCATACAATTCAACCCCTCTCCATTCCTTCAACCTGGATGGAAAAGATTCAATTTCAATAGGAAGAATCAATGGGATGAAGAAACTTGAGTAAGTTGCAGTCCCTACATCCTCCTTAACTATTCCTGTGACTCAATCCACTCAGATTCCCCTCATCTCCTTCAACTAGGATAAAATATGCTTCAATTTCAATAGGAAGAGCAGGCAGGATCGGGAACCTCGAGAAAGTTGTAGTTCATGCATCCTCCTTGGCTTCGTCTGCAACTCAGCCCCCTTAGCTCCTTAAACCTGGATTAAAATACTTAAATAGGAATAAATGGTGGGATCAAGAACCTCCTGCAAACTGCAATAAGAAGAAATGGTCAGATCAAACTACGCCATTCCATCACTGAGAAGCCTTGGTTTGCAAGCCATTGATTCACATATGGAGAGAGATATCATCACAAAGAAAGAAGAGGAATAAACACTTACTAATGTTTTCTAATTGTTTGAGCTAGAGGAAGGTAAAGTAGTAGACATGATATAGCCTAAGAAAAGTGGATCCAATCCAAACTAGCCACCCTATGAATTTTAAAATCCTAGAGGTAATCCCAACTTTTTATTATAATATTGACTTTAAATCACCTTTTCTTAGTCTCAATAAATGAAGTAAATTGTCTCAACCCCTTGGAGAAGGAAATTTGATAAAAAACAATTAGCATGAATAAACAAAGACTCCAATGAGCTGAGCTGAGAGGGTTCTCCCTTTATAAAAAAGAATCCATAGCCTTGTTAGAGTTAGTATGAATCTTTACTAGAAGGTGAGTAGTCTTCACATCACCAACCACATCCAATAGAAAGGTACCAAACCCTACAATAAAAATTATGTCTCCAAATAAGGTGTACTCAATACCAATAATATCATCTTATGAATCTATTACAATATGATTTGCAAAGTATGTTTCCATACATGTGTGAAAGAAACAATCCATCTGGTTAGAAAAAGGAAGTCTTTGTGAAGGGCTTAAGAAACCCCCTTGAAGGAGACAATAAGGGTTTAAAACCATAGAATACAAGTTTATCTATGAACCCTAGTTCTGCAAACCTAAGGAGAAATGTTAATAGTCAATAGTCTAATCTCTAATGATATCCTAATCTCATATCAATCTTTGATAACATTGTTGTTCCCTTCAATTGATCAAAAAAATCATCAATCCTCGACAACAAATACTTATTCTTAATGGTCACCTTGTTCAATTGCATGTAATAAATGCAAAATCTAAGAGTACCATCCTTCTTCTTCACAAATAATACTTGTGTGCCCCATGGTGATACACTTGCCCTAATGTATCCCTTGTCCAACATTTCCTTCAACTAATGTGAAATAATCGATGCATGACTGACATAATCGATGCATGACTGGAATATGTGTTATCAACTGATACACATAATCGATGCATGACCGACATAAAGTCACAACAAATACATTCAACAATGACACCATCAAATTTGACATGGAGACACCACTACAATCATGACAATTGCCATGCATACACAACAACCACAAGGACCTATACGCAACTGAAATGTACATACGACAACACATCCATCCAAGGGGAAGAAAAACCATAAATAACCCAAGAAGAACGGAACCATGCTATGATACCACTCTATAACACCCTCCTCCCACATCTACCCAAGCAACTGGCCAACCGGGGAAAACATGCGGCGAAGAGTTACTATGATATTATTCAAATCCCTATATATCATTTATGGAAGTGGAACTGACGGAACACGACCAAACTAACCTTCTCCACCTACAACAGAAACCCCATGAGCCATCCAACCCATCCAAGTGACCAACCCTTTAGAAAAACTGACATTTTTCTTCATAAAAGCCTTAATTGCTCCCTTGACATGGGCATGCTTGCGACTTAGAACCTCTAGTCACTCCCACAACAAGGCATGCCTGTGACTAGGGACTTTTCCAGGTAGTTCTATGCCAATGACTTCGGATTCTAAGCCACCTTTTCAGATCCAGGACTCATGCCACTGCCCAAAACTCCATGAAATCTCCAGAACTTAAAAGTAGCATCAAAAGAATGATAAAAATGTAAATACTTGAACAAGGACTTGAGTGGACCCCTACTACAGCCATTTCGTCAAACATGTCACAAATATGCATTCTACAGGTTAAAACAATAGACATGAGCACAAGGGTCTCACAATTATTTGAGAATCACTAAGAAAAATTGATACCTCATCATAATAACTTCATTACCATATATTAAGCCATATATTCATTGTAAATTCAGTGATTAACCAAAACATGATGAGAGACATACATTATCATTTTCATAAAACTCAATCATAACCAACAGAAATATCAAGGATATAATAATGATATAAGCCACATTCAAACAAGTATATTTACCCATAAAATACCAAGGATAAAGAGCTCTCATTGATGATTTCATAGGCTGACTAGGTATGGGACTTCCATGAACCACCCAAACATAAGGTAGGATGAACGAAATCTTTCTTTCAGCCAGTCACCCTCATGCCATATTCCAAGCATGAATGTGTGATCTCATAGAAAAAATCAATGAAAACCAAATTAGGGATTCCAGAGGCCAAACCACCTCAACCCTCAATCAATGATTCCACTTCAAGGTCAAACATCAATAACCATCACCATATTGGTATCTACCCAAGTTGTCCAGGGCTC